>ML660214.1:6282102-6787269 GCA_007570785.1 Antilocapra americana
AAAAAAAATCATTTAAACCAACGTTTCTCTAGACCATTTTAATTACCTAGTTATTTAAAATTTATAAATATTAATTCATATGTTTGAGATTATTAAAATACAGACTCTTTATACATCAGCCAAGAAAATCAGCTAAGTAACATCATTCCGTGATTAAATATAAAACTTAGTCCTTGTCTTCAAACAACTTACTGTTTAGTGAACCAGACAGACAGCAAGAAGGACATCATATTTTAACTCACATTATAAAATAGATGAAAAACCTACTGGAAACTGCTGTTATAAGTTAGATGACAGAGTCAATTCCCTGTTTTTATCTCTTCATGCCCCTCAATGTGACTTACTTCTAAGAGTTTCATGCAAATGATTGACTGACCAGGAAACAAAATAGAGAAAGAAGTCTAGTAGTGATATATTTAGAGAATTTTTTTTGTTAATCTCAAAGTTAATTTGTTTATCTCAAAATACAATGATGGTCTAACAAGTAAGATTCATGAATTCTGCCATTCTAAATGATCTTGTAGTAATAACTATTTACCTAAGAAATTACCTTTAGTGGTAAAGGTACTGCCCATATCAATACGCACATTTTGTTATGAAAGTTGAAGTGTTAGTCATTTAGTTGTGTCTAACTCTTTGTTAGTCCATGAACTGTAGCTCACCAGGCTCCTCTGTCCATGGAATTCTCTTAAGTAAGAATACTGCAGTGGGTAGAGCATTTTGTTATACTGTAAACATTTTGACTAATGTGTCTATAAAATGGCAAATGCCCAAAATTTTAGAGTATTATCATCATCATTTGGAAAAAGACTCTGATGCTGGGAAAGATTGAGGGCAGGAAGAAAAGGGGGCAACAGAGAGAGAATTATGGGCTACACCTCGTTGGATATTGTATTGATGAAGACTTAAGACCTAAATAATAGATGAGTGAACTATTTTTCTCAAAAAATTCACACCATTTGCCAAGAAAGCAGAGATATCCTCTGTGATGATATCCTTTTCACATGTGCATAGCACATGTTTTTGAATCATCTGTTCAGAAATGATCGTATCTCTATTCTTATCCATTTTTATGTCTAAAATTAAAATACTCCAAGTACATGCAAAACATTTTGTGTGTTTCAATATTTTTATGTAGTTTTTCTCGGATCTCAGAGCTAACCTCTTATTGGACCAGAAACCAATTCCTGATTCTTTCTCCATGATTAAAAATCAAATCATCCCAAGTTTTTTACATGGGTATTTTAACCTTCATAGGCTTTCCTGTTAAGGTCCATCAAGATTTTTCATTGTCCCTAGTTGAGAGCTCTCATGTAATAAATCCTTTTATAATGCATAGTTTCTTTTACATAAAATTTAAAGCCCCTACAACAACCTGCAGCAATTCTACCAAAGAGATAGTCCTTAATAGTCCTTCATAAAGTTTGTCAATTATAAACCCCATTTCAATCGTCTATCAAATTATACCATGTGTTATTAAGCTAAAGAATTTAAGACTTAATCAAGGTACAAGGATTATCTCAACTTCATGGCTGAGATTGTTTTCAACAGCTTTTCTGTAATTATGTTGGCTACAGGAATTCAGCCACAGTCAGTCCCCATTTACTTCCTACACATGTGTGGTAATAAATTCCCATGTTAAGAAGAAACATTTCAGTCCAGGCATGGGAAACAAAGATTTGAAAACTGTCAACCAATAACACTCTTCACATTAAAATAGCCAACAAATTGCCAAAGTTAAATGAGTCAGAAGTCTAAAACATCACTTCCATTAAATCCCCGTTATGGCTGCATGCTACAGTATATTATGTTGTCAACAATGAACCAAAAGAGGGAGGCGGTTATAAATATTCAGCCAGATAAATACAAAGAGAAAATATTTCCTATTGACTGGTACTTATACAAAATACGTATAAGAGAGAAAAAAGACATGAAAAGAGCAGGTGAGAAAAAAGATGGGGTAGTTATGAAGTCACATGACTCAGAACTCTCTTCACCACCTGCTGACAGGACAGCCTCCAGTAGCCATATTCTCACTTTCATCAGCTCAGACTGCCAAGGCCACGGGTACACTGGATGGTGCCTGGCTACTTACTGGGAACAGCACCAGAGTAGAGCAGGCCTGTTTCTGCCTGTACCCAGACTTCTCTAACGGGCAACCAGTGCTCAAAGACTAAGCCCATGCAAGACTTTCTTAGGCTCCACCACGGTGGAAAGCTCCTCCTTCCCAATACTTCCGTCTCTTCCTCCTGTCATGTGTGTCCAGTGTCAGGCATCAGTGACACATCCATCTGAGGGGTCTCCCGTCACTCCCTCCCCTCTTCATCTTTTACATGCATTTCTCCCATAAATCATTTGCATATCTAGACCCAAATTGGTATCTGCTTTTCAGAGGTACCAAGGTGACAAAGAAAGTAATGTCAATGAAAGAAAATATCCAGTTTTTTCCTTGAAGAAAAAATAAGCATCTACTTTAACTATTTTTACTCCTTGCCACTTAAGGATAATGAGAAAGATCTATAATTTGAAGAAATGTTTTACTTTAATGAATAAATTAAAGAACAATTTTTTTGGTGATTTTTTCCCTGCACTGTCCTCCTCTCCTTCCTTTCTTTCAGTTTTTAGACAAAAACTGAAAATGAAAACTTGGCAAGGAAATTTTATACAAAAATTTTATTCTCTTTATTGTAGATTTTAAAACTGCAAATAATTTTCTGGAGTGTTCTTTGTAATGTCACTCATAGTGCTAACATTTTTTAAAAATTAATTATTTTAATTGAAGGCTAAGTACTTTACAATATTGTGGTGATTTTTGCCATACATTGATATAAACCAGTTACAAGTGTACAAGTGTACCCCATTCCAGATCCCCCCTCCCACTTTGCTCTCCATCCCATTCCACTGGGATGTCCCAGTGCACCAGCTTTGAATGTCCTGTTTTGTGCATCGAACTTGGACTGGTCGTCTATTTCACATATGATAATATACATGTTTCATCACTATTCTCTCAAATCATCCCACCCTCACCTTCTCTCACAGAGTCCAAAAGTCTGTTATTTATAATCTGTGTCTCTTTTGCTGTCTTGTATATAGAGTCGTCATTACTATCTTTCTAAATTCCATATATTTGCGTTAATATACTGTATTGGTATTTTTCTTTCTGACTTTCTTCACTCTGTATAATAGGCTCCAGTTTCATCTACCTCATTAGAATTGATTCAAATGCATTCTTTTTTATAACTGAGTAATATTCCATTGTGTGTATGTACCACAGCTTTCTCATCCATTTGTCTGCCGATGGACATGTAGGTTGTTTCTGTGTTCTAGCTATCATAAACAGGGCTGCAATGAACATTGGGGTACACGTGTCTCTTTCAATTCTGGTTTCCTCAGTGTGTATGCCCAGCAGTGGGATTGCTGGATCACTTGGCAGTTCTATTTCCATTTTTTTAAGGAATCTCCACACTGTTCTCCATAGTGGCTAGTTTGCTTTCCCACCAACAGTGTAAGAGGGTTCCCTTTTCTCCACACCCTCTCCAGCATTTGTTGTTTGTAGACTTTTGGATGGCAGCCATCCTGACTGGTGTGAGATGGTACGTCATGGTGGTTTTGATTTGCATTTCTCTGATAATGAGTGATGTTGAGCATCTTTTCATTTGTTTTTTAGCCATCTGTATGTCTTTTTTGGAGAAATGTCTGTTTAGTTCTTTGGCCCATTTTTTGATTGGGTCGTTTATTTTTCTGGTATTGAGCTGCATGAGCTGTTTGTTTATTTTTGAAATTAATTCTTTGTCAGTTGCTTCATTTCCTATTATTTTCTCCCACTCTGAAGGCTCTCTTTCACCTTGCTTATAGTTTCCTTCACTGTGCAAAAGCTTTTAAGTTTAATTAGGTCTCATTTGTTTATTTTTGCTTTTATTGCCATTATTCTTGGAGGTGGGTCATAGAGGATCTTGCTGTGATTTATGTCAGAGTGTTTTGCCTATGTTTTCCTCTAGTAGTTTTATAGTGTCTGGTCTTACATTTAGATCTTTAATCCATTTTGAGTCTATTTTTGTGTATGGTGTTAGAAAGTGTTCTAGTTTCAGTCTTTTACACGTGGTAGACCAGTTCTCCCAGCACCACTTATTAAAGAGATTGTCTTTTCTCCATTATATATGTTTACCTCCTTTATCAAAGATAAGGTGTCCGTAGGTGTGCGGATTTATCTCTGGGCTTTTAATTTTGTTCCAGTGATCTATATTTCCATCTTTGTGCCAGTACCATACTGTCTTGATGAATGTTGCTTTGTAATATAGTCTGAAGTCAGGCAGGTTGATTCCTCCAGTTCCATTCTTCTTTCTCAAGATTGCTTTGGCTATTTGAGGTGTTTTTTTGTATTTCCATATAAATTGTGAAATTATTTGTTCTAGTTCTGGGAAAAATATCATTGGTAGCTTGATAGGGATTGCATTGAATCTACAGATTGCTTTGGATAGTTTACTCATTTTCACTATAGTGATTCTTCCGATCAATGAACATGGTGTATTTCTCCATCTATTTGTTTCATCTCCAATTTCTTTCATCAGTGTTTTGTAGTTTTCTATGTAAAGGTCTTTTGTTTCTTCAGGTAGACTTATTACTAAGTGTTTTATTCTTTAGTCACAATGGTGAATGGGATTGTTTCCTCAATTTCTCTTTCTGTTTTCTCACTGTTATTGTATAGGAATGCAAGGGATTTCCATGTATTGATTTTATGTCCTGAAACTTTACTATATTCATTGATTAGCTCTAGTAATTTCCTCGTGGTGTCTCTAGGGTTTTCTATGTAGAGGATCATGTCATCTGCAAACAGTGGGAGTTTTACTTCTTCTTTTCCAATCTGGATTCCTCTTATTTCTTTTTCTTCTCTGACTGCTGTGGCTAAAACTTCCAAAACTATGTTGAATAGTAATGGTGAGAGTGGGTGCCCTTGTCTTGTTTCTGACTTGAGGGGAAATGCTTTCAATTTTTCACCACTGAGGATAATGTGTGCTGTGGGTTTATCATATATGGCTTTTATTATGTTGAGGTATGTTCCTTCTGTGCCTGCTTTCTGGAGAGTTTTTATCATAAATGGGTGTTGAATTTTGTCAAAGGCTTTCTCTGCATCAATTGAGATAATCATATGGTTTTTCTCTTTCAATTTGTTAATGTGGTGTATCACGTTGATTGATTTGTGGATATGGAAGAATCCTTGCATCCCTGGAATAAAGCCAATATGGTCATGATGCATGATCTTTTTAATATGTTATTGGATTCTGTTGCTAGAATTTTGTTGAGGATTTTTCCATCTATGTTCATCAGTGATATTGACATGTAGTTTTGTGTTTTTTCTGGCATCTTTGTCTGGTTTTGGTAATGGTGGCTTCATAGAATGAGTTTGGGAGTTTCCCTTCCTGAAGTTTTCTGGAAGAGTTTGAGTAGGACAAGTGTTAGCTCTTCTCTAAATTTTTGGTAGAATTCACCTGTGAAGTCATCTGGTTCCTGGGCTTTTGTCTGTTGGAAGATTTTTTATTACAGTTTTGATTTTTGTGCTTGTGATAGGTCTGTTAAGATTTTATTTCTTCCTGGTCAGTTTTGGAAGGTTATACTTTTCTAAGCATTCATCCATTTCTTCCAAGTTGTCCAGTTTATTGGTGTATAGTTCCTGATAGTGATCTCTTATGATCCTTTGTATTTCTGTGTTGTCTGTTGTGATTTCTCCATTTTCATTTCTAATTTTGTTGATTTGATTATCCTCCCTTTTTCTCTTGATGAGTTTGGCTGATGGCTTGTCTATTTTATTTATCTTCTCAAAGAACCAGATTTTAGTTTTGTTGATTTTTGCTATAGTCTCCTTTGTTTCTCTTTCATTTATTTCTGCCCTATTTTTTTTTATTTCTTTCCTTCTACTAACCCTGGGGTTCTTCATTTCTTCTTTTTCTAGTTGCTTGAGGTATAAAGTTAGGTTATCTATTTTATTTCTCTCTTGTTTCTTGAGGTAATCTTGTATTGCTATGAACTTTCCCCTTAGCACTGCTTTTACTGAATCCCATAGGTTTTGGGTTGTCATGTTTTCAGTTTTGTTTGTTTCTATGCATATTTTGGTCTCCTTTGTGATTTCTTCCATGATTTGTTGGTTATTCAGAAGCGTGTTGTTTAGCCTCCATATGTTTGTATTTTTAATAGGTTTTTTGCTGTAGTTGACATCTAATCTTATCGTATTGTGATTAGAAAAGATGCTTGAAATAATTTCAATTTTTTTGAATTTACCAGGGCTAGATTTATGGCCCAAGATGTGATGTATCCTGGTGAATGTTCCATGTGTACTTGAGAAAAGGGTGAAATTCATTGTTTGGTGTGAAATGTCCTAAAGATATTAATTAGGTCTAACTTGTCCATTGTATAATTTAAAGTTTGTGTTTCCTTGCTAATTTTTGTTTGGTTGATCTATCCATAGGTGTGAATGGGTTATTAAAGTCTCCCACTATTATTGTGTTGTTGTTAATTTCCCCTTTCATACTTGTTAGCATTTGCCATATGTATTGAGGTGCTCCTATGTTTGGTGAATATATATTTACAATTACTATATCTTCTCTTTGATTGATCCTTTGGTCATTATGTAGTGTCCTTTTTTGTCTCTTCATCACCTTTATTTCAAAGTCTATTTTATTTGATATGTGTATTGCTACTCCTGCTTTCTTTTGATCTCCATTTGCATGAAATATTTTTTTCCAGGCTTTCACCTTCAGTCTGTATGTGTCCCTTGGTTAGAGGTGGGTCTCTTGTAGACAGCATATATAGGGATCATGCTTGTGTATCCATTCAGTCAATCTTTGTCTTTTGTTTGGGGAATTAAACCCATTCACATTTAAGGTAATTATTGATAAGTATGATCCTGTTGCCATTCACTTTGTTGTTTTGGGTTTGAGTTTATAAACCTTTTCTGTGTTTCTTATCTAGAGAAGATCCTTTAGCAGTTGTTGAAGAGCTGGTTTGGTGGTGCTGAATTATCTCAGCTTTTGGTTGTCTGAAAAGCTTTTGCTTTCTCTTTCATATTTGAATGAGATCCTTGCTGGGTATAGGAATCTGGGCTGTAGGTTTTCCTCTTTCATCACTGTAAGTATATCCTGCCATTCCCTTCTGGCCTAAAGAATTTCTGTTGAAAGACCATCTGTTATCCTTATCAGGGTCCCCTTGTATGTTATTTGTTGCTTTCCCCTTGCTGCTTTTAATATTTCCTCTTTGTGTTTGGTCTGCATTATTTTGATTAATATGTGTCTTGAGATGTTTTGTCTTAGGTTTATCCTGTTTGGGACTCTCTGGGTTTCTTGGACTTGGGTGGCTATTTCCTTCCTCATTTTAGGGAAGTTTTCAACTATTATTTTGAGTTTTTCCCATGCCCTTTCTGTCTTCTTCTTCTGGGATTCCTATGATTTGAATGTTGGGGTGTTTAACATTGTCCCAAAGGTCTCTGAAGTTGTTTTAATTCTTTTAAAACGTTTATTTTTTCCTCTCTGCTTCATTTATTTCCACTATTCTTCCACCTCACTTATCCTATCTTCTGGTTCCCTCCAGACTGCTTTTGATTGCAGTCATTGCATTATCCATTAGTGACTGACTCTTCTTTATCTCTTCTAGGTCCTTGTTAAACATTTCTTTCATCTTCTCAATCCTTGTTTCTAATCCATTTTTCTGTAACTCTATTTTGTTTTCAAGATTTTGGATCTTCTTTACTATCACTATTCTGAATTCTTTTTTAGGTAGACTCCCTATCATGTTCCTTTACCTGCTGATTATTTCTCTGCCTTTTCATTTTGTTTAGATTGCTGTGTTTGGAGTGCCCTTTCTGTAGGCTGGAAGTTTGTGGTTCCTCTTTACTGTGGAGCCTACTCCCTGGGGGCGGGGGGGGGTGGTGGTGGTTGGACTAGTCTGGCTTGCCAAGGTTTCCTGGTTAGGGAAGACTGTGTTAAGGGAGTATCTCTTCCTTAAGAGACCTTTAGGAAGTTTACCCTCATGGCTTTCTCTTGGTATGATAGCACATGGTAACACAAAGCTACTCAAGGTAACATTATTATTTATCAGGGTCCCATACACATATTCTTAATATAGGTAAGACCAAATTTTGTGCATCACATGCCAGCTGAAGTATGTTATTAAAATTCTGTCTTGTGTTTGTATATTTGCTCTATTATTTTAAATTAATAGAAACAATATATAATAATCATTAGCATGTTCATAATAAGCCATAGCATTATTTGCATTATTTTATGGAGGCATAGAAAATTCCACTATCTACCTATCTTAATTATATGAGTGACTTTCAGACTATAGTCAGATCACCATAAAGATAAAATAATTGCATGTAAGAACCAAAACATCTAATATAGAGAGTACTAATTAGCATAATTTTAATTGTATCCTTTTACAAAATCCATGAAAGCTGGTAACCTGATAAAATTTTGAGATTATTTTTAATACCTTTAGTAACAAAATAAACTCAACATTATTATCCATGCAAATTATCATTAATATATGAGGAAAATAAGTATATTTTTAGATGTCTAAGGATGCTGATTTTGTGCCTACCATGTTCAGGTGGTGGTAGTGATGTGGTTTAGTTTAGGAAATTCCTAAACTTCCTAATGTTGACAAAATCAATATTCGATTTGTTCACTATTTGTTCATTGTTAATTTCAACGTCCAGAATCCTCTAATTCTTATGGACATTTCCATTCTAATCTCCAAATGTTGTCTAACACTGCTTCAAGTGTGGCAGCTGCATTTGTTACACTCCAAACATGTCCTCTGTTCAGATGCCTGGAAGACCTATTGAAATTCACCTACCTTTTATGTCCTGAGCAAACTAACTTTCTGATGATCATAGATAAAAGAGACAAGCCTTCCCAGTTAACGTGATCACTTTCATTTTGGAAATTTGTGTCTTCCTAAACTCTTTAGACAGAGTAAAGGGTAAGTTTCCTTAATAATCACTCTCTTTTCTAATCACTGATTATTCAAAATTATGTTATCTCCATTGCTGGACTTACTTTTTAACATATAGTACTACCCACTTGAGCAAATTTTTAAGATTTGAGGTCTGAACATGGTGGGCTTCCAAGGTAGCTCAGTGGTAAAGAATCACTAGCCAAGTAGGAGATGCAGGTTTGATCCCTGGGTCGGGGAGATCCCCTGGAGAAGGAAATGGCAACTTACTCTGGTATTCTTGCCTAGGAAATTCCATGGACCGAGGAGCCTGGCAGGTGATAGTATGTGGGGCTGCAAAGAGTTGGACACAACTTAGTGACTAAACCACATCACCACCACCACCACCTGAACATGGTAGGCACAACATCAGATTCCTTAGACATCTAAAAATATACTTATTTTCCTTATATAGTAATGATAATTTGCATGGATAATAAATTCTAGTTTCTCCCTCACCCATTTTTAGGATTTTGAAAACAGACTTCATTTTTTCCTTGTATCCACTATTAAAGATGAACTGTCTGACGTCCACTTATTCTTTTATCCCTATAAAAAAAGAAAAATTGTAGATGACTTTCTATATTCTTGGTGTTGTAACAGTTTCCAAGGGCCCATATAAGTGCTAGTCTTTTCTCAGTTATGCTGCTCATTTCACAGAGATCCTTTCAATATGAAAACATATGCTTTCTTTAAGGAAAGAAAAGTTTTCTTATTTCTTTTATTTTTCCCTACTTCTCTCTTGTTCTGTTTCCATCTTTAACTCTATTTAGGAAGGTTTGGAAAGGTTTCATTCTTTTTAGAAAGGTAGGCAGCATTTTTTTGACTCTACCTACCAGATTATTCATTTGGTCTACAGTCATTTAACTTCTAATAGCTAGCCCTTTAATGGATGTTTTTTTTTTTTTAACTTTTTGATCTATTTTTAATATTCTGCAAACTTTTGCTTCTTCTCTGGTTGTTCCTTTTTTCAGAAGCCTGGTCTTGTTTTCAGAATCAGCATCCTTTATAATCCCTCTGAGAACACTAATCAAAATTTCTTTCCTTTGTTCTCTAAATTACCTGTTCTCTTCCATGTCATTTGTTCTGATTGTCTATATTTGGTCTTTCTATTTCATGCTGTTAATTTCCCAAATTGTGCTGATCCTTGGTTTTCTATACATACTATTAGATAGCCAGCAAAGGTTCCCCTGCAATTGAATAGTCTTCCTGTCTCACACAACAGCATCTTTCTCAGTGGGACAGCTAATGAAACTCATATATGTTGCCTTCAGACTTTGCTCTTTCTCTGCAGTACAAACCCTCCCAAATTCTCCTGGACATTTCCCAGGATAGGCCTAACCAGTTCCTGCGTGACTCTATCTGTAACTATAGTGAAGACTAATTCATTTGTATATGCTTTCTCTTTCTAGTGCCATACACAAAAAGCTCTTAACTACTTGATTAAATCCACACTATGTTCTTCTCTGTCTTCATTTTATAGTCATTGGAATATAAACACTTACATTTTTCCTCTTATTTTCTCGGTTTTTCTCCAGCTCACCAATCTGTACCCACTCTCCCAAACTCATTGCCTACCTACATTCTGTTTCTCTGTACTAACTGATTTTCTCACCCTTCAAACATTAGATTTCACCCAGCACTATTAATCAACTCTGATCACTCACCAACCTTCACTATCTGCTCTCTGCTTTTCTGTTGTTTACTGTGATGATGGATCAAGTATCTGCCATTGATCAAAGGTGGAGGAAGAGACCTTGTCTGTTAAATATGTAAACAGATCTCTGGTCTAGATGGAGGATCTATTTCCCTGGATCATCTACCTACAAACTGGGGCCTCCTACTTGAGTAACCATTTCTTATACACCTCATACCCCTCCAACAAACTTTTCTCCGTGTCTTCATTCACCACTTTCTTTAGCTTCTCTATCAGCTTCTTTGGCATCTTGAATATCTTTTTGAATTCCAATCTATAATGGGAGCCACACACCATTTTCTGCTGATGTGTATTGTAGGCAGCAGATTTGTGGAGGAGAGCAGAAGGGAAACAAGAGTAGGTGGGAGGACTTTTTTGATTCTGAGTAACAGAGGCAATAATTTGCAAGTATTAAAATGCTGATTTTGTTTTGCCCTGAAAGCATGTTCCTTTTCAACATTCCAAAGGAAAGTTCTAATCAGATAGTGTTTTATTTAAAAAGGAACAGATAGGGATCACCTAGAACAAAAAGGTCAGCTTTGAGTTCTGAGGTTGAATTTCTCTACAGCTTTAGTTTCATAGTGGCTAGCAATGCCAAAAAATACTTACAGACAAGTCTCTAAATTAATTTAATATTAAAATTGTTATATTCAAGCCTGGAAAATTCAGATTATGGGTTTTATTCCACAGTGCTGAAAGATGGCTATGACTCATGTGATGGCTGATCCTGAATGTCTAGCTTCTAGGACACTAGCAGGATATCACACAAAAGAAATTAAAAACAAAACAAAACAAAAAACCCACCTCCTTCCCTCTTGAGGGGCTCATGAAGAAGAAGAGTTGAGTAGGAAAAATAAGGAATTACAGACTGGGATTTCCAAGTTGAGATCAAATTAACCACAAGAAAACCTAGACACATCTATAATAATTAATGGTGTGTTTCTTTGACTGAAGAGTCAGAGGTCTGCAGACAACCCCCACTGCTGCCCCTGATCTCCTGCATATTTTCAGCTTTAGTAATAATGCCATGTGCAAAAAGGCATGGAAGAAACAGCTTAAGGAGTCTTTAAAAGCCAAATATAATTACACTGAAGCAGTGCTCTTGGACTTTTGTGATGTATACAAGGAAACTAGGAGCTCCAACATAGAACTTTGTGAAGCAATTGTGAGGACCAATTGATAAGCATGGACCTGAATGGACTGTGAATAAAGAAGCCAATTTATTTAAGAACATTATGGAAAGAGGAAAACAGTTAGGACTATATCTCTCAACATCTGAAGCTAGGACATGGAAACTTGAGATCGCTCTTGCTTTAACTGCAGCAGACACCTTAGCAGATTCAAAAGACCCCAACATTAATTCAGTAACCTCCTTCACTCCTCTTCATTAGATGGTTACATAACTCTACCATATACTCAATGGCATCATCTAAAAAATTAGAGATAACAAGGGAACATTTCATGCAAAGATGAGCTTGATAAAGGACAGAAATGGTATGGACCTAACAGAAGCAGAAGATATTAAGAAGAGGTGGAAAGAATACACAGAAGAACTGTACAAAAAAGATCTTCACGACCCAGATAATCACGATGATGTGATCACAAACCTAGAGCCAGACATCCTGCAATGTGAAGTCAAATGGGCCTTAGAAAGCATCACTGCAAACAAAGCTAGTGGAGGTGATGGAATTCCAGTTGAGCTTTTTCAAATCCTGAAAGATGATGCTCTGAAAAGGCTGCACTCAATATGTCAGCAAATTTGGAAAACTCAGCAGTGGCCACAGGACTGGAAAAGGTCAGTTTTCATTCCAATCCCAAAGAAAGGCAATGCGAAAGAATACTCAAACTACCACACAATTGCACTCATCTCACATGCCAGCAAAGTAATGCTCAAAATTCTCCAAGCCAAGCTTTAGCAATACGTGAACTGTGAACTTCCAGATGTTCAAGCTGGTTTTAGAAAAGGCAGAGGAACCAGAGATCAAAGTGCCAACATCAGCTGGATCATCGAAAAGCAAGAGAGTTCCAGAAAAATATCTATTTCTGCTTTATTGACTATGCCAAGGCTTGTGACTGTGTGGATCACAATACACTGTGGAAAATTCTGAAAGAGATGGGAATACTAGACCATCTGACCTGTCTCTTGTCAGGAAGCAGCAGTTAGAACTGGACATGGAACAACAGACTGGTTCCAAATAGGAAAAGGAGTACACTGAGGCTTTATATTGTCACCCTGCTTATTTAACTTATATGCAGAGTGCATCATGAGAAACGCTGGGCTGGAAGAAGCACAAGCTGGAATCAAGATCGCCAGGAGAAATATCAATAACCTCAGATGTGCAGATGACACCACCCTTATGGCAGAAAGTGAAGAGGAACTAAAGAGCCTCTTGATGAAAGTGAAAGAGGAGAGTGAAAAAATTGGCTTAAAGCTCAACATTCAGAAAATTAAGATCATGGCATATGGTTCCATCACTTCATGGGAAATAGATGGGGAAACAGTGGAAGAAGTGTCAGACTTTATTTTGGGGGGCTCCAAACTCACTGCAGATGGTGATTGCAGCCATGAAATCAAAAGACGCCTACTCCTTGGAAGGAAAGTTATGACCAACCTAGATAGCATATTGAAAAGCAGAGACATTACTTTGCCAACAAAGGTTCGACTAGTCAAGGCTATGGTTTTTCCAGTGGTCATGCATGGATGTGAGAGTTGGACAGTGAAAAAGGCTGAGCACTGAAGAATTGATGCTTTTGAACTGTGGTGTTGGAGAAGACTCTTGAGAGTCCCTTGGACTGCAAGGAGATCCAGCCAGTCCATCCTAAAGGAGATCAGTCCTGGGTGTTCATTGGAAGGACTGATGTTGAAGCTGAAACTCCAATACTTTGGCCACCTGATACAAAGAGGTGACTCATTTGAAAAGACCCTGATGCTGGGAAGGATTAGGGGCAGGAGGAGAAGGGGATGACAGAGGATGAGATAGCTGGATAGCATCATTGACTCAATGAGCATGGGTTTGGGTGGACTCTGGGAGCTGGTGACAGACAGGGAGGCCTGGCTGCTGTGATTCATGGGGTTGCAAAGAGTCGGCATGACTGAGTGACTGAACTGAACTGAACTGAGAAAGGAGCACAGGGGAGTTTAAATACTGATCACACACCTGGCACATTCAAGTAGAGGATGAATTACCTGAAAAGTTCATTTAAATTATTAAATATATATTATCATGCATCTATTTAATACATGTATTGGGAACCTACTGTGTATTCAGTGAGTATATTAGCCCCAGGAATGGAACCCAGGTCTCCTGTACTGCAGGCAGATCCTTTACTGTCTGAGCTACCATGGAAGGCCATATAAGAAATAGATTGAGCTGGGGATTGGGCGGAAATTCTCCATTCTTACAAAGCTTTCATTCTACTGAAATTATTGGTTTACACTAACTTTGCCAGGGTTAAGCCAAACCTATTTTCCCTGAGAACTGTTTTATTTTTTTCCACCGTAAGATCTTTAGTAGTTTCCTGACCCCCTTGGCACTTTTGTGCACTTTGTAGGTTTCAAGGACAATTTGTGTGTGCATGCTCACTCACTCAATCATATTAGACTCTTTGTAACTCCGTGGACTGTAGCCTGCCAGGCTCCTCTGTCCTTGGGATCTCCGAGGTAAGAATACTAGAGTGGGTAGCCATTTCATTCTCCAGGGGATCTTCTTGACCCAGGGATCGAACCCGTGTCCCTGTATTGCAGGGAGATTCTTTACCATGGAGACACCTGGGAAGCCCCTCAAGGGCAACATAGGGCCCTGTATATGTGAGCTAACACAAAGATCAGGATGTCAGATCCAGCTGACACAAGAGTTAGATATTTTATCCACTGGTAAGTTTTACGAATAATGTCAAGAATACAAGTAATCAGGACCAGAAGAAGAAGGGAGAAGTCTGGACACACTAGGTCACAGGTCCCTTCATCACACATCAGTCACACAACTGGGCTCTGTGGCCCAGAATAACACATGAGGTCTTTAATAAGATGCACATGTCCACCTCTCATATGATGCCCCTTATACACATCATAGGTTATCAAACAGCTCCATTTTAAACCCAGATATTTTCACCACCTACAGGATACTATTTGAAGTCATATTTCAAAAATCCATAGATTCTATATTTGTTTACCATAAGCAACCCTAAACCAAGGAACACCTGCTAATAGAATTCAATAGATAAAATTCTACTCCTGGTGAATACTGGTTTGTTTTCTAGCAGGTGTACTATTAGCATATTTACAAGAAGATTAGATCAGGTACCTGCTTGTTTTCTTTGCCAGGAGCATCCCCAGCCTCTACTCCTAAAGGCTAGAAAGGGATTCCAGGCCAGGGATCTAACTCCATTCTTTTCAATATGCCAAATAAGCTTTGAGGAACCATGGCCACAGCCTCAGGCTCATCTAGTTACCCACTTTCTTCTGCCACTTTCATGTCCGTACTGATGGGGCATTTTGACATGGTTGAAGTAAAGAGTAGATATTTCCTAAGGACTGATGACTCTCTCACACTATGCTCCCTCAGTTCAATTCAGGCACCCCTACGCTACCCAACTGGAGGTGTATAGAAGGCAGAGGATGAGGAAGGATCGGAGCTTTGACTTCTGATATCCTTGCTCTTCCTCACTCTCTCTTTTAATTCCCAATATCCCATCAAAACTTAAGACTGACTTTCCTCTCTTCATCTTTTATGTAAAAATTGATGCTTTAATGTATTTTTAATATATTAAAACAAAGCTAAAAGGATTTGTTCATTTTTAAAATTTCATGACAAAATGTGGTTTTCTTATATTCCTTAAGAGTCTAGAAATTCATCCTATGATTAAAATTTAATTCAAGGCCTGGTTTAGCAACTCAATGATGTAAGGATCACTATACTGGGGCTCTCTAACTTTGCCCTCTTTTCCTTCTCCTCATAGCCAATGGATGAATGTTTGAGCTCCAGAGAGCACACTGGGGCTCTAGGCGTAAACCATGATAAAAAGAGACACACTGATCCTATTTTCCCATTTCACAAGAAAGGGAGCAGGATGCTGCTTCTATCTCATAAACCTGAAATATGTTATACAGTAAAGACAAACAAGAAAAATAAGTATTTTGCCTAGAATAAGAAATAGTGTTTCTCTGAACAAAATGATACTGTAGTAAGTAAACAAGACAGAGGAAACAATATTTCTTAAAATTTACTTTGCCACAGACCTAAAATATTCATTTCTACTACATCACACATGCACACATATGCATATATACTAACACAATTTCTCATAAGTGAGCTACAGTCTTTGCATTTATATAATTTAGATTTATTTAAATATCATTATACTACTCTATATAAGTCATGTAGGTTATTCCTCTGAATTTTTCTCTTATAAATTATATAATCATACATCTCATAACTTTTTTTCTTTCACAAGTTGAGTTCACCAGAAAACAAATTCTGAGAAAGAACTGAGCATGTTGGATGTTTATTATGGGTGGCTCAGACAGAAAATAATCCATTGTAATGCAGGAGAACCAGGTTTGATTTCTGGGTTGGGAAGATACCCTGGAGAAGAGAATGAATACCCACTCCAGTATTCTTGCCTGAGAAATCCCATGAACAGAGGAGCCTGGTGGCTACAGTCCATGGGATTGCAAAGAGTTGTACATGACTGAGTGACTAAGCACATTGGGATCAACATCTGTTGAAGAAAGGGGAGAGAAGCAGGACTCAGTGGCTATAGCCATAGTGGATCCCTCAGGGAAGGAGATTTGGTGCTGGAATGATCCTCCAAAGTTGTATTGAGTTCAGGAAAGATGACTGGCCCTTTGATGTCATATTCACAACTCACTGAATGTGAGTGATGTGGTATTCAGCTGACAGAATCCCAGAAGGACTGATAGTTGAAGGGTGCCTATTGACACTCACAGCAGGAAAGACAAGTCTTTCTAAGCTGAAGGAAAGGGAAATTTGAGTGGTGCATTCTCTCTGCGATTTTAGTCAGACATGATTTTCTAGAATACAGATACCAAAGAGGTTTATATACGTATGCTTAGTTGTTTAGACATGTCTGGCTCTTTGCAACCCCATGGACTGTAGCCCACTAGGCTCCTTTGTCCACGGGTATTCTCCAGGCAAGAATATTGGAGTGGTTTGCCATGCCCTCCTCCAGGGGATCTTCCCAACCCAGGAATCAAACCCAGGTCTCCCACGTTGCAGGCAGATTTTTTTTTTTTTTTTTTTTACCATCTGAGCCAGCAAGGAAGTCCACCAAAGAGGTAGAAGTGTGTATTTAGTAATATTTTAACTACTCAAATAGTTAAATTTGATTAAATAGATTCGAGTAGCTAAATTATTACTAAATACACACATTTAAAATTATTATTAAATACACACATTTAAAATAATTTAATATTATTAAATCCCTGAAATAATCATTGTACTATTGAAATCTGTGAAGGACTTAATTCACTACAATAGGCTACTTTTGTGCTTTAAACTCTGAAGCTTTAACTGTGCCTGTATATCCAAAAGCTGAACATAATGCCTTTAAATGAGTGGTCTATTTATCTGTCTTAATACACATGGTCATAAAATGCTGTCAGCCATTCAAAGAAAAATTCTGTGTTTTTACACTTAATAATGAACAAGAAATGTGTTTAGAATAAATTATATTTACATTCATGGCATCCTCTATATAGAGTGGCTTGCTAAGCTATGACTCATTGACACTGTCAAAAAATGATAAATGGAAAGAGAAGCTTTTCTTTATGTAACAGATACGTTTCTGGGTTGATACTATTATCATATCACTTATTTCTCTATGGAATTTCAGGTAATGTATTAATATTCTTTTACTGTGTTTTTGAAGGACTCAATACTAATCTGTATGGTTTTCATGCCAACTTCATTCAGACAGCTCTACAAACATGTAAAAGTAAAGTCATGTTTCATTACCTAAGATGAACACTATAAAAACTTTGTTGTTCTTAATGAAAACTTTATTGAGTCAGTTTGATATTTTGATTAAGAACGAAGGTCAAGATGGTCATTATTCTCCCTAGGAAAGAAGAGTCATTGAAATACTTGAAAAAAGATACAAAATATTTCACTTATTATTAAAAAATTACAGGTAAGAACAGAAAAAGACAATCAAATATTTGAATGTTCAAGTTGGATACTGGTGTTACCAAAAAAAAATCTAAAATATAAGCTGTTTCTTTTGGGGATGGCAGCATGGATCAAGGAAGAACCAGAGTAGAGTGACTTCCTAACTCTTATGAGTTGTGGTCCCTCTACAGGCTGTTGTCAAAAAGCCCCCTTCTACACTACAGGCTGACATCCAGATAAGCAGCAGTGGAAATTACTAAAGGAACTCTCACATATTACATTGAATGACTCTTAAAAAAAAAATCCTTCTTATTTCTTCTCAAAAGGTATAATATTAACTTATAAACTAAGGAAAGGCACTAAATTATCTTTTTTTTTAATTTAAGGAAGCTATATCAAATTGAACTATATTTGATGCTATATTACAAATATCTTAAGAAGAAATGAATTTTGGTACAAATAATAAACATAGATTACATGACTGGGAAGCTTCATTCCCAAAATCATCTCTGAGAAAGAAATTGCTTCATATTTAAGTCCTTATACAGACTCTCCCTGTAGAAGAGTTTTTCATATATATATATATATATATATATATATATATATATATATATATCTTTAAAGTACTGCTTGAGAATGATACATTAGCCTGCAATGACTTTTTGTTGTTTTTAGTTATTAAGTCATGTCCAATTCTTCTGTGCTCCCATGGACTGTAGCCCACTAGGCTCCTCTGTCTATGGGATTTCCCAGGCAAGAATATCAGAGTGGGTTGCTGTGTCCTTCCTCAGGGGATCTTCTGGAACCAGGGACTGCACCTATGTCTCCCACTTTGAAGTTGAATTCTTCACTGCTGAGCCACCAGGGAAGCTGCAATGACTTTAGTTAATGTATTTTGAATGCTTATTGAGGACATCTGGTGGATTTAGAGAAAGAGAGTGAAACAGAGGTTTTATCACAGATCAAGTATTTTGAGAACTATGACCTCACATTTCAAGTGATGGATATTACAAAGTCCTTTTAAAGATCCTTTCTAAAGCCATGCATTAAGTAATATGTTCTAGAAGTATCAATACATACTCATAGGAAACGATGTTAAAACCAAAACCCAAGCTACCCTAAAGTTATATGAATGAATAATTGGGTTGGTATAAAATTTCCAATAATTATCATTCTATGCTGATTCAAAAAGTGCTCAATTTAAACAATTTAGGCAGCCAGAAGTACAGGCAGTAGGTTTTTAGAAATTGTTAGATGAGTTCAAAAGTGATTCTAGTTATTACAAAGATATCAGTGTCAAAGCTGTGTGTGAAGACTTCAGTTTCATAAAGAACGGAAATAGAAATAATGTTATTTGAAAAGTGGTGCATATATAAGTAGGATTTTAAATGTATTTGTAAAAGTGAAAAATAATTTTATCTAGATCCACAAGAATTTATAACAACATTTTTTGGGATTGTCCAATTAGAAAAATGTGGCATTAACTCATATCCAGTATCTTTAAATGAATACAGTTAATATCAAAAATTAGTTGAGGACATCCCTGATGGTGCAGTCATTAAGAAACTACTTGCCAATGCAGGGGACATGTGTTTGATCCCCGCCCCAGGGAAATAGCACAGGCCTCAGGGCAACGAAGCCTGTGTGCCGCAACTACTGAAGCTCAAGCCCTAGAGCCCATGCTCTGCAACAAGAGAGGCCACCGCAGCATAAAGCCTGCTCACCACGCTAATGGAGAAGGTGGTGGCAGCCCACTCCAGAACTCTTGCCTGGAAAATCCCATGGATGGAGGAGCCTGGTGGGCTGCAGTCCATGGGGTCGCTAGGAGTCGGTCACGACTGAGTGTCTTCACTTTCACTTTTTACTTTCCTGTATTGGAGAAGGAAATGGCAACCCACTCCAGTGTTCTTGCCTGGAGAATCCCAGGGACGGCGGAGCCTGGTGGGCTGCCGTCGGTGGGATCGCACAGAGTCAGACACGACTGAAGTGACTTAGCAGCAGCTAGGAGCAGCACCACACCAGGAGTAGCCCCTGCTTGCCACAACTAGCAAAAGGCAGTGCAGCAACAAAGATCCAGAGCAACCTAAAATAAATAGACCGAATAATTTATTCTAAAATAAAATAAAGTTAGTTGAACAACATTCATAGGCAATTCCTTTTTAAAGATTTTTAACTTTGAATTTCAACTACACTTTCCCTTGAGGTAAAACAGCACATATAGTCATATTTCTCTATGAAAAAAATTTACTCTGTATCAGTGACAAATTGCCTTTAAAGCTTGTATTTAATTTAAGCCAAGTACTCCATTCTTGAGTACAAAAATAAATTTGTATCATAAAACTGATTAAGAGGACTTTTGTTAAAAAATAAATAGCTTAAAAATTGCTTTTTTTTTTAAAGTAAAGGAAGAGATACATTTTATGATCATAACATGACCTGCATCTTTCAGCTAAGACATTCAAATATCCAGATACAAGTCCTTTTTTGATTCTTTTGAGTCATAACTTCTTGGTGGACTTCTAAAAATGATATGAGCAATTTTTTTCAGGTAGTAATTACAAATGAGCTATCATATAACTCCATGCTATTGATAACTTTGAAAAATCAGATAATTCAGAACATGAAGCACAACCTGCTGAATCATAATTTATCTCTTTTAAATCAGTCCTTAGAAAATAGACTCTCAGCATGGAGTATTTCTGGGAATGAGATCAGAGAGCACTTAGCTGGCAGAAATTCTGAAGTTTTTCCACAGATAGCTTTGAGCCTAACGAATTATTTTTATATGTCCCTCTCTTAAATCAGGGGCTGGTTTCGATGCCTGAAGATATTTCAGAGACTATAAGGTGTATAAGGTGTTATGATTATTGCCGAGGAGACACTGGCTTAGAGAATCTCATCATATAGTATGAAATGTCAAGAAACACTACTTTTTATTCAAACTGTTCCAGAATACTTGCTTCTTAAAAAGGTAGATTACTGGGTACCACTTCAGACCAAAGACTAGAGGCAGATATGGAATTTTAAAAGCTGCGGGAGTAATCCTTATGTATCTTGATGTATGAACACCATCAGTCCAAAGAATGACATAGCAACCCAATTTATATAGTAGTCCTAAATAAATAGATAAACCTATGCTGATCCGTGTGGAGAGGAGTATGAAATGGGTCATTGTGAAATAAGACATTTGATAGGTATGCTATGTGTCACTTTATTTTGGAGTGAGCTGCTTAAAAATGAAAGGTATACTTTAACATTTTGATTCGGCAAAAGAAAGGGAAGTATCACAGATGACTGCAGCAGTGGAACACATAGTGTGGTGTGTAAACAAAACAGCTTCTGTGACAGGCTGCTGGGAGATACAGCAGGCCCTAGTTCTAGCGACCTCCCCTACCCTCATCTCATACCTCCCCCCACAAGCCAGGAAAATCCCGAGGGTGCCAAGAGATAGACCAGCCAGGGCAGATGCGCAGTTTAAACTGACCAAAAATTGACTGCCAGCTATACCAATGCTGTAACAAAGAATTGCCTGTATAAAAGCAACTGTGATCTGGAGCGTGGGCTCTTGTCGGATTCCACTTTGTGGATGAGACTTGTGCCCTAGCCCGGCTAGCAATAAACCCCTTTATGCTTTTGCATTGCTGTGTGGACTTGGTCTCTTCAGGGGCTTGGGACCCAGAGTTTGGACTTAACAATAGTATCAGTTAGGCTTTATTACCAGAAGGAAAATATTGACTATGAGAAAAAATACTGAAATCATTTACAAGACCTGATAGATGATACCTTGGATACCAAGGACCTAAGGGAAGTGTATTGGGAAGTGCACAAGATCTGATGTGACAGTCCCTGGAAGACAGTCCCAGACCCTTCTGGGAGAGAAAGCATCTTGGAAGACACCATATTTCTTGGAAATGTATTGGTGAAGGGGCAAAAAGAGGCTGAATGTAAAGAAAGTTTTCAAACAAATAATATAAAAAAAAAAATCAGAAGAGGAAAAAAATAAAATGCACCATTTTAAAACAAATCTCCTATTCTATAAAAAAAGAAAATGAATCCAGAAACTATGTAAGTTGCAAAGTTTATCACAACCCCTTGCCCATAGGATGACCAAATATTACTGTGCAGAAAAACAGAACACAATTCAAACAAACAGGAAACCACTTCAATAGCATTCATTCCAAATATAAATATATATAAAATATTTACTGTCTATTATATAATTTTATATTTTATGATCCTATTTATAAATTATATTTATATATACTCATATAGTTATATATATATATATATATGTTCCAAAATTCTCAGCAGATGAAAACGCACAAATACACATATACAAACAAACTTATATGACAATACATAGGATATAGAATAAATATCAAAGGCCATCAGTAAGAACAAAGTCAAGGAATTTTACTACCAGAGATCAAGCTATACACATAATGTAGTTTCTCTAAGGAGAAATAGATCAATGAAACAGAATAGAGTTCAGAAAGACATGTATACATATGTTATCTTCTGAGCTCTAATGACATTACCATTGCAAACACTTGGTGAAAAGATGCTCTTTTCAATAAAAGGAACTGATATCTGAATGGAAAAAAAAAATCAATCATGACTCCTACCTTATACAGTAACAAAAAAATAAATAAATAAGTAAATAAATCACATAGCTTACATGTGGAGGAAAAAGGGATTATTCATTTCAAGAATAAACAGAGAATATGTGCATGACTTTAGGGAAAGGAAAGATGTCTCAAACAGGAGACAGAAAGCACAAACCATAAAAAGATTGATAAACTGAACCTCATAAATATGAAGAAATTTTTTTACCAGAAACATTATCAAGAGAGTGAAAACCTTCCAAATACCTCTATCTGACAAGGGTTCACATTCAGATTTAAAGAATTTCTACAAATGAATGAGAAAATAAGTAACCCACCACCACCAACAGTAATAAACTGTTAAAAGACATGAATAGTCACTTCACAAAAGATAACTGTTTGAATGGTCAATAAGCACATAGAATACTACTCATTCTTGCTGTTTGGTTGCTGCTAAGTTGTGCCTAACTCTTTAGGACCCCTTGGACTGTATCTCGCCAGGCTCCTCTATCCATGGAATTCTTCAGGCAAGAATACTGGAGTGGGTAGCCATTTCATTCTCCAGGGGATCTTCCTGACCCAGGGATCAAACCCACATATGCTGCTTGGCAGGCAGATTTTTCACCTCTGAGCCACCTGGGAAGCCCACTGAGCCACCTGGGAAGCCCTCTAAGCCACAGTGTGATGCCACTAAGCATTGAATAGAGTGGTTGAATTAGAATAGAAACATTTGTATGAATGTCTTTGTTATTCTTTTTTTTTTTTAAAAAATTATTTATTTGGCTGTGCCAGGTCTAAGTTGCAGCACATGGGATCTTTGATCTTTGCTGTGTCATGTAGGTAGGATCTTTTTAAACTGTGGCAGGTGAACCCTTAGTTGTGGCATGTGGGGTCTATTTCCCTGACCAGGAATGGAACCTGGGACCCCTGCAGTGGGAACAAAAAGTCCCAATCACTGGACCACCAGGGAAGCCCAGAAGCTCTGTTTCTAGTCGTAAAAAGTACTTTAAAAAATTAACTGTTCTCCAGGAGAATAGGAAAAACTGTACTTTATTCATTCAATAGATTATTATAAGGTAATTAAAATAACTGAACTAGTTCTACATGTATCAACATGTACACATTATATCTGGTGGTAAGGGTAGAAACCCAGTCACAAAATTTTGTATACTACTTGAAATCCTATATCTGTTGCATGATTACACTCATGTGGTAGTAAACAAAAATATCTATTAGAATTATAGAAAAAACTTTGGGGAAAGCAAAAAGGGGAAATGCTGGGAGAAGAGACTTTAACTACATCTATAGTATCTTACTTCTGAGAGGGTAACAGGCAGGAAGGCCAAGGGTCTCCAAATGGAGGAAACAGGCTACAAGTGTCATTTTTTTTTTAATCTCTCCCTTAACTGACAGGAGGAAACAACCTAGTGATATATTTTTTTCCCCTTCTCTACACAAATTTAAAAAGAGATTTCTCTTAAAATACTGTGTTGCCATAATGATACCTGGTTCTACCTGAGCTTAACTTTTTCTTAAATCTTGAGTTAACCAATGCATTTTTCTTATGGAAATGTTTGTCTTAAGCTATGTTAATGTACTACTATACATTTACCCCAGACTCTGTCTTCAAGTCGGTTACACCTAATGGCTCAGAACTCACTTGACAAACCAGTATGTTATACTCAGACATCAGTCCCTAATCTATGTAAACAAAACTATTTGTATGGTAATCTGCCTTTCTACAAAATTCAGGTCAATCTTTTATGGCCCGGGATGATTTATCTGGTGCCAAGATTATCCCAAAATACATTTTATGGATGAGGGGCCTGGTGTCATTCTCTGAGTTTTAAGACATTCCTTTCTTTCATTAACAGACTGCTAGTAACTACATAACACCCAGCTAAAAACTAGGAGGTGTGTATTCTTTCTGCCCTCTTCTAATGTCTATGTCAGAAGCTTTCTCTATCTCCTTTATATTTTAATAAAACTTTATTACACAAAAGCTCTGAGCCATCAGGCCTCATCTCTGGCCCAGGATTGAATTCTTCTCCTCTGGAGGCCAAGAATCCTAGTGTCTTTCTGTGGTTCAGCAGCAACCTTTCACTTCCATAAAAGAAATTAAGCAAGAAAATAGTAAAGAAAACAATGAAAAAAAGTAATAGCTCAGTTTTAGAGGTTGGTGCATCAATGCATTGTTTACATTGTTTTATGTACTCATTTGCCTTATTTTATGTATTTGATTTTTTCACAATGGTTAACTGTCAAACCAAGAAATAATCATTGATGGAAAAACAGTTTAAAAAAAGGACTGTCAACTTTATGTTAAGAAATATCTGAAATTTAGCTGACAAATAAGATTTAACAAATATGAAGTAAATTACAGTGAAAAATATGGCTAATTATGGTGAAGAGCCACAAACTCAGTAAGTGCCCAAGATAAGCACACATTTTAAAAGCCAATGTTCTAGAGAAAATGAAATACCAGTTGGAAGGGAACTGTATGTTCTGGATAAGACAGTGAGGCATCACAAAGAGACAAACCCCCAAATATTACATCAACATTCATCATATGAACAGGATGATTGAAAATGGCCAGATTCCTGAAGCTAGTCCAGAGATGTTCATATTAAGCCAAAATCTGGTGTGATCATTTTGAAATTTCACTATTTTAAGTTTTAAAAACCAAGCAGCATTTTAAGAGAAAATTGAATTTCTAGCCCTAAGTACTCCTGCCTGACAACTGCAAGGGACATTATTTCCACTATATCATATGAAAATATTGCATGTATTATATGCACATGTGGTGATCTTGGAGCTCTGCTGTAATCCATTTTATGAGATAGTCATTTTTCTTTAAGAAAACCTCCTACTTTGAAATTATCTTTTCACACAGCTTACATCTTTGGTTCTTAATACTGGGTGCACAATTGAATTTCCTGGGGAAACATGAATATGTATACACATATATTTCATTTTCATAATATTTATAATTTTTACATTTTAGATAATTTTCATAATGCCCCCACACCCACCACACACCTGCATGCACTACATACACTCAGTACACACATACCCACTGCAAATATGCAACCGGCAAACACATCTTCTCAACAGAACTATAGCATAATTTTGGCTAAATGTGTATCTAGCATTTATATTATTATGAAAATAAATGTTTTTATTTGACAAGTTATTGCTTCTAAATTATTTTTTGGGGGGTCTATATTCAAGTAGGTAAGTTTCTAAAATGTTTAATGACTTTTCGCTGTCTACTTATAATTAAGAGTTGCCCTTCAGAGTATGGAGTGGAAGCTTTGTATGCATGGACAGATTTGTCAAACACAGTTTCACTGTAGAAAATAACTGGATTATATTGGAGAATACAACAATAACAGTATCTTTAAATATTTTCTATTACACTTCTTTGAAAATAATTCTCACATATCCTGTTGAGAGCATATAAACCTAGTTTCTGATGCTCTGGGATCCAATAAATGGACGGAGCTGGTAAACTGATCACGAGGGGAAAGCTGTTCAATCTCATTACTCATCAGGGAAAAGGAAATTAAAATTATGATGTGATATGATCATATGTATCAGATAACAGCATATGTTGGTGAAGATGAGAAACAACTGAAATTCTCATGAATGCTGATGGGAGTATGAATTTACACAACCACATTAGAGAAAGGCTTAGCAACATCTACCAAACTGGAACATATGCATCCCCTATGATTCGACAATCCCACTCAAAAGCATCTATACTTTCACATATATTTCAGTTAAGATTAAATGTACATGAATCTTACAAAAAAAAAAAATAGGACCAGACAAACCTAATGTTCTGCCAAAAAAAAAAAGACCAGAAAAAATATATACTAATTCCATTTATATAATGTACAAAAATGGGCAAAGCTAATCTGTGTTGTTAGAAGTCAGAATAATAGCTTTTCTCAAGAGAGGAAGAGGAACTAGGTGAGAGCACAAGGTAGAGTTTCTGAGGAGCTAGTAATGCTCTCAATTTTTTGTTTGTTTTTTTATTTCAGTGCTATCTACTTAAATGTATCCAATGACAAACAGAAGTTCTCACTCTCCTAGGTAACAGTTGACTGTCCAGTAGCAGTGAGATCAAGTAGCCACCAAAAAATGGTTTGAAACTTATTGATTATAAATTCCACACTTCCCCCCAAACTTTGCATATAAGATCACCATCCGCTCTGATCAGAGACACTGCATCTGACTAGTATATTTGTCTTTCATAGAAACAATCAATAAATTCAACAATCTCTTTATTTTAGATACTGAGTGGTGGTCTTGTTTGTTTAGATACTGAGTGGTGGTCTTTGATCTGTAACAACAGAGATTACAACACAATATTTTTTAAAATTCAAGAGGTCATCTACTTCTGACCAAGATGAAGGGATAGGGACCAGGTTTATGCTCTTGTCTTAAATAATCCAAAAGCAGACAAAATACACAAATCACTAGGTGTCAAGATTTTAGACATTAGTCTGTGAAAGACAGAGAGCTTTTAGAAGAGGAAAACAGATAGATCCCTAGGACTGACTGCCCTAGCTTACTGCCTTGAGAGAGTTTCCAGGTCATGGGAAAGAAAAGAAAAACCCAAGGAGATAGTGATTTGAAGAGATGGAGCAAATGACCTCTATGTTTTAGAAGCACTAAACTGTCCTATAAAATTTGTTAAGGACAGGTCAGGATGTTTAAGAATAAATGAATTAATAGGTATAAAACATACAAAATGCAGCCTGATTAATAAAATTTTTCAGCGCAAGCTCTTACTATGAGTACTTCTTCAGTTCAGTTCAGTCGCTCAGCCATGTTTGATTCTTTGTGATCCCCAAGAACTGCAGAATGCCAGGCTTCCCTATCCATCACCAATTCCCAGAGCTTACTCAAACTCATGTCCATTGAGTCGGTGATGCCATCCAACCCCCTCATCCTCTGTCATTCCCTTCTCCTGCCTTCAATACCAGTTAACTTCTTCCCAGTTAGCAATTAGGGAATGACAGTGCTCCCAAACCTGAAGAGAAACCAAGATTAGCCACAGGCATTAGACTGCTGTCGCAATCAACTGTGAAAGATTTTGACAGTATCTGATGGACATCAAGCAGTATAGATGCATAATTGGGAGATTTCCACTTTAGTGGTAACGTGATGTCAGTTCACTTCAGTTGCTCTGTTGCATCTGACTCTTTGAGATCCCATGGAGCATGGCTTCCCTGTCCATCACCAACTCCCAGAGCTTGCTCAAACTCATGTTCATTGAGTCAGTGATACCATCCAACCATCTCATCCTCTGTCAACCCCTTCTCCTCCCACCTTCAATCTTTCCCAGAATCAGGACATTTCCCAATGAGTCAGTTCTTTGTATCAGGTGGCCAAAGTACTGGAGCTTCAGCTTCAGCATCAGTCCTTCCAATGAATATTCAGGACTGATTTCCTTTAGGATTTGACTGGTTGGATCTCCTTGCAGTCCAAGGGACTCTCAAGAGTCTTCTCCAACACCACATGATTCATGATTTTGAACTGATTCAAAAGCATCAGTTCTTCGAAGCTCAGCTTTCTTTATAGTCCAACTCTCACATCCATACATGACTACTGGAAAAAACACAGCTTTGACTAGATGGACCTTTGTCGACAAAGTAATCTCTGCTTTTTCATACAGCTGTCTAGGCTTCTCACAGTTTTCTTCCAAGGAGCAAGTGTCTTTTAATTTCATGGCTGCAGTCACCATCTGCAGTGATTTTGGAGCCCAGAAAAATAAAGTCTATCACTGTTTCCATTGTTTCTCCATCTGTTTGCCATGATCTTCATTTTCTGAATGTTCAGTTTTAAGCCAACTTTTTCACTCTCCTCTTTCAATTTTACCAAGAAGCTCTTTAGTTCCTCTTCACTTTCTGACATATGGGTGGTGTCATCTTCATTTATGAGGTTATTGATATTTCTCCTGGTGGTCTTGATTCCAGCTTGTCCTTCATCCAGTCTGGCATTTTGCATGATGTACTCTGCATATAAGTTAAATAAGCAGGGTGACAATATACAGCCTTAACATACTCCTTTCCCAATTTGGAAACAGTCTGTTGTTCCATTTCCGGTTCTAAGTGTTGCTTCTTGACCTGCATACAGATTTCTCAGGAGGCGGGTAAGGTGGTCTGGTATTTCCATCTCTTTAAGAATTGTCCACAGTTTGTTGTGAGCCACACAGTCAAAGGATAGTCAATGAAGCAGAAGTAGATGTTTTTAGGGAATTTTCTTGCTTATTCTATGATTCAACAGATGTTGACAATTTAATCTCTGATTCCTCTGCTTTTTCTAAATCTAGTTTGAATATCTGGAAGTTTTCGGTTCATATAATGTTAAAGTCTCACTTGGAGAATTTTGAGCATTACTTTGCTAGTGTGTGTGATGAGTGCAATTGTGCGATAGGTTGAGCATTCTTTGGCACTGCCTTTCTTTGGGATTGGAATGAAAACTGAACTTTTCCAGTCCTTTGGCCACTGCTCAATTTTCCAAATTTGCTGGCATATTGAATGCAGCATTTTCACAGCATTATCTTTTAGGATTTGAAATAGCTTAGCTGGAATTCCATCACCTCCACTAGCTTTGGTGATCATGATACTTCCTAAAGGCCCACTTGACTTTGCAATCCAGGATATCTGGCTCTAGTTGAGTGATCACAACATCATGGCTATCTGGGTCATTGAGATCTTTTTTGTATAGTTCTTCTGTGTATTCTTGCCACATCTTCTTATCTTCTGTTCTTGTTAGGTCCATACCATTTCTGTTCTTTATTGTGCCCACCTTTGCATAAAATATTCCCTTGATATCTCTAATTTTCTTGAAGAGATCTCTAGTCTTTTCCATTCTATTGTTTTCCTCTATTTGTTTGCATTGATCACTGAGGAAATTTTCTTATGTCTCTTTTCCATTCTTTGGAACTCTGCATTCCAATGGATATGTCTTTCCTTTTCTCTTTTGCCTTTTAGTGACTTGCTAAATGTGTTCTGTACAAACTCAGATTATCTATGATTTACTCTCAAAATTCTTCATGGAAATAGTATTAGTGACATACTATGTGTAAATCTTTTCTAGTGTGATGTCTAAAATAATATTTGTTTGGAGTTTTTCTTAAAGTGTAACATATCTTCAATAGTCTGACACTATTTAGAAGAAAAAATAAATGCCGTTTTTCAGAATAAAACATTTCTTTTTTTAATGATAATGGATGCCAGTTCCTTTTCTGCTTTGTCTTGACAAAAGAACTGGGCAAAATTGTGTGAAAATCACTTAGCTGCATTACATAGCCATATAGAAACGAGCTTCTATCTAGAAACACTGGAACCTTTTGAACTTCCTCCTGAAAAACTTGCTGGACAGAATGGGTTATTTGACAGAGAAAACCCAAATATTATACTTATTTTGGCATCTAAGTGAATTCCAAAGGTTTAGCTGGTTATTTTAATACAATTTCAAACTGTAAGCAGAGTTGAATGCTTTTGAAAAGACATCTTTATCATTAGATTTCTCAGGAATCAAGATAGAGTACTTATTAATATAAAGAACAGAACCAAGCATGGAGCCAAGACAGACTTTAATGTTCATCTCTCCCCAGGAGATGACCAGATGGCTGTTTAATACTTTAGCCTGGCACTGCTACCACTTATCAACTGTTTAGATTTTTAATTTCAGGCTGAATGTTAATTCCCTGCTTCAACATAAGGGTTTTTTTTTATAATTACACTCATATATAATCTTCAGTTTCCCTATGTCTAACAGTTACCAGAAGATTTTCATGAAATGATTTTTGTGAAAGTCAAGAAATTTTAAAGACAATAATAATCACAGGAAAAGTATAAACAGTATGTATCTTCATGCTTATATTATTGCAGGTAAAATTATATTTAAAACTAATTCATGTGAAATGTATATTCTTTGTTTGCTGGAGCTATTACCATGTCCTGGAGTGTGGCTCATTGTACCGGTTTTAATAAATGCAATTAATAAAAAATAATCCTGAAGACCAGATACAATCTCAGAAGTGCTCATCCTAAAACACAGTAAGTCTATTTAAAGAAACTGCTGGTCTTTTGATTCACTACAGATGTTTGCTAAATGCACTTGTATTTTGGGGTCTCAGAGGGAAACAGAGTAAAGTCATTGAGAATAAGAGAGAAGCAGAGTCACTGAAAGAAAAGTGAAAGTGAAAGTCGCTCAGTCGTGTACGACTCTTTGCGACCCCATGGACTATACAGTTCATGGAATTCTCCAGGCCAGAATACTGCAGTGGGTAGCCTTTCCCTTGAGAGAAAGGGAGAAGCAAAGCCAAAAATGTCAGAACCATGAGGAATTATTTCATTTATACTAATTGGAGAGAGGTCCCTCCTTAATGGAATTATAAGCATTTATCTTTTCATTTCTTTTCTACTCACCTCTCCTCTAATCATGTAACTGGCTTCAGACTCAGTTACTCTAATTAAATTTTTGTCACATAGTCGCTGGCGGCCTCCCTATTGCTAAGTTAAACAGCTTTTATTTATAATCTGTCTCAGCATTATTTGTGCCATGTGCAATCTGCTTCTCAGGATGGCCTCTTCTTTGGAACACATGACCCTATATTTTTTCAGCAAATTTCATTTTATTATTCCTTCTATTTCATTGACAAGTCTTTGCCTTCTAGATGCTTTTCTCCACCTATGTACACCATACACTTCCACCTCAGAAGCTCCTTAACTCTATCAGTGCTTAAAAGAGTGAAGTTGGATTTGCTTCTCTAATTCTATTCCCAACATTTCAAACATCTTATATTCAAATCCATTCCTAATTCTCCCTATTGAAAAAAGTTTTCTGTTAATTTTCCTACCATCCATTGGAAGTACATACTAATTTTAACTCATCATTTGCATTTCCCTTAATATTTTTTCAACCAAGTTTTGCAAGTTTTCTGTAAAATATGCTTCTAATATCTACTTCATCCTCTTCATCCCCACTGGAGTGATCTGTATCTAGATAATATTGTAGAAACATAAATGTTAAGCACATTCCCAGCTAAATACCTATTGGTCGACTCCCTTGCAACCAGTCTTTGTTAGGAAAACAGTTCTCCATGAGTAATTTCCATATTCTGTGCAATCTGGGCTTTCTGAACAGACTACTGACAGCATGGGTGAAAGGATAATTGAATAGTAAACAAGTCTTGGAAGTTAAAGATAAGGAATTGCTCTGGAAAGATGTTAAGGCATATCTCACAACGCTGTCTGCTTACATTTGAGATGCCTTTTTCCTCTCCCTCAAAGGTTTTTGCTCACTTCCAGGGCAGTTGTGGCCTCCTATTCCCTGCAGAGGATTTGTCACATTCTACCTTTAGAGCAGGGGTCCCCAATTCCTTCTGCAGACCAGTACTGGTCTTGGCCTCATAGTAGGAGGTAAACGGCAGATCAGGACAAAGCTTCATTTGCCATCACTTGCATTACTGCCTGAGCCATCCCCACAGTGCCCACAATTTATGGAAAAATTGTCTTCAGTGAAACTGGTCCCTGGTGTCTAAAAGGTTGGGGGATGCTGCTTTATAGAGGCAAAAAGTCTCTCTTACCTTCTCTACTCTCTGTCTTCCCCTCCTCCTTTCCTGTTTCCTTCTCTCTTTCTGTCTGTCTCCCTTACTCCCTCACTCTGTCTCTCTCTCAGTCTTCTTACAAAAGGGCCAAGTCTCAGAAATTTGAGGTGATGTAAACCACACTGCAGGCACAAATGCCATCAGACTTGCACTGCACTGTGTGTGGGGAACTGGGGGTGTGACACTGCTGAGACGCTCTATGAGTACATGTTATGCTTTCTGAGCAATAGATCCCATGTTTCCTGTTAGGATCGCTTCATTAATTAAACAAACAACAAACTTACTTAACATCTTGAACAATCTTAAAAAATGGATATTGCTTAAGCCAATTATTTCTGTGCACAAAATATCTGGGGGATAAACTCTGTTTCATGTTTTTGGGATTTTTTGCTACTGGGCTTTCAAAATCCTCATTCCTCAATATGATCATACACTCTGTACTCTAGTCTTCCACAAACAAATCACATTTATTGCTGCTTCTTAAGAGTACATAACTTTTCCTTTAATAAAAGTTGTAGTCTAGTAATAAAATGGCTTTATAGGAAAAAAGAGATTTGGATCCAAAACTCAGGTGATACACCAAGACAAAGATATGAGAGAATTTGAAGTTTGCCTGCTAAGTCAAACATCTGTGCCATCTTGGATCCTGTTTTTATTGACTGGTTCTTGTTTCCTTTATATGTGTACTGATAACTGATTGAAAAATTTGGATACTGTGTATAACACACTATAAAGACTCTGATGCAATATTAGTAGGAATTTCACTTATAGTGAATCACCTTGAACTTGAAAAGGTTTGGGTTTATGACTTTTTGCAACTGAACCTGTGAAAAGTTCAAGTCCCTCTGATTTAATGGGTCTCAACTTTCAAACTCTCTCTTGTGGATTTTACAAAGGACTTTTTCTAAGGCTTTATTGTGGTGGGTCTAACATAGGCACAGGCCTTGTTTTCAGGCCTGTGTTTCATGAACAACTCCATTAAAATCCATTCTTTTGGCCTCCAAGAATACTCACATTCTCTCAAAGGAGACAATGTGTATTCTTCACTTTCTTAATTTTCTGGCTTAGCACTTTGTCATTGCTCACTTCTCATTATATGCTTGACTTTTCTTCTCTCACAGTCATGCTTTTGAAATTATCCTTTTGATATTTATCCAACATATTTAGATGTTCTATACCAGGAGTTTATCTCCAGGCATCTAGTCTATTTTCAGAGAAAGGAGTCTTGCAGTATTTTTGCTTTCTGAAAATGGTGGTTCCTACCAGTGAGTAGTTAAGGACTTCATGCACATACAGAGCTTTCAAAACATAATGTGTACTCAGAAACAATAGAATTGGAAGACATTAAGTGAACTTGGAGTGGAACATCCTTGAGATAAGTAAAGCGGCAGACAGAAATGATGCAAGAGCGTAGAAGGGCTGGAGTTAGGCTGACACATTATCTCTAGGTGAGGAACTTCATAAAGAACTGAACACAGTAAAAAAAACAAAAGAAGAGCCAAGAACCTTTGAGTTATTGTGGCTAATCTGTCCAGAAGCATTTGCAATATATTGTAAAAAAAGTTAATAAACAGAAACCCCAATTAAATGGAATTGAGAGACCAAAGAGAGGAGCTCTCATACCTATTTTTTCTGGCAAGGACTCGGCCAATGAAAAGCCATAGACTCTTTATTCACTATAGCCCTTCCAATTTCCTTCTCCTTTTTATAGAAGTATCCTTCCCATGCTGTGCAGTGACTTGTATGTGGCTTGCCCAAGTGGCAGACCACGATTGCTATCCTCTGCTGATCCTATGTCCATCTTTGCTGGAGAAATATCTGCCAGTCTATTTACTTCAGGTCAACACTTTGGTGGCCCATAATGGAACCAGAAGAGACTCCCTACAGCCCCAAGGCTGGTGAGTGAACATGTGCAGAGCTCACAAATTCAGTCTATTGTCACTCACTGCTTTCCTTGCTGACCCTAGAGACTGAAAGTAAGTCTTTCCCCTGGATCTGAGTTTATGCTGTTTCATTTCTGAAGCCCTCCAGGTTTTATCTTCCCTTGTGGCTCAGTTGGTAAAGGATCTACCTGCAATGCAGGAGACCTGGGTTTGATCCCTGAGTTGGGAAGATCCCGTGGAGAAGGGAAAGGCTACCCACTCTAGTATTCTGGCCTAGAGAATTCCATGGACTGTATAGTCCATGGGGTCACAAAGAGATCAGATCACACGACTGATCAACTTTCATTTCACTTCACTTCAGATTTTATTTGAGATCTATTTAAAGGTTTCATATTCTAGTTAAGTACTATAGATGAACACTTATTTGGTACTTTGGTCTGATCTTGAGATCAGATTATTTCAACTGAAGCTGGCTGAAAATGCCCTCAACCCAGTTTCTTTGGGGAAGGGCTGCTTCAAATGAAAGTGCACTGATTTAGCCATTGGTCTACTCGTTTGGAAAGGGCTGAGCTCTAGAGACTGGCTACAAAACCCTTTGACCCAGCTCTTCTGGGATGAAGCTGTTTCCTTTCAACTGGCTGGTATACGGGCTTGCAAGCTGTTTGAATTGAGCCATTTGTGCTGTAGGTTAAGCTATTTGAAAATTGTTCTTTAGAGGGAAAATTGTTTTTTACTCTAGGAAATGGGATCCTAGCTATTGCAATGATGATCCTAGTTGACCACCAGAGGGACTCTGGCTGATTTTGTGTTTAAATACTTCAGCCCTTCCCTATGTGCATTTTTTTCAAATTAATTAATTAAAATAATTTTTTTTGGCTGTGCTGGGTCTTCATTGCTATGTGGGCTTTTCTCTAGTTGCAGTGAGTGGGGCCTACTCTCTAGATGTGGTGCATGGGCTTCTCACTGTGGTGGCTTCTCCTGTTGTGGAACACAGGCTCTAGGGCAAGAGGACTTCAGCAGTTGTGGCTTCTTGGCTCTAGAGCACAGGCTCAGTAGTCATGCTGCACAGGCTTGGTTGCTTCATGTCATGTGGGATCTTCCTGGATCAGGGATGGAACCCATGTCTCCTGCATTGGCAGGCTGATTCTTTACCAGTGAGTCACCAGAGAACCCCCACTATGTGAATTTCTAACTAAATGGAACCAAAACCACGTGACCAGAGGCAGCTTTGACTATCAATAGCCATGATGGGGAAACTTTTGAAATCCTTCTCTTAAAAGTCAAATTAGACTACAATAGCTCAAAAATTTCTACAGCTGAGTGGAAGCTTGTTTTGATTGGTATTTTGAGGCTTTCCAACATTATCAGAAGTGTAAGATTGCCTCTCTGCAAAATAAGATGTTAAGGCTAAGGCAAACAAATGATTAAAGATTAAAGAAATGTAAAATGTTCCCAAAGCCTCAGGTTCTTCTTCCTTGACTTCTTTATCTCAGGCTCTGTCTCAAGTGCCATCCTGTCTCTCCCTCAGCTCCTTGTGGCCCAATGCCACCACCTGTGCCATCTTTCTCCTTCCCTTTTATGCTACCCATGCCTCCTCCTCTATATCCACAAGTCACCCATACTAAATTCTCTCACCAAACTTTTTCTTTTCTCTGAAATTCTCTCCATTCCCTTTTCTTTTGAGCTTGTCAAAACCTGTGTCTTTTTAATTAAGTCTTCTGAGAACCTATAGGCTTAATTTCTTATACTTCTTGCTTTAGAACCCAACTGTTAGCAATGGCCAAAGATGCTTCCAAAGTATTGACTGAAGACTTTGATATAGACATTCAAACTTAATAACCTAGTTCCTCTGACTTATATCAGCTAGTTCATATACTTGTTGGTCAAGGTCAGAACCAGCAATGGATAAAAACCATTAATTAGGAAAGTCCTGAAAGATCTCCAGAATTATAATCAGGAAATCAGTCTAACTTTTATGATCAGGTGCAGGCAATCACTATGAGACTTATCCAGAAATTCTTAGAGATTTTCAAAAGCCTGTTATTGAACAAAATTCAGACTTGCACACAAAAATCTGACAAACCTGTTCAGGAATATCAACTCAGATTGTTTTTAAAGAAAATTCTGGTCTTGCTTCAGATGTTGAGTCAACCTAGGTAATTTTTTACCCTATGTTTAAAAAGAGACTGAACCAGGACCTTTTCTATCTAGCAAGAAAAAGAAAAAATCAGAATGGAACGGGGAACCGTTTACTCCAAATTTAGTTAACTTGGCAAATCAGTTCTTCATACTCTAGATATGACCTTTAAGAAAGGCAGACAAAATTTTTAGCTTTCAGCTCCAGCAAATGAAAACCCCTGAATAAAACCAAAACTACCTACTTACTGCTGTTATTAAAAATATCCAGAATGTTGGAAATGAGATTGTTACAAATTTAAATGCTTTCAACATCTTCAGCCATCTCTTTCCAACATTTTCCCAATTCTTAAAGATAAGCTTTGAGTAACTATAGGGCTCTTCCCAATTTTCCCTTTTAATCATCTTGGAGAAACATTTTTCCAGCTTGGGGGTGAATCTCTTCCAGTCCTAACTGACACTGGTGCCACATTCTTGGTTCTCAAACCCATTATGGAAACACCCACCCCTACCCTGTATTAGCATACTAAAACTGTTCAAATAATTGGAATCTCTAGTGAGCTTCAAGAGATTCCTGTCACTGAATATACTTCCTTTTGTTTAGACCCTTTGAGAGCTCCCTACCTCTTTTCTCCTTATTTTTCCTGCTCCTACCAATTTATTAGGCTGAGAATTCTTAGAGAAGAATTATGACAGAATTTCTTTCTCCCTAAAGGGGGGAATAATTCTAGAAATTAATAGTAATCATCAAAGTAACTCACCAGGTGAATTAAATGACCCTTTTACATATTATATAATGTTGATTTGGTCTCTGATGGTATTAATAGATGCTGAAAACAGTGATCATTTTGTCTCTATTGAATCAATCACCACATTACCTATGGGCAAAATCTCCAACTGATGTTGGCAAAATTCACAGCACACCTACCTCCCACTAAAATTCAGAAAACATAGATCCCTCAAAACATATTCATGGAATTAATCAACATCCTATGAGTAAAGAAACCCTTCAAGTCATAAAGCCTATAATAGAATATTACAGGGCTCAAGGCACCGTATTCTTCATACTAGTCTCAAAAGCACTCCCATTTTATTGGTGAGAAAACAGAGTATACAAGTCTCACCAGGACCTCTGAACAATAAACAGCATTATTTTCCCTGGACATTCTGTCGTCCCTAACCCTCATAGGTTACTAACATTCATTACCACAGGAAACAAATTCTTTATTGTAATTGATTTATGCAGTGCATTCTTTAGTATTCCAGTTGATGAAGCTAGCCAATATCTTTTTGCCTTCACTTGGGGGGTGGGGGACGGGGAAACAAAGCAAAACAAACCAATTCATCTGAACAGTAATGCCTGAGGGTTTCACTGAGTCCTTATTTTCAAAATCCTGAAGGATAATCTGGATGATATAAATTTTGCTTGAGGTTCTACTTTGTTGCAATATATGGATACTTTACTTCTTTGCTCTCCTTCTCAAGCCTTCTCACAGGAAGACAGAATCCATGTTCATCTACATGACAAGGGAGAGATAGGACAATTGCTCTACTTTGGATATAAATGATGTCCCCTTGTCTTAATCCGTCTCAGTAAACTGGGAGCATCTCTGTGAGCATTACAATTGTAATGAAATGTAATGTAACCAGGACCATTACAATTTCGACCACCATTTTTCATTAGGTAAGGATCTTTCCCCATACCATCAAACAATTCTCTGATACCAGCTGCTGCTGCCGCTGCTGCTAAATCGCTTCAGTTGTGTCCGACTCTGTGCGACCCCATAGACGGCAGCCCACCAGGCTCTGCCATCCCTGGGATTCTCCAGACAAGAACACTGGAGTGGGTTGCCATTTCCTTCTCCAATGCAGGAAAGTGAAAAGTGAAAGTGAAGTCGCTCAGTCGTCTCCGACTCTTCGTGACGCCGTGGACTACAGCCTACCAGGCTCCTCCGTCCATGGGATTTTCCCGGCAAGAGTACTGGAGTGGGTTTCCACTGTCTTATCCACTGATACCAGCTGGTTACCCTATAATTCAATTCTGACATTATCTATGAGAAGATAACATCATATTCCATAGGTTTAGTCCTACAAGTCTTTCCTCACTAACCCCACCTTCAGATGTCAATTGTAAGTTCAGGCCATCACCTGTGCTTCTGATCTACCAGCTATAGGCTAGAGGCTCCATGACCCTCAGTTTGGGTTTGAGTGTGATTAATTTGCTAGAGGAGATCAGAGAACTCAGAGAAACATTTTACTTACTAGACTGATTTATTATATCAGGAACAGTGATATGGAAGAGATGCAAAGGGCAAGGGGGGGGAGTGGTAGAAAATCCCCAGAGTATGCTTTCTCAAAGCATGCCACTCTCTTCAAATCTCCATGTGTTCACCAATCCAGATGCTCTTCAAACTCTGTCCTTTTGAGTTTGTTAGGTAATTAGAATAGGAAAAAAGGAATCCAAAATGGTGGTGGCTAAAAGACAAAGAAGGCAATGGCAGCCCACTCCAATACTTTTGCCTGGAAAATCCCATGGATGGAGGAGCCTGGTGGGCTGCAGTCCATGGGGTCACGAAGAGTCGGACATGACTGAGTGACTTCCCTTTCACTTTTCACTTTCCTGCATTGGAGAAGGAAATGGCAACCCACTCCAGTGTTCTTACCTGGAGAATCCCAGGGACGAAAGAGCCTGGTGGGCTGCCGTCTCTGGGGTCGCACAGAGTCAGACACTTATGAAGCGACGCAGCAGAAGCAGCAGCAGCAGCAGCAGCAAATGACAAAGAAACGAAAAAGCCTGTGAAAATGGAACAAAAGAAAATCAGAGAACCAGAGTGAGAACTTCAGGTGAAACAAACAGCCCTCCTGACTAGCCCAATTTACACAGGGCAAGCTCAGGGGGAGGAGACAAACGTACAAAGAGAGGAGCCAAGATTGAGCCTTTCCTTTTGGGTTAGCCTGCCCTCACTCCTCGAGGGGTGATATCCTTTGCTTGCCAAACAAAACCCAGCTGTAAAAGAACTGCAACACTGGTCCACCATTTCGAATCTTTGCTGTGGCGAGACAGAACCAAGGAAATTACACACTCCTCTGACATATCTGGCACCTTGTCTCAGATTTAACCTGGCTGAAACAACCTCAGCTCGGCCCCAGTGAGGTGGAGACCAAGCACAGCAGAAGCCCAATTTAGCAAAAGCTCATGTGGTGGAATCTGAACATGAAGGAAACCCAGCACAGTTGAAGTGACAAGAAGCCTAGTGTGTGAAAACCAGGAGAACAGAAACAAACTCAGCAGAAGCTCACAAGGCTCAGTCTCAGATTCCAGAAGGCCTCTGGTTAAGGTAGGAGGTCCTCACTCCTATGGCTGGACAGACATATGGCTAAAAAATCTTACTTCCTTTATAATCTCTCATTTGTTGTTTCCTCAAACCCTTTGCAAACAAGTGAGTAGCAGTGGGCGCAACTAAGGGATTCTGGCAAGGGCTACTCCCCAGTATGTTCCAAAGGCTCCACTATCTGCTGAACCTCAGTAGCTGTTGCCTAAGTGGGTGAGGGTTCTTCTGTCCTTAATTTTCTTTGTTCCAAGGTTCAGGCCAATGAGCACAGGTCAGGTATTTAGCAGATTTCCTGGCAGGTTATGAAGGGGATTCCTTGGCACATTTTTCCCACTGCTTTTTCCTCCTGTCCTTCAGCTCCTCTCTTCATCCATGCCACTGTTTGGTTGGGCAGGTCATCAGCTTTCCATTTCTGAAAGTTGTGTTTGAAACTGTTTACCTAAGATTGGGACTCAAACCCACGTGGCAGGGACTCTGTGCTATGCTTAGTCACTCAGTTGTGTCCAACTGGGACTTGAGCCCTGCCAAAACACATGATGCCTGATTTCAGGACCTAATGAAGCTCAGGTTCTTGATGTCTCATTGCAAACAGAATTCAGCGAGAGACACAGAGATAGGTAAGAGGTAGATTTATTCAGATTCAGACAGTTGCACAGTCCAGACTGTGTGCCATCACAGAGGGTGAATGTGGTGGCCATGAAATGTGTGTAGCTGGGTGATTTCATATGTTAATGGGCAGGAGGATCATTCCAACAATTGGGGAACCACCTACTCCTTGGTCTTTGATAGTGCCTTGGAACCGTGTCCTTTGGCTTGCAGATTGAGGACCAAGGTTTGGTTACATTTGGCTTCTCTGCCATCTTGGACCCATTTGGTTTTGATCAGTTTGTGTTGTGCCCTTGGGCTATGTCATTCGTTCCAAAGTTGTGCCCTGCCTCCTTCCCTCCTGTTTCATACTCTTCCTGAGCCCTGTCTGGGCCCACAATGTTGCCTCTACAATTTTCTGGAAGGACAACCATAAAATAGCTGGCCCTCGAGAGGGAAATAGTGTATAATATCCAATCCGTCTAGATATTCAGGCCTTCATCTTCCATATTTCCTACAACATGTGCAACAACAACATCTCTCAGAGAACCCACTAAAGTGAGAGAGAGTCATGCAATGCCTGCTAGAAGTCCATCTGCTGGTGGCATCCCTTCAAGGGCAATTGGGCTTCCAGAGATAATGTTTGCCATTTTTGGAGTTCACCCTGCAGGCTGTTTGGACCCAAACCCTTACCACCCCTCTCCTAAAGTTACAAACATACCCATGGATCAAACCTCCACTATAGGAGACAGGAAGAATAAAAGAAAAGCAGGCCCCAGCAAGGGCCACAAAAGAAATTTATAATTATTGATAAACCGGATGCTATAAGCCATGAGACTCTTGGAACAGGGAACAGTTCATAATCTTGAAAACAAGATATGATCCTGGGGTCAAAGAACTGACACCAGACTGTTTCTCAACTGGCAATTCAGAGTCACGTTTTACATACCTGGTGGAAAATCTATAGATAAGAATATTAGTTTTAGTTACTGATTTGTTATTGATTATTGTTTCCTAATTCAGTTCAGTTCAGTCGCTCAGTCATGTCCGATTCCTTGCGACCCCATGAACTGCAGCACACCAGGCCTCCCTGTCTATCACCAACTCCTGGAGTACACCCAAACCCATGTTCATTGAGTCAGTGATGCCATCCAGCCATCTCATCCTCTGTCATCCCCTTCTCCTCCTGCCCCCAATCCTTCCCAGCATTAGGGTCTTTTCCAATGAGTCAGCTCTTGGCATCAGGTAGCCAAAGTACTGGAGTTTAAGCTTCAACATCAATCCTCCCAATGAACACCCAGGACTGATCTCTTTCAGGATGGACTGGTTGGATCGTCCTGCAGTCCAAGGGACTCTCAAGAGTCTTCTCCAACACCACAGTTCAAAAGCATCAATTCTTTGGTGCTCAGCTTTCGTCACTGTCCACCTGTCACATCCATACATGACTACTGGAAAAACCATAGCCTTGACTAGACGGATCTTTGTTGGCAAAGTAATGTCTCTGCTTTTCAATATGCTATCTAGGTTGGTCATAACTTTCCTTCCAAGGAGTAGGCGTCTTTTGATTTCATGGCTGCAATCACCATCTGCAGTGAGTTTGGAGCCCCCAAAAATAAAGTCTGACATTTCTTCCACTGTTTCCCCATCTATTTCCCATGAAGTGATGGGACCAGATGCCATAATCTTAGTTTTCTGAATGTTGAACTGTAAGCAAATTTTTTCACTCTCCTCTTTCACTTTCATCAAGAGGCTCTTTAGTTCTTCTTCACTTTCTGCCATAAGGGTGGTGTCATCTGCATATCTGAGGTTATTGACATTTTTCCCGGCAATCTTGATTCCAGCTTGTGCTTCTTCCAGCCCAGCGTTTCTCATGATGTACTCTGCATATATGTTAAATAAGCAGGGCGACAATATACATCTTTGATGTACTCCTTTTCCTATTTGGAATCAGTCTGTTGTTCCATGTCCAGTTCTAACTGTTGCTTCCTGACCTGCATACAGGTTTATCAAGAGACAGGTCAGATGGTCTGGTATTCCCATCTCTTTAAGAATTTTCCACAGTTTATTGTGATCCACACAGTCAAAGCCTTGGCATAGTCAATAAAGCAGAAGTAGATGTTTTTCTGGAACTCTCTTGCTTTTTCAATAATCCAGCGGATGTTGGCAATTTGATCTCTGGTTCCTCTGCTTTTTCTAAAACCAGCTTGAACATCTGGAAATTCAGGGTTCATGTATTGCTGAAGCCTGGCTTGGAGGCTAATTACTCAATGGTTAATGATCACTTTGTTCTTTGGCCCTGAAGGCCACATGAGTTATAGTTTAACTCCCCGCATATTCTTTCATTCACAGCTGAAAGTTTAATAAAGCTGGCTTGGATTCAGTTTCAGTACCTTCACCTTGGAGCGGTGTTCGTTCCCTGAGCCTCGCTTTTCTCTGAATTCTTCTGTCTCATTTCTCATTCTCTCACCGTATCACACTTTCGGAAACCCTGCTTGTCAAGCTGGTCTCGACACTCCAATCCATTTTTATGGAACATCTGGTCTGTTGCCTTGTATCAATTTGTTCTTAAGCCACTTACTAACTCATACAGCCAGGACCCTGCCCCCATGTAGGCAATATCATTCCATGCCACTTATTATTTAAATACTCTTAATGCCCCTAACAGGACCAGATAACCCACTACTTTGTCATTACTTCTATTAGTACCTAAAGTGGGTCTATGACAATGTAACGTTCACTGCTCTTATGGAGGACTAGGGGAGAAAATCAGTGACTTGCATTTCCTCAGAGCAACAGAGGATAAGGCTTAAGGCTATTTCACCAGGTTCCCAGTCTCAGGGCACAGGCTTAGACTGCTTTACATCATGGTATCTATTCCCATCCATGGTGGACAAACCAGCAATGAGTTAAGATTACAACCCCTTAATCCTACCCAGCACTGGTCAGACCTTGGGGATGCTGAACTCCATCCTGGGGGCCCTAGGAGGCTGACATGCCTCAACCTGCCTGAGGATTCTATCTCTAGGAGGTTGTCACACCTCAACCTGCCTGGGAATCTGCACTCTGACCCAGGAATGCCCGGCTCTCAGGTTGCAAAATTACTAGGTATGATAAGCTTCAGAAAGACTCACCCCTAAGGAAGTCCACCCATGGAAATATCAGGAGGCCTATTAGTTGTGGGACTGTGCCTGGCCTCAGCAATAACTCAGGAGTCCAATGAGAACCCCATTGTCTTTCTGGAAAGTCTAAAAGAGGCCCTCCAAAAGTTTAACAATCTGGACTTAGACTCTTACAAGGGACAGGTGACTTTAAAGGACAAATTCCTGTTCCATTGTGCATCAGACATCAGGATAAAGTTACAACAGCTACAGCAATAGGACCCTGCTGCCTCTTTAAATGAGATGGTCCAGAAAGCCACCAATACCTTTTATAAGAGAACAGGAGAGGGAAACCAAGGCTCAGAAAAAGGAGACAAGGAAAGAGACAAGGCATGCCCAGATGCCGGCCACCCTCCAGGGAAGCCCTATGGTAAACCCTGAGTCCTTGAAGGACAAGGCATGAGGTAAACACTGTAGACAGGTGGGACACTGGGCCAAAAAGTGTCCAAACCATGACAAGTCTCCTAAAATTGCTTGCTACTAGTGCCATCAATTGGGACAATGGGCATCACTCTGCTGTTGGGACCCAAGAACATCAAGGTCAAGCGCCAAGCCTTCCCTCATGATGGTTCAATAGGACTAAAGTGGCCTGCTCCACCTAGCTTGTCTGTCACAGATAACCATCACGGAGCTGGAGCCAAGGACACAACTGGATGTGGTGAGTAGGGCCAAGAATTTCTTGGTTGACACAGGGGCTACCTACTCTGTCCTGACCTCCTACTCCAGAGCCTTCTCATCCCAAACATGTACCATTCTGGGTGCTACAGGAAAAACAATTACAGAAAGATTCACCCAAGCACTGTTTTGTTGCTGGGATGGATGAATATTTTCCCACCAGTTTCTGGTGGTCCCTGAGTGTCCTACTTCCTTATTGGGAAGAGATCTCTCCCTGCCTTCGAAATCTTGCAGCTTTTTCAGTCCTGACAGAAGATGCTTTAAAATTCTCTCTTGGGGGCAAACTATTTTTACAAGCCACCAGGTGAAACAACTCCTGAATGGGAGAGGCCATTTATGGGTGTCTGATTAAAGGATCCTCAGATATCAAGTAGTGTTGATGGAGAATCCAGGCCTGACTAAATCCCCTTGTGAGGTTCTTAACGTAGTCACCGTCCTGCCTACCCCCAAGGGCTCTCTCCCCTTTCAGTCTTGCCTAGAAACTTTTGACCATTGGACAAAAACCCTGAGAGGGATTGTCAGAAGATCCTCTGACCAATCCTGAGGAAATCTGGTACACTGATGGAAGCAGCTTTGTCTTAGACGGAAAAGGAAGAACCAGACATGCAGTAGTCTCCAAGTTTGAGACCATAGAGGCTAAGCCTTTGCCTCCAGGTACTTCAGCCCAATTGACTGAGCTCATAGCTCTGACTCGAGCTTTAGAGCTGGGAAAAGGAAAAAGAGGAGCCATTAACACTGACTCTAAGTATGCCTTTCTGGTGCTACATGCATATGCTGCTATTCGGAAAGAAAGAGGCTACTTGATCACCCGAGGGTCCCCAAACAAGTATGGTGATTAAATTCTTAGGCTCTTGGAGGCAGTCCGTCTGCCTGCTGAGATTTCAATCTCCCATTGTAAAGTACACCAAAAAGGGAGCAAGGAAGTGGCTCGAGGGAACCAAGCCGATGATCAGACAGCTAGGAGAGCAGCATTACAGAACAATGACCTAATTGCCACTTCAGTTCCACAGACTAATTTGCCAGAAACTCCTTCATATACTGTAGGTGAGACTCTTAAAGCTAAGAGTGAGGACTTTGAAAAAGATCATATGGGGTGGTTGCAAAAGGAGGGACTCCTTTTTCTGCCTGGAAATCTCCAATGGAATTTGGTTAACTCCTTACATATGGCCACACACTTAGGGGAGAAGGCCCTCCAAAGATGACTTGAAAGATCCTTCAGAGGAACAGGCCTCCAAATGGCTATAAGGTAAGTGGTCTCCTCTTGTCCCACTTGCTAGTTAAACAACCCCCAAGGAGCTCAAAGACCCCAGCTTGCCCAGCTTGTCTAATGGCATGGGACCTACTCAGAAGAGGACTGGCAAATGGACTTCACTCAGATGCCAGTTTCTCAAGGGTATAAATACCTATTAGTCATGATAGATACATTCCCAGGATGGATTGAAGGCTTTCCCACCAAGATTGAGAAGGCTGAGGAGGTAGTAAATAAACTGCTCCATGAAACCATTCTGAGATTTGGTTTGCCCAGGTCATTACAAAGTAACAATGGGACATCATTTACTTCTAAGGTCACCCAAGGGGTCTCTAAAGCATTGGGCATTACTTATTACCTTCATTGTGCCTGGGGCCTCAGTTTTCAGGAAAAGTAGAAAGAGCCAACCAATTCTTAAAATCAGTGATAAAGAAGATAACCCAGGAGACCTCTCTCAGAAGGAAGGAAGCTTTACCAATAGCTCTCCTCTGCACCCATAATTGCCCCTAAGGAACAAGTTGGTCTTAGTCCTTATGAGATGCTATATGAGAGACCTTTCATTTATATCAATGACCTCTTCCTAGATCCAGAGGCTCAGACCTTCTGTTCTTACACCATGATCATTGGGCAATTCCAACAAGATATACGCTTATGGGGTGTCAACCAAGACCCAAAAGATTCTAAACAGCCACCACTATATGCTCCAGGGACTCAAGTCCTAATTAAAGTTTGGAAAGATGGGTCCCCAAAGGCTCAGCTGCAGCCCACATGGAAGGGCCCCTACCCTGTAATACTTTCTACCCTCACAGCAGTCAAGGCACCAGGACACGACTCCTAGAGTCACTACTCAGGAGTCAAGCCATGGAAGAAAACAGAAGAGGACACTCAATACACCTGTGAGCCCCTGGGAGATCTCAGATACCTATTCAGGACTACAAATGAGGGTCATTCTAATAAACACCCCCAAAATTAAGTTTTGAGGGATATGCTTTCTCAGGAGCCAACACAGCTTGGCAGAGGTTGTAGTCCAAAATAGATAGGAGATAAATCTCTGATCCCTGAAAGGAGGGACTTGAGACATCTTGAATGAGACGTGTCCTTTCTGGGTAAATACCTCCACCCAAGTTAAAGAAAATCTCACAGCCCTCAAGAAAAATACTCAGATCCTACAGGATCTCAAAGAATGAGCTGGAGAGTCCTCAGGGTAGCTACTATCTCTCTTTGGGGGATCCTTCTCCTGGTGAAGGGGAATTTGGAGTTGGCTAACACCCCTTCTAATCCCTGTTATTACCATATTGATGCTGTTATGATTGCTCCATGTATTATCAATTGTCTAAACCATTTTGTCTCTGCCCAGGTCAACAAGCTACAACATGCAGTTCAACAAGGATATATAAAACTACTCCTGGCCATGGAAAATATCACTCACCCTTAGAGAGACACTGCTATCAGGACTCTGAAGCTTTAGACTAGCAAGAGGGGGAGGCCCAGTGCCCCTTGCTGTTTCAGCTCAGCATGAAGTAGCCAGAGAGACCTCGACACCCCTATTCCCAAACAACTAGGCCTCCCATCTCCTGAAGGGGTGATGTTAGGTAGTTAGAATTGGAAAAAGGAGTCCAAAGTGGTGGTGGCTAAAAGACAAAGAAAGGAAAAAGCCTGTGAAAATGGAACAAAAGAAAATCCAAGAACCAGAGCGAGAACCTCAGGTGAAACAAACAGCTCTCCTGGTTGGCCCAATTTACACAGGGCAGGCTCGAGGAGGAGATAAAACATAAAAAGAGGAGCCAAGATTGGGTCTCTCCTTTTGGGTCAGCTTGCCCTCATGCCTTGAGAGTGTACCATCCTTTGCTTGCCAAATAAAACTGAGCTATAAGGGAGCTGTAGCACTGATCCCATTTCAAATCTTTGCTGTGAGACAGAACTGAGGAAATTACACACTCCCAGAACAGGTTTTTATGGAGGTTTAATCTCATCAGGGTGACTGATTAAACCTTTGGTGACTAAACTCAATCTCCTGCTCCTTTCCTCTCCCTGGAGGTTGCAGTGAGGGTGAGTGGGACTGAAAGTCCTAACCATTCAGTCATATGCTGTTCCTGGCAACCAGCACCCATCCTTAGACATTCCCAAAGTTACATTATTAACATGGGAAAAGACACAATGCTTGCTCTCACCCTTTAGGGAATTTCAAGGGTTTTAGAAGCTCTATGCTAGGAATCACATCTTTTCAGAACTCTCCACCCTGATCCATATGTCTTGGGTGGCCCTACAAGGCATGGCTTATAGCTTCATTGACTTACACAAGACTGTGATCCATGAGATCATGTTGGTTAGCTTTCTGTGATTGTGGTTTTCATCTGGAGACCTTGGGACTGTAATCGTTGCTTCTTCTCTCTGTCCTCTGATGGATGAGGAGAAGAGGCTTGTGCAAACTTCCCAATGGGAGAGACTGGCTGTGGGGAAAATTGGGTCTTGCTCTGGTGGGCAGGGCCATGCTCAGTAAATTTTTAATCTAACCCTATTATGATGGGTGGGGCTCTGCTCCCTCCCTGTGAGTTGTATGGTATGAGGCCACCCAGTCCTGGAGTCTGAAGGCTATACGGTAAGGCTTTTGGCAGCTTCCGAGAGGACTCATACCAACATGTGCCTCCACCTCTCAGGCCTGCTGCTGCCAGTGCCCCTGCCTGCTGCTGCTTGCCCCTGCCCCTCCCATGGCAAGCCACTGTTGATCCACGCCTCCACAGGAGACCCTCAAACACTCATAGGCAGTTCTGGGTTCATCAGAGAGTTGCTGGTAATGATCTAGGAGGTGATTTATTGCTTCACCCTATTGCTCCTCTTGTTCATGCCTTTTCCCCCATTTTGTTATCAACGTTCCTCACTTTAACTGCCATTTTAGTTATAGTCAGTCTCATAGGTGGAGTTAATTTATAAAATGCAGCTTATCAAGATTTTTTGGTTGGAGCTCCACCTGCCTGAAAGGACAAATCTCAACTAAAAGATTTAAGCTTACTTCTGTTTTGAATTGTGCTGAAAGAAATAACCATAGACCGGAATCAGATGTTTTAGCCAATTTTCTATCAGTTTGAAGTTTTTCTTAATCCATTTTGATAGCTCCTGTTATTCATGTTTAGCATGTTCAGGTTCTAATGGAAAGTTTTACTATAAGTAATTGATTCTAAAACCTTTAGTATCAATAGTTCATTTCAGTCACTTTACATAATCATCATTTTTCTTTCTAAATAATTATGGTTTAATCATGTTTTTAGTTAACAGTGAATCAGTAATCTTATGAATCCCACTTTTGAAATTAGCTGTGCTAATAAGACTGTACTCAACCACTAAAGAAGATCTGATGTGATATTTACAAGTCTACAGTTTATCACAAGAAAATGATAAAATTCAGTAACATCATTAAAACAAGGACATGCATTGTAATTAATAGCTGCCTCATAGCAGTGAATCTAGAGAGGACAAACTCCAATTTAGAAGTGAATGCTTCAACTGTCTTCCTTCGTAAAGATCACTCTGGATAAACTTTCACTTGTACATTAGGAATCACTGGTATATGTACGAAACAACTCAAAATCAGGAAGCTCAAATGGAGTCCCGGTTAGGTTTTCTTATATCCCATAGGCATATTCCTATTATATAACCAGTCTTGACGACAGAGCCCTCCAGGTTTCTGAGAAAAGTTGCAAATCATCATTCTCACTGATATCATTAATAATACTCACAAGCTGATACTGAAATGGAACAGGACCTAATGGTCCTTGCCCCCCTGCCATGTCCTCTGCCTACCTTTTGCCCCTGGAAAAGTTTAGCCAAAGCATAAGTTTAATCAGAGAAGTGAGAAATGCTGAAACAAAGGAAAACATTCAAATTAGACTAAATAATGTAGTCATTAAGCATAGTCAAGGAACTTGAATTCTTTCTCAAAGGCTATTGATAATATTCTGACCATATCCTGTGAGCTGTCTTACAAATATCAAAACATCAGGTGGAGAAGTTAACTACACGATGATCAGACTGTACCCAGGACATGAGCTGCCACAATTTTGAGAATTGCCCGCAAAGAAATGTGAACAAATGGTCTCTAGAACTGAAGATTTAACTGTACCTAAAATAATCAAGATGATGCTGATCAGACCACTGATGATCACTTTGAAGATGACTGTTAGAGGTCACTATGCTGTTTCTGCATGGACACCAACCCCCTGCCCAACTTTGCCTATAAAAGCTCTCACATCTTGCTTGTTGAGGTTGAGGATGGGGAATTGGCCTTTGGACAGATGTCTGCCACCCATGCACCCACAGCTGCTGGCATCTGAACTAAAGCAAATTTTCCTTTCCACAAACCTGGCCTGTTTACTGGCTTTTGAGCAGTGAGCAGCTGGACCCACAAACTCCTTTCAGTAACAATATAAACTGTCACCAAGTTTCCAAGACTCATGATATAGAGCAATACCATTAAGTAGTATGATTTATGTTTTGACCATACATCAGTGCCTGATGCATTCTTATTCAGTAGAAGATCTCAGGCTAATTTCAATCCTGCTAGAATTAACCATCACAGTGCAACTGTCATTAATTTCTTCTAATAGCGCAATCTAATGGTCCTTAACTCTATTATATCATCTTGCAAACATTCTTGACATGCAAGATAAAGTGAGAAGCTCAATTAACAAAAAGCTATATTTAACAGTAATAATTGAGGTGCTGGTATGTATATATAAAATTTCAAAAATGCTCTCTTCACTCTTCATGCTCATTTCTAATTGCATGGGCTCACTCACTATGAAGATACAGAGTCTTTCCATTAGTACTTTATCATCAATAGAACATGGTCTATTCTGCCTTAAACTTGTTGGTTGCTCTATTACTAGGAAGTCTATAGTCTATCCTTCTCACCTATGATTACTAGGTGTCCGCTGTCTATCTCCAGCTTCAAAATATTTACTATAAAACCCTATAACACACTCCATGGGGTCACAAGGACTTAGACACGACTGAGCATGAGCACGAGGCACGAGGGCCTATAGCGTACAAAACACTTAGGGTATTTTCCAAGGTATCTATTTCCTTAATGTCTCCCTTTCTAATGCTTCCCCTCAACCCCAACATGGGATTTATTTACTTCCACCCTTCAACCAATATGCAGTCCATAAGAACCATTTCACCTGTGAAGTATACCTATTTATTACCGGTTACAAAGGTAAAATTAAAAAACACTTTAAAAACTGAACGCTGCCTTTTCACCTTGCTTCTTCATCCCATACTCTCATTTTTAATGTTTAAATGTCCATTTTAGTACTCAATTTCAGTTTACTCTTCTATGTATTTTTTTCTGATCTGTATTATTTACCAATCTCAGAACTATTAGCTGTGACAACTAAAATCAGGCATTCTAACTGGCTGGGCAACCGCCCCTCTACTGTAATGCTCAGATTACAGGAAATGATTATCTACTATTTCCAAAATATATTTTGTTATCAAAAACTAGGAAAAGAAGACCATGCAGGGCAGCAATTGTTGCATAGTTGCCATGGCTCCATATATATAGTGAAACTGTAGTAGAAAAGATGTAGGAGTAGGAAGTAAGACATGTTCACAGCAGGAAGCTGCTCAAATAAGTTTTTTTTTTTTAATCCTCTAAGTACTAGCCTGAAATAGTAATTTTGATTTAATTTTGATTTAAGTAAAGTTTGATTTAATCTTCCTCTGAATTCCTTTCCAAAGGAATAATGTTTTTGAACCTTATTACTCAAGAAGTCAAAAACTAAAACAAAAATTAAATTTTCTTTTAAACTAGAAGAATGAGGCAAGTTCAAGTCATGCTCTGAATCATAGGTATCACCTCATGCTCAGCCATCATGTACTCCTTACCAAGTAAAGGCAATAGCATACAAGCTTAATAGAAAGAGATTCTAGGGTGAGGTGAGGGTATGGGGTGATGCCAGGAAGAAAATGGAATGCCTTATTATCCAAAATGCATTTTGTTTTACCTATTTTTCTTGTGAATAACTGAAAGATCTGACATGAAGTGAAACATGTTAAATCGATTATAATATGGTCTCTAATTAATCTTATTGTTTAAAAGATGAATGCTTGAATACAGCCACTAGGGCTTACAATAAAGGGAAAATGCAAGAAAAAAAGAAAGCATACGTTTTAAAGTAAGGTTTATAATTCATTGATAGCATGTATACAAAACCCGTGAACAACACAGGTTTGAACAGAGTGGGTCCACTTATACATTTTTTTAAGTCAATATACATATGCTATAGTATTACATGATTTGTGATTGATTGACTCTGCAGATTGAAAGGACTGACTGTAAATTATACATGGATTTTAAATTATGCAGAGGGTCAACACTCCCAAATCCTGTATTGTTCAGGGGTCAACTGTATATGTTTTACGGTAGTTTTGCTTATATGGGAGCTCTACTAATATTTTTACAATAATGACTTTACAAATGCAGGATGATAAATCTAATTTTCTTCCAAATTAATACTTCCAAAGAGTCCTTAGCTAGTTATGAGACTAACAGGTACTTGAACCTAATAGCTATTTAATAGACTTTAGAGTGGCTTGACTAGGTGCTTAAGTATATTTGTACCATAATTAGCAAAACTTATCTATAAAATATTATTAATTCAATATGTTGCTTTTCCATTTCTCATAAAAGATTTCTTATATCAAGTCAAAGGAATATGGGAAAGATATTGTGGTGTGTACTACTTCAAATCCTTTATCTTAAGGAGAACACATATTTTATAGTAAATTTTAAAACAACTATAATACAAACCTATTCATTATTATTTAATAAATCTAAATATTAAAGTTAATATTAATTTAAAATAGTCAACCAAGTATGTAAGTTCATGTATGATTTTGAGGTGTATTATACTTACATATATGTACATATAAACATATGACATATGAGAATTTGCATGTATAATCTCATAAAATTCCTAACTGAATATCACATCTTTTTCTTAAAATGTTAAATATTATATTATTCTATATTAATAAGTTTTATAGTATTAATATTAAATTTTAATGAAAGATGACATGGTTAGTATTGTGATTAATATATAGTTTGTACTCTTGACAGGAAACTGAATTACAATCAAATATTATATTTCATTGTATCTTTGTCTCTTCATTGCTTATGATGCATTCATCATAAACATCTTCTGAAGGAGACTGAAGAGATGGAAACTCAAAATAGGGTAAGAAAAACTATACAAAAAACCAATAAAAATATTTAAGTATTTTTAACTTTTATGTTAATTTTGCCAATATGAATAAGATCATTTTAAAATATATTTATCACAATAATTTTAAAACAATTTAACATTTTATTGACACTGATAACCCTTCCAACTCATTCATATTCATACTTATCATTATCAATATTAGAAAATACTTACTAGAATGCATAGGTCACAAAGCAATACAAAAAAATTTTTTTTAATATATAAATGAGGAACATATCCAATCCTTGTTGATTTTTTCCATTTCTTTCCTTGTAACTCTTTTTTTTTTTAATTTTCTTTACTTTATTGTGTTGGTTTTGCCATACACTGACATGAAACCACCATGGGTTTACATATGCTCCCCCTCCAGAACCCTCCTCCCTCCTCCCTCCCGATTCCCTCCCGCTGGGTCATCTCGGTGCACCAGCCCCGAGCATCAGCCCTGGGCTGGCGATTGATTTCACATATGATAATTTACATGTTTCAATGCCATTCTCCCATAACATCCCACGCTTGCCCTCTTCCACAGAGTCCATGAGTCTGTTCTATATATCTGCATTTCTTTTGCTGTCTCGCATGCAGGGTTCTCGTTACCATCTTTCTAAATTCCATATATATGCGTTAGTATACTGTATTGTTGTTTTTCCTTCTGGCTTACTTCACTCTGGATAATAGGCTCCAGTTCCTGAGTAGAACTCTACCTGAGTAGAACTGATTCAAATGAACTATTTTTTAATGCTGAGTAATATTCCATTGTGTATATGTGCCACAGCTTTCTTATCCATTCGTCAGTTGATGGGCATCTAGGTTGCTTCCATGTCCAGGCTATTGTAAACAATGCGGCGATGAACATTGGGGTACATGTGTCTCTTTCAATTCTGGTTTCCTCGGTGTGTATGCCCAGCAGTGGGATTGCTGGGTCATATGGCAGTTCTATTTGCAGTTTTTTAAGGAATCTCCACACTGTTTTCCATAGTGGCTGTACTAGTTTGCATTCCCACCAACAGTGTAAGAGGGTTCCCTTTTCTCCACATCCTCTCCAGCATTTATTGCTTGTAGATTTTGGATTGCAGCCATTCTCACTGGTGTAAAGTGGTACCTCATTGTGGTTTTGATTTGCATTTCTCTGCAAATAATGAGAAATGTTGTTGATAATGAGTGATGTTGAGCATCTTTTCATGTGTTTGTTAGCCATTTTTATGTCTTCTTTGGAGAAATGTCTGTTTAGTTCTTTGGCCCACTTTTTGATTGGGTCGTTTATTTTTCTAGCATGGAGCTGCAGGAGTTGCTTGTATATTTTTGAGATTAATTGTTTCCCCTTCTACCTGGAATGCCCTAACCTTCATATTATAGGCTACATTTTGTCCCTCCCCAAAATTCATATTGAAGTCTTTAGTGCGGTAACTCAGAATTTAAGTATATTAGAAGATAAGATTTGTAAAGAGATAGTTTAGTCAAAATAAGGCCAATAAGGTGGTGACCTAATCAAGTATGAATGTCACCCTTATAAAAAAAAAGGAAGAAACACCAGGAACGTGCTCACACGGAGGACAGACCATGTGACAACACAACAAGAAGGCGGTCATCTGGAAGCCAAGGGCAGAGGCCTCAGAAGAAGCCAAACTAGCTTTTGACACCTGGATCTTGTACTTTTAGTCTCCAGAACAGTGAGAAAATAAACTCATTGCTTCAGCTACCCAGTCTGTACTATTTTATTATGAATACCCTAGCAAAATAATATACTTGCTCTCCTGCATCTCAATATTTCCAGGTTCTATCAATCCAGCACAAGCCTGTAAAAGGCTACCTATACCACAATATCTTCTTTCTTTCTTTCCTCCCCTATCCAAAGGCAGTAATCACTATATATTTTTAATTCCCAGAATACCTTGTCACTTTAATTTCTACAAATAAACATATGCCTTTGAAAAATGTCCCTCTAGGAATCCTTCAAAGTGCTTTAAATATTTTCTTGATCCATCAAATCATGTTGAATGTACAAGTGGAGAGACATATGATGGTAGCATAAACAGATGGCAGTATCAAAGGGAGACTTTCTTGAGATAAAAGACATGATAGAGATCGAAGGTACAGAATGATTTCAAGATGGATAAAAACATAGTTGTTATTCCATTTAATGGCTTTGGTTTTAGTGGATTTACTTTCACCTTGTAGGGGGAAGGTAAGGCTATGAATCTGAAGGGTGTTTTGAAGAAACACTCAAGAGAATGTTAAAGAAAATGAACAGCAGACAATTGGAAGGATTTTTGAGCAGTAATGAAGATAATTTTTTTTTGGTAGTAACGTTAAAAAGTATATGATGCTGAGAGAAATGGTCAAGTAACATTATTCAATGAACTTCTGTAAACTAATATATAAAAGTAGCAATTGTTTTATAGAAAGTATTAGCATGTCACTTCTAGGTGGTAGATTTAAGGGGTTATGGGAAACTAGACACTCAGAACGTGGAATCCTGGCTTTAAACAAAGACAGACCCATGTATGATATTTTGCTGCAGTTATGGGCTTGTGTAGCTTAAAGGGCCCTGGGTACTTACTGAGTGGAGGAAGGAAGAAGGTACACAGTTCATGGGAGGCATGGAGGGTGGAAAATTTATTTCTGAATAAGAAATTCTGAATGAAGAATCCTCTCCATATATACAAGGATTAATCTTAACCTGGAATTTCACTTTATCCCCATAGCATATGATTATGAGGAATAAATCATTTAAGTAACAAGAGAACCTGAAAGTGAGAAAGAATGATATTTAAATATTAGCACTGAGCCTTAATTCTCCAATTATCTCTTGCCTTTTCTGGCAGGGTAGGAGTGATTGGCTTTAGGGAAATAAATAAGCAAAAGACACATGAGGCCTGCAGAACTCCACCTACAACAAAAATTTAAACACAGTCCCCCTTTAACAGCCGAAGTCAGTATACGTATTTTGACAAGCCAGTGACACGTGATGTGAAGGGTGTCAGAGCTTAGATGTCATGGATACTGTAAAGTTTGCACTTTAAGAAATTAAAATCCTATTTTAAAACTACTGCCTTCATTTTCTTACATTTCCACATGCTTTTCTGAGTGGGAGAAAGAGGTAGAGTTGGAATAGTGGGTCTCAAAATATGATTAAAAAACCCTTGGGGCCCCACAGTACTCTTAGAGCCTCAGGGTTCTCATTTTCTAAATCTGTATCTGTTTGAGGCTGAATTTTTTTTATTACTCTAGAAATATACACTTTACAACATACTGAATGCAGAAGCAGGTATTAGTACTCAATTATCTTCTATGAAGTTGGCTTCAAAGAGCTTTACACACAGGTAAATGATCATTCTTAAACATTTTTTTCACCTAAATATGTCATTTTACTTAACATACAATGAATTTATTATTGTGATTTTAAAATAAATTCACACATATGCTTTTAAATAACAGGTTGTAATTTCTAATATGGTAAATATCAAAGGTACGACATACACAAGTAGAACGTCCTTCAAGTTGTTAAATAATTTTTAGAGTGTAAAGGTGTCCAAGATCAAAAAGCTTAAGAACTGCCAATCTACTCCTCTGTGAATCACATGTATCTTGTAGTCCAGTTTATCTATGAGAAACTACTAGTGTTGATTTGTTTAGGGAGCCCGTCATCTACCATGAGCATCCAGGGGGAAATGACACTTCTTTTCTATGCTGGTGGGCTCTAATGAGAAAATTACCAAAAGCCTGCTCCTACCAAACCCATGAAGAAAACAATTTCATTTTAGTTCCTATCTTTGTTGTTATCTGTGCATATTTGTCTTCCAAGAAGGAAATAAATTCTTCTGGGGAAAGATAAAACGACTTACTTTAATTATCATATTTCTTCCCTCATCTTCCTTTCCCACTGAGAGTAGCGCTTGGTGTAGAACAAACCACTAAGAATTATTTGTTGATTAAAACTAAGTCATCACCACATAGGGAAAGTATCTATAGAGGCTATCTAGAGAACATAAACCTGGTAGCTGGAGAGAAAGAACTGAACCTCAAAAAGTTATGTAAATAAAAATAGAGTTATAGGGGATATCTATATCTGTATCTTTATCTATACATCCTAATAGTGAAAAAGACATACGCAATGGGTAAATTGACCACTGTAAATATTTAAAGTGTTGAGACAGAAATTTTGTTAACCCACATCTTTCTGCTTTTATCAATGAAAAGCATTACACAATCTATTTGAACATACAGAAACCACCAAAACAACATTCATTAAATGCAGCATCAGGTTAATTCTTTTTTCTTAAGTAGTGAGATAAACATTAGCAAGTCTGTTACCTTTTAATATTTTATTAGTAGACTTTTTTTAAACCAAATACTATGTCCATGGACATGAACTTGGGCAAACTCTGGAGATAGTGAGGGAACAGGGAGGCCTGGCTGCAGGCCACAGAATCACAAAGAGTAGGACACAACTTAGTGACTGAACAACATGTCCATTTATGTCACAGGAGAAAAACAGAGACAAAACACTGTCAAAAAGTCTAATTCTGTTTTGCTAATATGTTATATATAATAATATAATATATATCTATACACATACACATTACCCCCAGGAAAATATAGTTATCCTGACCCCCTCATGATTAATGAAGCATTCATTGTTAATCCTCAGACATAACAGTCCCATTGCCTTTTTTAAAACTTCCCAAATGGTTTCTCAAAAGAATTTAGAAAGCCTTTAATAAATCAAAACAATGAGACTATAGACATGAAAGTACACTATTAGCAGCTTTTCAAAAAATGTCCTAGAGGAAAGCAGACTATGAATACCTCAAGAAGTCGCAATTCTCTGTTGTATTTAGGGAGCATATGCTATGGCAAAATTAATCTGCAGCCTTCTTATGAGAAAGAAATTGATCAGGAAAGAATCCCCAAAGGAGTAATTATCTTCTATTATCTCTGGGTCAAATTGACCCTTTGACAAAAGTCTTAGTAGGATATTTTCTCTATTATCTACCTCTTTTTATTCTAATACCAAAATCAAAATTGGGTCACAGTTTATTAGGGAATTCTGCCTAATTAGAAATCTACACGTTGCTTTTATCTTTATCTAAGTATTCCTTCCCAGATATGCATGAGCCATCTTGTAGCCTTTGACACGTTTCCTCTTTGCCTATAATAATTGCCATCTGTGTGACCATATATTTCTCAAATATCAAAGTAAACAACAGTATCATACAGAAAAGCTGCCTGTGTATATCAATTCTTAAAATAAGAATCAAAGCAACATCCTTATTTTCCTAAAGATTTAATGGAAACAATAGTTCATATATTTAAAACACCATTAAACTAAAAATATGCTCATTATAACATTTAGTTCACAATTCATAAGTAATTCAATGATTTCAAATTTTGCAGTGAAGCAATATTTAAAGAGGCAAAATGCTTCTCATCTAGTATCAGTCTATGAATTGAAAATAGATACTTGTTTTTTCTTTCACTGCCAGAGATTTCATCAGAAGAGGAAGTTGAATGTGCGCTATTGTGACACTAAGTTGTATTCTATGTTCACTGCCTTAAATATTAAGAAATGTTATTTATGTTTCATTTTATTTTTGTCTTTCTCTATTCCATGAAGGTAGTCAGAAAAGAGAAACTTATGAAGACAACTTTTTATAAGAGCTTTAACTCACTATCTGCATAAAAGATTCGATCTCTCAAAAAAGCATCAAAGACTAACTCACTGGTACGTGACATGTGTCTGGGGATCTCTGGGGTCCCTAAGGTTCTTGTGTGGTTCTGCAGATTTTAGCATATTGTCTTATTACTACTTACATGACAGGTGATATCGTGTTAACACTTACTAGAATGTGTGCTTGCATACTGTTATGCTCTAAAATTTTCTCAGTTCGCTGGTAGCTCCAATGGTAAAGAATCTGCTGGAGATTCTCTTCAATGCAGGAGAGTCAGGTTTGATTCCTGGGTTAGGAAGATCCCCTGGAGAAGGAAACGGCAACCATTTCCAGTATTCCTGCCTGGAAAATCCCATGAACAGAGGAGCCTGGCAGGCCACAGTCCACGGGGTAACAAAGAGTTGGACACAGCTGACCTACTAACACACACACAGGGTAAGTATCAATAGGACAGAACCCACACAAGGTTTTTTTTTTTGACATCCTCAATGACTTTGAGGAGAGTCAAGGGGAAAAATTTTGAGAATTACAGCATTAGTTAGTCTAAAAGGGAAGGGATGAAACAAGTGCCTTTTTTGGATTGAGGTGGGTGTCATAGGGAGAGAGAAGTGCCTTTCCCACACTTGGGAAGTAGCAGAGATTAGTTTGACCCAATTCCCTTGCAAGGTCTCTGGGTGGTGACAAGATCTCAGAAGACTCAACACTAAGCTCTAAGCATGCTGCTTCTGCCCAGTTTTAGGCACTGGGAAGAATGTAGTGTAATTGCTGCCTTCATGGAAGTAGATGACCACCAGAAACTAGCGTATTAGGGACAACTGTGATACACTAAAGTATAACAGATTTTCTCTTTTTTCCGGGTAGCTTCTGCAGTCATCTGTTTGTCCAGTGACCCCGTATGTCTTTGGGAAAATTTTTCTGGTTTGTCTATTCTTGACATGAGGAAGACTCCATGTACTTGGTCCTCATTATAGAAGTCAGATCCCCCTTCTTCTCATACATTGGTTTAAACAGGAGGTAGGCCCAAGACTAAGGTTTGATAACCCACAAGTTCTCTCCCGAGACTCTAAATGTTGAACTGGTGACACAGAGATGGAATGAATGCTTGAGACTATTCATTATAGTGAGCCTGGTGGCAGCAGCAACAAGAATGTCCTGCGGCTTTCCTTCTAGGATTCCTTGAATTCCTGGCCATCTTGAGTCTGTTCCCTTAGACCTCTTCCAATAAATTCCTCTGTGCTTAAGTCAGCCAGAAATCTCCCCTAACATGACATTCCTAAGGGGATAAAAGACCATCCCCATTAGAATAAACACAATTCCCAAACCACCATGACTAAGAATCCCTCATGTGCATAGAGATGAGAATATAGAACTAGACTAAACAATTTTTAAAATATTTTTAAAAATATCTTGATCTGTTAAATTAAAAAGACAGGAAACATCCTGCAATTTGGTATTTACTGTGAACAATCAGCTGCTTATATAAAAATACTGCTTCTGGCTTAAGTTCCTTCTATTCAACTATCTCTTTCTGTCATGAATGTGCAGATGATGAAATTCAGAATCAGAGATATATACCAGGGTGACTGGAAAAGTAATTTTTTAACAAAAAAGTGTGTCATTTAAAATTTGGCAGCATTTTTATTTGCTGCTGACTAGAATAAGCAAATCACTGCAGATGATGATTGCAGCCATGAAATTAAAAGACGCTTACTCCTTGGAAGGAAAATTATGACCATCCTAGATAGCATATTTAAAAGCAGGGACATTACTTTGCCAACAAAGGTCCGTCTAGTCAAGGCTATGGTTTTTCCAGTAGTCATGTATGAATGTGAGAGTTGGACGGTGAAGAAAGCTGAGTGCCAAAGAATTGATGCTTTTGAACTGTGGTGTTGGAGAAGACTCTTGAGAGTCCCTTGGACTGCAAGAAGATCCAACCAGTCCATCCTAAAGAAGATCAGTCCTGGGTGTTCCTTGGAAGGACTGATGTTGAAGCTGAAACTCCAGTACTTTGGCCACCTCATGTGAAGAGCTGACTCATTAGAAAAGACCCTGATGCTGGGAAGGATTGGGGGCAAGAGGAGAAGGGGACAACAGAGGATGAGATGGCTGGATGGCATCACCGACTCAATGGACATGGGTTTGGGTGGACTCCAGGAGTTGGTGATGGACAAGGAGTCCTGGCGTATTGCACTTCATGGGTTCGCAAAGAGTCAGACACGACTGAGCGACTGAACTGAACTGAGAATAAGCAAAGTACCTGAAAAGAGATTTTCTACTGCTGTAATAAAATCAGATTTAAGTGCCCCTTATTATATAAATGCAATAACGAGGGAAAGAACATTTTTGTTTACCTGTTGACAGAGCATCTATTGCCAATATTCTTTGATATGCTTAGTGGATTTTAGATAGCACATGGACAAGTGTGAAGTAGGAGCATTATACAGTGAGCAAGAGAACAAGTTTTGGAGTCAGATTGCTCCTGAATTTGGATGCCATCAAATATCAGCTACATGTGCTACTCAGGGCAGTTTTCTTAATTCTTAATTCTTTGACCCTCAGTTTATGTATTTATAATATAGGGATATAATAGTTCCTACATCATAGGGTTATTATGAAGATTAAAAGGAAATACCCACAGCTGAATAAATTATAGCTATTTCTATCAGGGGTTAAGGAAGATGTTTAAAGAACCTTTTTAAGATACTTAATCATTCCCTTTGCAGTCCATCAGTTATTAGGGCCTTTTGCTATTTTGTGATGGGCGTGACTGAGGTTTACTGATAGAGGAAGGGGACCAATATCTTCAAATATGAACTTAGAGAAAGAGTCTATCAGGTGGCACAGATGGAGGAGTCATTAATTTAGTCAAAGAGAAAATTCAATAGCCATTAACTTGTAAAATAGATTTTTTCCTCCTATCCCAGGTTTGAATTATACTAACTGAAAAGGATCTGACTAAATACGTAACAGAACTAAGAAAATTGTTCAACAAGGAAGCTGACTGAGCAGGAAACGGTTTGAATTGAGGTTGGTAAAATTTTCTTGAAATTTAGTAAGGACTAAATACACATTTTGTTGGTAAGGTTAAGCCATTCTGTTCAAAACAAATTTTCAGCTGTTTTCATGTAGAGAATGAATTTGAATGATTCATGAAGAAGCAATTTAAAAAGAACAAAAGGGAGAAAAAAAAAAGAAATGTCTCTGCTAAGCTAGATAAGTAGTAAATTTTGAAAGTAAAAGCAGGAAAAGAAAATGGCCTCTAAAATGTGTAGATTTCAGAATGCTGGAGTTACATAATTCTCAAATTCAGTGACTTCATAAACTAAAACAAAAGTAGCATAAGCTTTATATTATGTAAGTTTTATATTGTTTTATCTTTGATACTGTCCTAGTAACTTCCTCTTTCAAAAAACAGAAATGAAGAGTTAAAATTCCACTAGAGAGTCTTATATATTTTTAATGTCTGTGTACTTCAACAGAATTTGATAAAATGAAGATGATATCCTGAGATTTTTGGCATTTTTCAATTTATTTCCAACAATGAATTAATGCAGTAATAAATTAAATGTTCTATAGGCAATCTTTGGAAAGTTCTGCTTCCAAATGAGATGACATAGTCTAAACAAAATATCTTTCAGCCAGAATAACCAAAAATAAACATTTAAACAAACACACAAAAAACCATGTGTTTAGTAAAAGCACCAAAGAGCGATAAGCACAAAAAGTGGAAGTGTCAGTCACTCAGTCATATCTGACTCTTTGCAACCCCTGCCAGGCTCCTCTATTCATGGGCACAAAGAAACCCAAAGGAACTAAATCTTAGTGGTAGGTAAGTCCTATCTGGGCTCGTAAAGATCTGTGAGTAATGATTGCACTGGTGAGGCAGAGGAAATCTGCTTGATGAAAGAGAATCCAGGGAACTGAAAGGATTTGCCTGAGTAAGAGTCCGAGCTGAAGAGCTCGATCTCTTCACACTTATTTTAATTCTCTTGGATGGGACTCTTGCAGAGTTGGAAGTAATTCAGGTACAAACAACAGACTGTAAGGTCTTGGTTAAGAAGAAGAGACAGACCTCAGGTTTGTCCAATTCTTCAGTTTCCTACTGGAGAAAGGGTTCTCCAACATACACAGGATACATACCTTCTAATGGCTTTTGAAATAGGAGGTAAAATTAAATTAACTATAGCAGTAACACAGCTCCAGCTCAGTTTGACTACTGACTGGATTGCATCAAAGTGCATGTGGAATAGAACAGACCAAATGCCATTCACAAAAAGGTCTCAATACAGTTTTTAAAAAATTCAAATCATTTAAACATCTTCTGTAACCACATGAAATGAAAAATCAATAATATTAGGAAATCTGGAAAATTCAAACATAAAAAAATTAAATAGATCAGTCAACTAATGCATCAAAGAAGTAATCACAAGGAATTAGAAAACACAGCATGCCAAAACCTATGAGAAGCAGCAAAAGCAGTGGTCACAGGGAGACTTATAGCAGTAATGTCTATTTTAGAAAACAAAGATCTCAAATCAATAACTCTGCCTTATGGAAGTAGAAAAAAAAGGGAGAAAACCAAAGTCAAAGAAAACGGAAGAAGGAAATAGTAGATTAAAGTGGTGATAAAAACAGTTTAGTCTCTCTAAAAGTGGCCCATCAGCAACATATCAGAGGCAATTTTCCCATGACTAAGTCTGAAGTATATGCCTAGCCTTCAGATTTTGCTCTACAATACTGAATACAATATGATGTAATATCTATTTACATAATATCTATATGTAACTATATGTCATGAAACATGATACTAAGAATAACATAATACTGAAAGGAAACAGGACTCCTCAAATACAGTTGATTCTCATAATTAGAAAAACAGCAGTTTACGTTAGCGGTTTTTGTTGCCAAAAGCAAAAATGTCTTTGAGGTTAACTGAGGCAATGACGGAGAAGAAAAGGGTCGCCTTCAAATTGATCACCAGACAAACTGTGAATATATCATGGTAAAAAAAAAGTTGGAACTTTTCTGAATGGGTAACAAAAAGTAACACTTTTCCCTTTTAAGCTAAAAAAGAAACAAAAGAAAAAAGTAAGTATAAAGGCCATTCCACTGGAACTCAAATGAACATTTTTATTTATAACAATGAATCCAATCAGAAAATGTGGGATTGGATATGTAGCTCAATACATTGGTTACTTTTCTTCCTAAATTAGACTGTGCACCCTGCCCCAGATGGTTCAGTAGGGAGCCTGCCCTGTACATTCACACAAAGCACCTCGCCTTCAGACTTCCTTTGAAACAAAGAGAAGCTGTAACACCAACAACCCACCCCATCATTTAAAGAACATCCTGTAAACAAGCTAACAACTAAGACTTTTTTAACATTAACTCATTTTCCATGAATCAGAGAGATGAATCAAAAAGGATGTCAGGCTTATGTGTGCTATGAAATAGGTAATAAACTTCACAAAATACTAATTTTATACTTCTAAACAATATAAATTGCTTATTAAGAAAATAAGATATTATGCACACCTGGCTTAAACTTTTAACGGCATTAAAAATAAAATGAAAAAATTCTCCTTTTCTGGAATGGAGATGCAGGAGTTGCTTGTATGTTTTTGAGATTAATTGTTTGTCCGTTGCTTCGTTTGCTATTATTTTCTCCCATTCTGAAGGCTGCCTTTTTACCTTGCTTTTAGTTTCCTTTGTTGTGCAGAAGCTTTTCATTTTAATTAGGTCCCATTTGTTTATTCGTGCTTTTATTTCCAATATTCTGGGAGGTGGGTCATAGAGGATCCTATTTGGTTTATGTCGGAGAGTGTTTTGCCTATGTTTTCCTCTAGGAGTTTTATAGTTTCTGGTCTTATGTTTAGATCTTTGGTCCATTTAGAGTTTATTTTTGTGTATGGTGTTAGAAAGTGTTCTAGTTTCATGCTTTTACAACTGGCTGTCCAGTTTTCCCAGCACCACTTGTTAAAGAGATTGTCTTTTCTCCCTTGTATATTCTTGCCTCCTTTGTCAAAGATAAGGTGTCCATAGGTGCGTGGATTTATCTCTGGGCTTTCTATGTTGTTCCATTGATCTATATTTCTGTCTTTGTGCCAGTACCATACTGTCTTGATGACTGTGGCTTTGTAGTATAGCCTAAAGTCAGGTAGGTTGATTCCTCCAGTTCCATTCTTCTTTCTCAAGATTGCTTTGGCTATTCGAGGATTTTTGTAAATAAATGACCCAATCAAAAAGTGGGCCAAAGAACTAAACAAACATTTCTCCAAAGAAGACATACAAATGGCTAACACATGAAAAGATGCTCAACATCACTCGTTATCAGAGAAGTGCAAATCAAAACCACAATGAGGTACCACTTTACACCAGTCAGAATGGCTGCCATCCAAAAGTCTACAAGCAATAAATGCTGGAGAGGATGTGGAGAAAAGGGAACCCTCTTACACTATTGGTGGGGATGCAAACTAATACAGCCACTATGGAGAACAGTGTGGAGATTCCTTAAAAAACTGAAAATAGAACTGCCATATGACCCAGCAATCCCATTGCTGGGCATACACACCGAGGAAACCAGAATTGAAAGAGACACGTGTACCCCAGAACAGTCTTTTGGACTCTATGGGAGAGGACAAGGGTGGGATGATATGGGAGGATGGCATTGAAGCATGTTAATTATCATATGTGAAATCAATCACCAGCCCAGGTTTGATGCTCAAGGCTGATGCTCCAGGATGACCCAGAGAGAGGGAATCGGGAGGGAGGAGGGAGGGGGGTTCTGGAAGGGGAACATATGTATACCCATGGCAGATTCATGTCAACATATGGCAAAACCAACACAATAATGTAAAGACAATTTTTAAAAAATAAATGAATTAAAAAAAATAAAAACAAGGAAAAAAATAAAAAACTAGGTTTACAAATAGATTAAAAAATAATAATAAAATAAAATTCTCCTTTGTATCACAGGGCTTCAGTGCATTCCCTTGAGAAAACCACTGTGTTAATATTCTTTTTTTTTTTAACTCATTTGTGCTTTAAATTTTATTTATTTTTATAAAATTTTTTATTTTTATTGTAACAAATTCAATAAAGACTTTTTACTTTACAATATTGTGTTGGTTTTGTCATACATATTCTTATATATTATTTCAGAAATATTTGATAGTTATTTAAGAGTGTGTGTGTATTTGTGTGCATGTCAATTTGCTTCAGTCGTGTCTGACTCGTGACCCTATGGACTACAGCCCACCAGCCTCCTCTGTCCAGAGGTTACCATACTTATAATTCTTCATTTTGAATTTTTCATTTTATGATAAACTTTGGAGATGTTTTCATATCATCACATGTAAATCTATCTTATTCTTCTTAATAGCTGCAAAGTATTCCAGTGGATGAATGTATTATACATTTAGTGTCCTATTGATGATTGTTTTAATTATTAATAGTCTCTTATTATTACAATAAAAGCTGCATAAAAGCTTTTGCCCTATAGAATCTTTGTGTACAGTGGATAAATATTACTCTCCCCAGCATCTTTAGCATTATTTTGTACCACTAAATATTTCATCTTTTGCCAGTTTACTGCTCAAAAATAGCTCATAGATAATTTTATTTGCTTTTCTTTATGAGTGATGGTGAATAGCTATTCATATGGTTAGAGTATTTTTTGTTAACTCTACATTCATCCCCTCTATTTTCCTGTTAGCTTTTTGAAAGTCCATGGTTTGAAATATTTAAATAGGCCTCATATTACAGCTTTGAAGCTTACTATAACATACAAGATACTATAAAACTTGTGATATATTCAGGCTTTCAGAGAAAGGAATTAAAGAAGTGGTTAGTAGCCCAGATTTTTTTCCAAGTCATTAATAAAATCAATATGGTTAACAATTTAGGTGAGATCAAATTAATTTCTTCCTGCATCATTTATATATGTAGGAGGGGTCTTGAGATATACCAATGAAAAAATGTTGCTAAATTTAAATTGGTTGTCAAAGACATTCGCCATAAATAAATGTCATGTTTTCTATTCAATGTAGCATGGTATCATGATTCGTGTCTATTTTATCAGCATCAATCCATGCAGCTTGAGATTAAGCAGATGCTACAAATTGCCAATTGCAGAAATGCATGGTTTGCAAGTTTTCCATTCAAAATCAAGAAAATTTTCTTTTGCATAGTAATTACTAAAGATGTTCATGACTGATTATGAACCTTTAGGGAGTCTATAAAACAAGACTTGGAATATCATTGTAAGATCCTGAAGAGATAAATAGATAACCACTAATAGAAAATATTATTACAAGACAGTCTTTGTTTACAAGAGAAAATTAGATTCATTAGTTAGCTCAGTGCATTTTCAAACAATCTAAAGCATGTGGACAGAGCAGATATTTTATGTATTTTCCATATTTAGAGTTATCAAAATATTGGGTAAGCTTATGTTTCCAAGCAGTTGTATTTTTATACTCCCTTTTTCATCAGTGATGTTCTTAAACCATGTTCTATAGTCCATAAAAACTCAGTTACTGTCTTGATAATAAAAGCTTATTTTGGGGAGAATAATCTATAGATGACTCAGTAAATCACTATCACCATCAATATGAAGACTGCCCAAATCTAGTTTGTGTCTTTCTAGATTTGATTTCCTAACTGTTTCTTCATTAAAGGCTACAATAGTTATTCATCAATGTAATAAATAAATAAACTTTTGCTTACAAAAAGTTATTAAATATAAAAAGAACTAATAAGGAACCTTTTTAAAATGGCACAAAAGAAAATTTTCTGAAATTATGAGTGACTTATTACCTTCATAGAATCAGAGTTATATTAAAAATATTCTTACTTATTTAAGGAATATTTACGATTTGATTACCATATATTACATATACAACCACTGTTTTATATGCTGGGATATGGCAGTGAATGAAATGGACAAACACCCCTAACTCATACAAATTTCATTCAGTAAAGCAAAGAGAAAAGTAAAGGAAATCTGAATAGAAAGAAATATTCAGTAGGGTGGCTGTGAAAAATAATAGTTTTCTCCAACATCTTGTTATAGAGATTTGTAAGATAAGAATTGATCTTCAGAAATAGAAAGCAATTCAAGATTTTGAAACATCTAAAAAATAAGGCCACATTATATTAAATATGCTATAGTTGGCAAAATCAGGCTACTATTTTGAGTTTGACTTCTTTCCCAAGTTTATTACATCTTTGCATTGTCACGGCATAAAGACTTATATGATTCTTTGTAAACTGACATTAAAATTAAAAATTGGATTTAATAAAATGTCCCTTAATTGAATAGTTCCTCTGACACTCAACATGGGGAACCCCTGATTCTAGTTTCTTATGTATCCTTCCCTAGGCTGCCATGTATATATATATATGTGTGTGTGTGTGTGTGTGTGTGTGTGTGTGTGTACATACTCAAGTAAATAAGTTATCTTTCCCATTTTTATACAAAAAAGAAACACACATAAGATACTTGCTATTCTGTGAATTTTTAAGTTTCTTTAAAACTTTGTGGACATCTTTCTGTATCAGTATAAAGAGTTCCTTCATTTTTATAACTGCACAAGATTTTGTTTTATGGATGTACCATATTTTTGTCTGTTTATCTTTCACTGCTGGTATCTGACTACTGACATCACTCTAAGTAAAGATGCTGGGGTATTTTAGTATTATTTTTTTGTAATTACCTAAAATATTCTATTTTTACCTCCATTTTTTAATCTGGTTGGAATAAAACATGACAATAAATTTTAAACCTACTCATGTTACTTTAGAAAATATGTTTGGATTTGTTGCTTGCACTTTATTTATTTATTTTTTAAGTAACTATATTTCATTCTTCTTTAAGTAGAGTCTGGAAAAGAATGGGACTCAATCCACTTGGAAAAAATGGGAAAAAAATCAGTTGGCAGGAGAGACAACAGTACAATGCTAAAATAGGCCAGATTGAATGTATAGAAAAATATCTCTAATGCCATTCTCCCATATCATCCCACCCTTTCCCTCATCCACAGAGTCCACGAGTCTATTCTATACATCTGCGTTCCTTTTGCATTGAAACATGTTAATTATCATATGTCTAATTATCATATGTCTAATCAATCGCCAGCCCAGGATTGATGCTCGGGGCTGGTGCAACGAGATTTCCTGGGGGGAGGGAGGAGGGAGGGGGGTTCTGGAGGGGGAGCATATGTAAACCCATGGTGATATCATGTCATTGTTTGGCAAAACTAATAAAAAAAACAAATAAATAAAAATAATGATGAAACTCAAAAAAAAAAAAAAGAGTCTTCTCCAACACCACAGTTCAAAAGCATCAATTGATGGCTGATTTTTCTCCTGCACTCTTGAGAAAAGTTGTTTAATATTTTTAAGGCAATACAAAAACAACTCAAGAAGCAATGGACACAATTTTAAAAGTAATGGACAAAGATTCATGGAGGAATATCTTGCAAAGAATCAGCTTTTAAAAACAGGAAATAAATCTAAATAATACATTAATGTCTTGTATTTGCCTGAAAATAAATTGAGAAAACTCACAAAAAAAGAAAAATATCTCTAATCTCCATGATATAAAGAAAGTAAATATAATGGAGGGCTGGTCTACTGTATAAATCCCCTCTTGAAAGATATATGTTCACACACTACTGAAGAAAAATTGTTATGATAACAAACTCTCTTGAGGCAAAAAGAACACAAGAACATAGAAGTCCATGGGTAAAAGATAGATGACAAGGTATGAAAGAGGAGCATCTGGTGGAAATAAATCTGTATTTATTGCACTCCTGTCTGTTCCTCCCTCCACGCCTCCTCATTAGGAGCCAGGTTCCCTCTGGGGAAGCGACACTGACACTCATTTGTCATTAGCACGACATTTGCCTAATGGTGCGGCAGCCCTGCGTTTGGAGCTAAGACTGAATTCTCCCTTGACTCTAGGAAAATTTCACTTACTGAAAGAAAATGTTTTGGTTACCAAAGCACAAATAATCAGTAAAGAACTTGACACTCTGGCCAGGAAAAACATATAGTGAATGTTTACCTTCATCTAAACATCAGTCATGTTACTGCCGTGAAAAATACCTGCTGTGGTTGAAGATGGTACACGGAGGTGCACATCTCAAGAGAATCACAGCAAGCTGACCCCATGGCCCTATTTGCACCATGCCTGCTCATCACACTTCTTCGAACTTTTAGGTGTATAACAACAACAAAAATCCCCCTCAATGTATCAGTAAGTTTTTTGTTTTTTTTTTTTTCTATCAGTTGGAAGTATCCTCACTGTTATAAATGAAGGGCGGGGGAGAAGAAGGGAGTGGTAGACAGAAAAGCTGAAAATTAAACTTGGTCTATGGTTTGTATTCATTTATTTAGAATTCTCTTGAATTTCTCTGTATAATTTTCCTGGAAAAGGACAGGTAAGAAAAGCTGATTATATAGCAGGTTTCTTAGTCCATACCTATATCTATATCTATATCTATAAATGTAGACTTCTTTCCTAGTTTTCTCTCAATGCTGGTGTTCCAGTGCCTTGAGTTTTTTTTTATCTTATTTCAATTATATGTCTATATTATAATGAAGATACCTCTATAATATTTCTTAATTTATGCCCTGTCAGATTTTGTTACCTTCATATTAAGCCTGATCACTTTCTAGTCTCAAAGTGCTATTGAAACTCATTTGAAACGCAGTTATAAAACTCATTATATAATTACCAAATAGTTCAAGGATACTGTAGATGGAATCAGAAAAAAAAAAAATCACCAAATAGTAACATTTATGCTATATTTCTATCTTCTGCTAGTCAGTGAGAATATAAAACAGGAGCCATAACATAGCTTAAGTACTGCTGAGCAGAGAGAAAGCTGAATATTTGAAATAAACACCTAGGACCATGCTTAAAGTTTTCTAGACTTGGGATATAGAACCAAAAAGTGATATTGGTTTGGGACTGGCCACAGCCATTGAGGAAGAGAGCCCCACAATCTCAAACTAGAACTGCCAAAGGTTATTGAGATTTATTAAAGGAAATTTGCTTTCTAACTATCTCATCCCTCATATTTTATAAATAAATAACATCATGCATTCTACCAAGAGTTAACTGAGAAAGACTCTTTGAAAATGCAGGCACAAAACTATCATTTGTACTCTATGGTATTCATTACCAAGCAATTATATTCTACGCTTGTCAGCAAGTATAAAGGTGCTGGGCTTTGGATGATGATGACCTTACACGACAAGGAGTAGGGCAAACATATATCACAGTTTGCCTGATACTAGTCCTGTAGATACTTTCATCCCTGTTATTAATTATTAATACTGTCCTTTCACTTTTAAACATTTTCTGGCTTGGAAGGCAAGTTATATGGTTACCTTACTGACAGGCATGAGTAATCATGTATAAATATTAAGAATGGCTAATAAGAGGAAAGATGAGTACTCTGTTAATACATATAGCAAAAGTAATCTTCTTCTTGTCTGCAAATAACTAATGGAACTAGGGAGTATACTGGCAATTGAAAAACTTCATTTTCCAATTTTTTTCTCCAGAAAAGTATTCTTTCCTAATATATGTTAAAGTACAAATTTTCTGAGTTAAAATTGTCAACTAGTTCTTGACCATGTCAATAGTACAGTTCAGTTCAGTTACTCAGTGGTGTCCGACTCTTTGAGACCCCATGGACTGAAGTAAGCCAGGCCTCCTTGTCCATCACCAGCTCCTGGAGATAACTCAAACTCGTGTCCATCGAGTTGGTGATGCCATCCAACCATCTTATCCTCTGTTATTCCATTCTCCTCCTGCCTTCAATCTTTCTCAGTATCAGGATCTTTTCCAATGAGTCAGTTCTTCGCATCAGGTGGCCAAACTATTGGAGTTTCAGCATCAGTCCTTCCAATGAATATTCAGGATTGATTTCCCTTCGGATGGACTGGCTGGATCTCCTTGCAGTCCAAGGGACTCTCAAGAGTCTTCTCCAACACCACAGTTCAAAAGCATCAATTCTTCGACACTCAGCTTTCTTTATAGTCCAAATCTCACATCCATACATGACTACTGGAAAAACCATAGCTTTGACTAGACAGACCTTTGTTGGCAAAGTAATGTCTCAGCTTTTTAATATGCTGTCTAGGTCGCTCCTTTTCTTCCAAGGAGCAAGCACCTTTTAATTTCATGGCTTCAGTCACCATCTGCAATGATTTTGGAGCCCAAAATGTAAAGTCTGTCACTGTTTCCACTGTTTCCCCATCTATTCGCCATGAAGTGATGGGACCTGAGGGCACGATCTTTGTTTTCTGAATGTTGAGTTTTAAGCCAACTTTTTCACTCTCCTCTTTAACTTTCATCAAGAGGCTCCTTAGTTCTTCTTTGCTTTCTCCTATTAGGGTGATGTTATCTTCATATCTGAGGTTATTAAAATTTCTGCAAGCAATCTTGATTCCAGCTAGTGCTTCTTCCAGCCCAGCATTCCCATGATGTACTCTGTATATAAGTTAAATAAGCAGGGTGACAACATACAGCCTTGATGTACTCCTTTCCCTATTTGGAACCAGTACAATAGTACAAATAGTCAATAGTACAAATAATGCAATTGCAGGGATGAGGACTTCAGAAATGAGGACAGGAGAAGAGAGGGAAGGAAGGGGGGATGAGGGAAGGAGGGAGAGGAAGATGAATAGCAGCTTATAATCCAATGGATTGTATTTGTTAAGCCTTTTTTCTATTGTGATTAATAATAAATAATAAATACTACTCAGTCATAAAAAGGAACTCATTTAAATCTTCTAATGAGGTAGACAAAACTACAGCCCATTATACAGAGTGAAATAAGTCAGAAAGAGAAATATAAATATCATATACTGACACATATATATGGAGTCTGAAAAGATGGCACTGATAAATTTATTTTCAGGGCAGCAATGGAGAAACATAGAGAACAGACCTATGGATAAGGTGGGAGGAGAGGAGGGAGGAGAGGAGGGAGAAGAGGAGATGTATGGAGAGAGTAACACAGAAATTTATAATACCATGTGTAAAACAGATAGCCAATGGGAATTTGCTGTATGACTCTCTGTAACAGGCTGAAAGGGGTGAGGAGGGAGATGGGAGGAGATCTGGGATGGAGGGACATGGGTGTACCTATGGCTGATTCTTGTTGATGAATGACAGAAAACCACAAAATTCTGTAAAGCAATTATCCTTCAATTAAAAAAAATTTTAAATGATGAATATGTAAGAGTTAAGTCAAAGTGAGAAGACACCCTCCAGAAAAGTTTATTCATTCAACAAACATTTATATTCACGTGTCAAGCACCTAGCAATCTTATCCAGTTTTATTAAACTTTATTCTGTTTTACCAAACTTAATAAGCAGCAAGTGGATTTTCCTTTTAGTATCATGACTCAGATCTGTCCTTAGCATCCCCAAATGTACATCCTGAAGACCTCAACCAAAACTTTCACAGGCCACATGTAAAGTGAAGATGGATGTTGTGCAAGTAGTCTCCTTCGGAAATGGTACTGCGGCTTTGTGCTTTTATGTGTGACCAAGAACAACACACACTTACAAATTGAAATTTTATGAGTTGCACATAGTACTCTGTGCTTGGATTTTATGTGATTTATAGCTTTGGATTTTAAGCCAAAGGTTTTACAGTCTGTTTTATCTGTTAAACAAATTTCTCCTGTTAATCTACACTACGAAGAACATTCTCATAACTAGAGCTGCTAGTATATCCTTCTCATTTTATTTTCCCTCATTTGCTGTATATAAACAAAAGTAGGATAGAGAACAATGAACCGGCAGTGCTGCTTGGATGCCAGAGGGACTGGGAGATGCTAGGCACTAAGGACGTTGCTAGGAAGCTGCTCTCACTATAAAATAGCCACTCCTCGTGGCCAATCAGATCAACAGCCCTGCACGGGATGACTCAGGGGATTTGGAGCTCTTCACTCCGCATTATTGCTGACAATCACTCTCCTAGCTGCATTTCCTCCAGTTGATTAAAATGAATATATTTCCCCTAGCATCTTTTCCTGTCGTGTGGTTTTACAGTGTGTGGCTGAGAAATTCTCACATAGAATCACAGAAGGGATGATTTCAGTAAGGATGAAAATTTATCTCACATTTTCCTTATTTCATTCGGCTTTATCTTAGAATGGAGTTTTCTCAGAATCTATGACCAAGAGCTTTTTGTGTTTTTTTGGTGTGTTTGTTTCTTTTTAAATCTCTCATCCAGGAAACAAGCCCATAGTTGAGTCAAAATTCAATTTAAGCCTTGGTGCTGCCACTAATGTAAAGTTAGTGAGTCTTATACGTTGCTCTCTCCCTATTCCTTCATCCCAGCAATTGTGATTCATGTACATCCTACCTCAATAGCTCATTTTCAGAGTCAAGCAAGACTTCCTAGAACAAAGGATTCTCAAAAACATACTCCTGGAAAATGGAAGCTAGCATGACCAAGGTTTGTATTTGTGTTTCAACTATCGCCCTGTAATCTTGAACACTGTTCAAAAGAACCTGTGGCAGTGATCAAAGGAGCACCTGAAATGTGGTGTGAGTGAGGGACTGTTCTATTTAGTTTTAATTAATTTTCATTTAAATGGGCAAATCTTGCTAGGGGTTATCACATCAGACCGCATAGCTCTAGGACATTAAATGGTTTTTATAATTTATTACCTTCTAAGGCTGTTTTTAAACACTTGCAAATCATCAACCACTAACCTAATAAACAAGGTTAGTCTAGACTATGTGAGAATTAATGAGATCTAGATTTCTAGGGTTCTCTAGGGAGGCTATCTTAAAAATAAAGATCATCTTTAAAATGTCTTAGATTTAAAAAGAAACTTGTTAATGACTATCTTAACTATATTTTACAACTATATTGTTAACAGAATAGATCTTTAAGCTTGACTCTCACTATGAGAATGTGTATACTGATACATACACATACAGTCTATTTATCTCTCTATCTAGCATATTCTGTCAAGTTCATTCAGTTTACCATGGAATGGTTCATTAGGGAGTCAGAAGACTAATACAGAGTCTCAACTGTCACACTTTACTTGGACAATTTACTTTTTTCCTCAGATACCTTCAATGACTTCCTATAAGCAATAGAATAAAATTTCAGTGCTTCAGCATAAATTTAAAAATCTACCTTCTTTCCACTTTTTCATCTCTTATCACTTTCTAAAACTTGTAGTAAGTAATTCACCTACTTCCGTTTTTCTCATGTTCTTCCAAGTGTCTTTTGTATCTCTTGCATTGACAAGTGGATTCTTCACCTCTGCACCACCTGGGAAGCTGAGAGGTACACCAATGAAAATATAGTGTCTTCCTCTGGTAATGATTACATTTTAGCAAGAAATATCCATCAGTTCAGTTTAGTTCCATCGCTCAGTCATGTCCGACTCTTTGCAACCCCATGAATCGCAGCACGCCAGGCCACCAACTCCCAGAGTTTACCCAAACTCATGTCCATTGAGTCGGTGATGCAATCCAACCATCTCATCCTCTGTCATCCCCTTCTACTCCTGCCCTCAATCTTTCCCAGCATCTGGGTCTTTTCAAATGAGTCAGTTCTTCGCATCAGGAGGCCAAAGTATTGGAGTTTCAGCTTCAACATCAGTCCTTCCGATATACACCCAGGACTGATCTCCTTTAGGATGGACTGGTTGGATCTCCTTGCAGTTCAAGGGACTCTCAAGAGTTTTCCCCAACACCACTGTGCAAAAGCATCAATTCTTCAGTGCTCAGCTTTCCTTATTGTCCAACTCTCACACCCATACATGACTATTGGAAAAACCATAGCCTTGACTAGATGGACCTTTGTTGGCAAAGTAATGTCTCTGCTTTTCAATATGCTATCTAGGTTGGTCATAACTTTCCTTCCAAGAAGTAAGCATCTTTTAATTTCATGGCTGCAATCACCATCTGCAGTGTGTTTGGAGTCCCCAAAAATAAAGTCAGCCACTGTTTCCACTGTTTCCCCATCTATTTGCCATGAAATGGTGGGACCAGATGCCATGATCTTAGTTTTCTGAATGTTGAGATTTAAGCCAATTTTTTCACTCTCCTCCTTCACTTTCATCAAGAGGCTTTTTAGTTCCTCCTCACTTTCTGCCATAATGGTGGTGTCATCTGCATATCTGAGGTTATTAATATTTCTTCTGGAAATCTTGATTCCAGCTTGTGCTTCTTCCAGCCCAGCATTTCTCATGATGTATTCTGCATATAATTTAAATAAGCAGGGTGACAATATGCAGCCTTGATGTACTCTTTTTCCTATTTGGAACTGGTCTGTTGTTCCATGTCCAGTTCTAACTGTTGCTTCCTAACCTGCATACAGATTTCTCAAGAGGCAGGTCAAGTGGTCTGGTATTCCCATCTCTTGAAGAATTTTCCACAGTTTATTGTGATCCACACAGTCAAAGGCTTTGGCATAGTCAATAAAGCAGAAATATATCCATTAAAATTATTATATTATTTCATGCCTAATATTAAGTTGGTATTTATGAAACAAAAGTAAACCATGGGATTGGAGATCTCATTTTGAGCACTGGTTTGGTTTGTAAGGGTCCCAGAAAGCCTTCCCTGTGGAACTGAGAGCTAATCCTAAAGGTTGGCAGCATTTCTCCAGGGTAAAGCATTCTAGATGGGAAACACAGCCAACTGTGCTATAGTGTCATCTCTGTCTTTGCTCTCTTCCTCCACATGCTGAAACACTGTTCCATCTAACTTACATATGATCGTTTTTGGAAAGTGATTCCAGAACCCCCCATCACAATTACCTTTGCTCTGACACAGAAGACATCACAGCCTGACACACTATAATTGCTTGTATTTACGTCAATCTCCCCTTTAGACCTCAAATATCCATAGAAATTGTTTCCATATTTATATTCTCTAGTATTTATTTCTTGGTGGGGGGGCCCTGAATAAATTTGAAATATAAGAATGACTAACATCAGTGCTCTTCCCTTAAAGAGTTCAAATTAGAAAGGGGGGAGAGAGATGTAAATAAAATTTTGTTATTCTGTTTGACCCCTGCTATAATGGAGACCTGCCAAATATGCAATACAATAATGAATAACAGGTTTTTTGTAGGTAAGTATGGAGAGAAAAGTAAGATGTGTGTATCTAAATAAGTATTCTGTATATTCTGCTAAAATTTAGTCTGGGAGAGTTACTGGCAAAAAGATTGGTAAAAATAGCCCAGATATAGTAAGACAGAGGTAATAATGATAAGACTGCATCAATCACTCTGTGGAAATAAATCCACTGTCAATATGATTGTGTCTATCAAAAAGAGCCCTGAACTGTTACTAACTAAATTTATAGCACAGGTGATCACTAACATGAACATGTTTCATCTTCCCTGAAATGCAGAGCTTGGATGTTTGAATAGTGTTTTATAACAGGTTTTTCTATAGCTTCCTGGACTATTGATGCTAAAAAGTGTTTTGAGGGATTTCTGAATTAAATAAAACTTGGTAAATTTCTTAGAATAGGACTTCCCATTGTCTATGGCAGCCTAACATGCAATGTGGCTCACTAGAGAGGTCCATTAAATGCCTTTCTCAAATCTATTTGAAACATAAAGCCTATACATCATGTATTATATAGTTACAATTTATGATAAGAGACAGAAAAAGAATAGAACAAGAGGCTGGGAAATAGGTTAACTTACTAAAGACTAAGTGGCCTGGGGATACCACTGTGAGATGAGAATTGTGACATGAAGGATGAAAAAAAGTCACATAGAGGAAGCAGTTCAGCAATACAGGCTGTATGTACAGAGGCCCTAATGATGAAATATTACTCGACTCATCCATTTTACGGAGAAGGCAATGGCACCCCACTCCAGTACTCTTGCCTGGAAACTCCCATGGACGGAGGAGCCTGGTGGGCTGCAGTCCGTGGGGTCACTAGGAGTCGGACACGACTGAGCGACTTCACTTTCACTTTTCACTTTCACGCATTGGAGAAGGAAATGGCAACCCACGCCACTGTTCTTGCCTGGAGAATCCCAGGGACGGGGGAGCCTGGTGGGCTGCCCTCTATGGGGTCATACAGAGTCGGACATGACTGAAGCGACTGAGCAGCAGCAGCATTCATTTTAGGTGCTGAAATGAATTGAGCACATGAAGCAAGGGAGAGGGTCAGAAAAAGCAAAGAGGAAGAAGTGGCTGAGCAGGGCTGGAAAATGGTCCTTCTGGGCTGATAGTTAATACACTCCTTCCTTCACTGAGAAAGTCTTGATAAGATAAGGTCAGCTTATCTTATCAATAAACAGTGTGAATAAACAGTGTTTTTAATAACATGATTGATTTTTTTCCATCTGTCCTAAGTACATTATATCATAGCAAAACAACAACAAAAAAGTTTATAATCTGGTACTATGAGTAACTCCAGGAGCCTGAACTTAATTTTGAGCAAAATGGAAGGCCACTGAAGATCTTTAAGCAAAAAAGTGATAGTCATTCTGCAAAAATTCAGATTGCGATGAAAACCAGAGATGGGTGTTTCTGTCCATTGCTTACCTTTGCATATCTATAATGTAATGATACTTGATTCTCCTGCCAGGTCTGAGCCTATATTTAGTTTCAGTGAGGAAGGAAAGCAGAGGAAGGGATTCTCCTTTTGCCCATTTCAATACCCCCATACAATGTTTAAAAGTAGGTACACAGTACTCAAAATCTCCACTTTAATATTCCTATTTTTTTTTCATCTTTTCCTTTCAGTTTTGTCCTGATTGTTACTGTCCTATCCAAAAGTAGCGTGAATAAAAGATCTATTTGGGCAGAATCTATTATAGTTATTCCATATTTTCTCTTGTTTATTTTACATTAAAATTATTCTTGATAATGAATTTTAATTCTATTTATTTTGACACAAATTTTTAGCTTGGAAAAATGGTTTTGCTTTCTGTCTGGCCATTGTATCTTACTTTTCAGAACCACAGAAGCAAAGTATGAGTGTAAAAGGGCTATGCTGCTTTCTCTTGAATGCTGTAAAACTTCTTTCCGGTGGAAGAATAGCCCATTTAGAACTGCATGCAGCGCCATCTCGTGACAAAGAAAGTAATTTCTTCTAGTGAATAGAGCATCTGCACATTGCAATCTAATGCTTTACATAATTCACACAAAAAGACAGACGTTTTATAAAGTCAGCAGCCAGTGAGAACAGATATGGGTATCTTGGTGTTATCCTGATATGCTAATTTTTCTAGGAAAATTTCATGTTAAAACAAAACAAGAAATTCTTGGATTAGTCAATTTTAAGAAACTTCTTTGAAATGGTTATCCTGTTTGTATTCAAAATTACATTAGGTCAGTGCAAAGGAAAGCCGGAGATTCCATGATGGCCCTACATATTTAGCATTTTCCCAGGGCAAAAGTTTCTAGATACTCAATGAAAATTATCTTATGTTGGAAAGAGTGGAGTTGATACTTTCCCAAAAGCCCTCCTCTATCAGCAAGCTATTAATTACCTTCCAGATTTTCAATACATAATTAATAGCACACAATTATTCTCAACTAAATATATACATTACTTTATGGAGTAAAGACAATTCCTACATATATGCTTTCGAACACTAAGTTTCAATTTAATTATTATCATGCACCTTGCTCCATTTAACACTTTTACCTGGAAAATGTTCTACAAGAACAGAAAATATTTGAATTCTATAGAGAGAAACAGCTTCTTTTAAAAAGATGAAAAACTTTTTTTGGCTAAATATTGTTGAATATATGCATTATGTAAAACAATGTTTTAGATTTTGCTCCCTTGGTTACAAATTTCTCAAATACTAATATAAGAATTCAGCTTGCTGTGGCCTCCTGCAAAGAACTAGAGGAATAAAATCCACTTTCAGCTTAGTAAATAAACTCAAAGAGGAAGAGAGACTTCAGCTTATTCAAAATGTAGACCAAAAAGGCTGGGAATAACCAGAGAATTTTTTCTTTCCTCCCCTATTTTCTAATGAAGTAGAATAAATCCATGACTGAGTAAATTAAACTGCTAGCATTTTAATAAATAATCAAATGTTATGATTTTAGAAATGTATTTTTGGTAAAGATGCTTAAGTAGGCTAAAACTCTGAAAGAGATACTAGAGAAAACTTCAGGAATAATATAGATTTTTAAAAGAGAAGTTAGGTTTTTAAAAGAGAATTTAATATTGAATAACCTTAGCATCATGGAGAAGGAAATGACAATCTACTCTGGTATTCTTGCCTTGAAAAATCCCATGGACAAAGGAGCCAGGTGGGCTGCAGTCCATGGGGTCGCAAAGGGTTGGACACAACTTAGAGGCTAAACCAACCTTAACATCAAGAAATAAATGTAAATTAATGTAGATCTACCCCAGTCATTTCCGTAAGTCACTTGGACTCTGCTTACATTTTATAGACTCAGAAAAAAGTGATCCATGTATTAAAATATTCCTTAATTTCTACTCCTACTCTATTTGTGGAATGGAATTTTCCTATACAAATAAATGTGGACTCTGCTACAGAAATTGAACAAAAGAGTTCATTTTTATAAAGAACTGCTTACTTGTGAAGTCTTTTGATAACTCAGACATCTGGACAGCTGTGTTTAATCTGTATTTAGTTTCACTACTTGCATTCAAATATTCTATAGAAATTCAAAATGTTAAGCACGGATACTCAATTTCTTCTTTAAACAACTTATATTTTAATGCATCAGCTAATGTAGACACAAGAATGAGACCTAGGTATAACTCCCAGGATTACTGAAGGCTGCTCTAGCTCCTGGGGAGAAGAAACATGAAGATTGTATATGGAATTGCAACTAGGCCACTGAACGCTACTGCCAAAGTCACTGCTTCTAAGAACAAGTATCAAACCAATGCAAAAAACTACACAGGCTTGCCACAGAAAAATCCTTTCTGTACTAATATTTCTATATCATGTAATTTTTAAAGAACAGCAAAGCATGGACCCCAAAACACCCACTGAAATGCCACTACCAGGAGAGAACTTGCTTCCCTGGTATGCTCTCCACCATAAAAGAGCACAAGAATTGGCAGAATTCCAGGAGGGTACTCACCAGAACCTGACAGTGTTGGCACCCTGATCCCAGACTTCTGCACCCCAGCTCTGTCAGAAATAAATTTATATTGTTTATAAGCCACTCATTCTATGGTAATTTGTTATAGCAGTCTGAACAATCTAAGACAGCACCAAACTGTTTTCACTCAAAACAACACAACAACAGCAAAAACTACCTTAAATTACACTGAATGTCATAAGCACGTTAAATGAATGTACCTCTTCAGAACACATACTGCGAGACTTAAAAACCAAGACAAAGTCTTAGTTTCCTTTAAACTTAGCACACTGTTTCTTACCTCCAAGGCTTTCTTCAAGACTTTTCCTCCAGAACTCCTCTCAATGTCTCTTTATTTCCTTCAGCTGTGAAATGTAAAATCAAGTTCTGCATTGAGACATCGGCATAAAAAAAGATATGACTTTCTTGCCACCTTCAATCAACCAATCAATGGTTTGACCATATTTTTAACATACATCCTTAAGGAGAGTATACTCACTCTAGGAAAACACACATCACCTGTGTTGCTCATTACACTTAAAAAAGGCAAGGGCTCTACTTTTACCCTTCAATACCAGCACCTATCAGACTAATGAGTAAGTACTAAAGTAGCCAACTGCACCTAATCTAATGCTGTCTCTGAAAGATGCCAAAAGTAATAATAGGTTGAAGTTGCTACATCACTGATGAGAAACTAAAACTTTATCTGTACGATGATGATTAAATATCAATTCAATTCAACCGTTATGCCAGACTAAGGCAGATGTGATTGGCAAGCTTATGCAATGGTATGCTATGCTGAGCTTAGTCACTCAGTCATGTCCGACTCTTTGCAACCCCATGAACTGTAGCCTGCCCAGGCTCCTCTGTCCATGGGGATTCTCCAGGCAAGAATACTGGAGTGGGTTACCATGCCAGAATCGAACCGGGGGTCTCCTGCATTACAGATGGATTCTTTACCAGCTGAGCTACCTGGGAAGCCCATGAAATAGTATACTTTCATTTATTCTTATCTTCACAGATATTTCTTGAGTATGTATGTTACAGGTACTGTGCTAACTGCAGTGTACACAACATTAAACAAAACAGACAAAGGTCTCTGTTCTTAGAATAAGTGCACGAGTAGATTTTCTATTGTGAATTCACCTGACCTGAGTTTGAAAAAGTCTGGATAAAAAATAGGGAAGGGTAACAGAACCAGGGAAGTCCAGAAAGCAAGCTGTCGTATTTTCAACACTATGTGAACATTTGAAAAAGAAAGAGTACTGTGAAGTTAGGAAAGCTACCTTGAATCAAATCTCCTTTGAAAAGTTTAAGAAAACTAATAAGAACAAACTATAAATTCCTAATCCTAAATATAGTTATAATATAAAAAATAGAATTAAAAAGCAGGATAAAATTATATTTCTACATATAATGAACACACATCAGGAGACATGCCCACAAACAGAACAAATGAACTAGAAGATATTAGGAAAATTATTTAAAAATATGAGGAAAAATATTTAAAATAATTTCAATAACTCAGAAATGATAAAATGCAGAAATTTTAAAAATTCAAATATTAAAACTAAAACTATAAGAAAAATAATAATGATCAAACACAAGAAATAATGCTTCCAGAGAGATGGAAAAGTTTATTTTATAAAAGAAAAAAACATTAAAAGAGATAAAAGTAACATATGTGTATGTTTTTTCTGTAGGTATATATATGTGTGTGTAGGTATATATATATACACACATATAAATGTATATATATTACACATACATACGTGTGTATTTTGTGTAGATATATACATATATGTGTATATTTTGTGTTCAGTTCAGTTCTATCCTCAGTCATGTACAACTCTTTGTGACCCCATGAACCGCAGCACGCCAGGCTTCCCTGTCCATCACCAACTCCTGGAGTCCACCCAACCCATGTCCAATGAGTTGGTGATGCCATCCAACCATCTCATCCTCTGTCTTCCCCTTCTTCTCCTGCCCTCAATCTTTCCCAGCATTAGGGTCTTTTCCAATGAGTCAGCTCTTCGCATCAGGTTTAATTCAGAAAAGCTTCCTTGAATTAGAGTTTTTAATATTAGCTTGATTTCCTTTGCTTTTATTTTTTACCTTCAAGGACTTCAAGCTAATATTAAAAACTCTAATTCAAGGAAGCATTTCTGAGTTAAAAAGTTTTTTTTTGAAATGATTTAATGAAAGGACACATTGCATACTTAAGAATATTAATTTAACTGATCAACACCAAGACATAGTCAATAAAATTACTGGATATAAAAAATTATTTTAGATGTCAAAATAGCCTTTTGCTCTTGAAAAAAGAGCAAGTGACTCATAAAGGAAATAAAATTAGCTTGTCATCAGACTTATCAATTGCAACTCTTTATGCCAGAAGATACTAAAGGAAAAAGAAGGACTAAAGGAAAGAGAAAGAGTGGATGAAGGACTTAATACTTAGCAAAACTGACTTTTGAATATAAAGGGCACAAGTAAACTTGTATCATTATGCAAGAACTCAAGAAATATTTTTTTCAAGAATCCTGAGGAATCTACTAGAGAAAAATCTTCAGTAAGAAGAACTAGAGAGTCATCTACATAAAAATTGGTGATGAGTGTTGAACATACAGTTTCTGGTAACATCAAGATGAAACAAGTACTAAAAGAGAAGGAGTATAGCAATTGATGTATGATTTGAAAATAGATACATAATATGATTTTTTGATGGTCTGAAAACATAAGATATTTTATTAAATTTTTAAAAATTAACATTTCAATAAGCTTATTGGTGGTTGTATATTGCTACTGCCATAGTTGTACTATGTTATATGCATAGTTGTATGTACACTGCCACATACATGCTGACATAGTTGTATGTGTAATATATTATAAAGCAGTGAGTGATTATAGGAAACTCTTAATTCTTCGCATGTGTCTTTCAGAACCAGAATTCTGATTAAAAGAATGGAGATAGAGACATAAGTAAGATGAAATTAAGTAAAAATCCTAGAGTCCCTAATTTGAATAGAAATATCAGTATAAACTCATGAGATTTGTTATCCTTAATACTATATATCACATATGTGTACGTGCTCAGTCGCTTCAGTAGTGTCTGACTCTTTGCTATTCTGTCAACTGTAGCCTGCCAGGCTCTTCTGTCCATGGGATTCTCCAGGCAAGAATACTGGAGTGGGCTGCCATTTCCTTCTCCAGGGGATCTTTCTGATCCAGGGATCGAACCCACATACGTGTGTATATATATCTCCAGAGTCCATATCTTGGCTATTCAACCAAATACTAATCTAGATATTCCTGTGAAGGGATCTGCAGGTGTAATTAAAGTCCAAAAGTTATGGAAAGCATGTTGGTTAGTTGACCTAATCACATGAGTACTTTAAAAGCACAGTGTTTTCTGCTGCTTGCACAAGAGATCAGAGAATCAAAACACAACGGATATGTATACCAAGTCATCACACTGTACAATTTAAATATCTTTCATTTGACAATAATACCTCAATAAAGGTATTAAAAGTAAGCAAGCAAACAAACCAAAACCCCATAAAACACAAGGCAGAATTCTCATGCCATTCCTAGCTTGAAGCTGGAGAGAGGATCATGCGAAAAGGATCTGAAGGAGGCTTCTAGAAGCAAAGAGTGACCACCAGTCAAAGGATAGCAAGAAAATGGGAGTTCAGTCCTATAGCCCAAAGGAACCAGATCTTTGGAAAATCTGAGTGAGCCTGAAGTCAGATTCTTTCCTGGAATCTCCTGATAATGCAGCTCCTCCAACATTTTAATTTAAGCCTTGTGAGACTCTGAGCAGAGAACCACACAGTGATGGACTTTAGAACTACACAAGTGTTTGATAATAAACACAGATGTTCTAAGACTTGAAATATGTGGTAATTTGTTACTCAGCAGTAGAAAACAGTCAATCTCAGGACATACTGGTACACCCAAGAGCAAGGGAGCCATTGGGCCCCAAGGGTCACATCAAAAAAACTTAGGAGTCAATTTCAAGAAACCTCACTGGACAAAGACAACACAACTTAAGCTTTAAAAATATAATAATAATTGAAGTGGATGCAGCATAAAAGTTTAAACCCATGTGGTCACCATAATATAAAATAACTGGTTGCATATAGGAGAAGATTTTTATCTTACAAACTGGTAAAGAGAAACTTAGCATTTATGTCATCTCTGTATTTGAACTCTGAGAAGAGAAGAGGGAAGGAGTCCTTTAAAGAGGTTTCCCAGCTAATAGATTATAAGGAAATGATAACATTAGAATGTCATCAAGTTGTTAACTCTTAACAAGTCTTTGCTTTGAGTATAAACATCTGCTATCATGAAAAGAGAGAGAGTTAGATATTGTGTTCTTGATTAAAGAATATAACACCACTTGTAGCATTGTCAAAGCAACAAAATCTCAGTCTAATCATGTCTCTGGGTTCATCTGCCAATCATGAGGAAACACAAAGGACTCATCAACAAGTTAAACTGGATGATGAGTTTCAATCTGTAAAATCTAGTCTATGGGAAATTATAAGATTAATTGGCTCAGTTTCATCAGCAGATAAATTGTAAGGAAATGAAAAAAATGGAGAGGAAAACTGAAATTGAAAAAGATAAAGAGGCATATCAAATTTTCAACACAGATAACACTAAACTGTAATGTCGAGGGAAGCATACTAGAGTGATAAAACTGTAAAATAAGGCAAAGAAGTGGTTGTTATAAAATGAGATTAATAGTTTCTTTTGTGGGGATTAATTTCTTGTGATTGTGTTAAACCATAAGGGCAGACTTGCTGGAAAAATTTTATTTCTTGAGCTGGTTGGTAGTTACATGGATTTTTGCTTTATAATAATTATTAATCTTTGTATTTATTTGGTAGTGCTTTCTATATATATATGTTTTCATAACAAAATGATTTTAAAAGATCCTGCCTTGCATCTGTTTCATTTTCACCTAAATAAATGTGTTGTTATTATCACCATGAATATTGCTCGATTTGGGTTGCTCATGTAACATCCCTTTGGATTATAATTTTAAAAAATATGGTATACTGCATGCACCCAAGTTTTTCAATATTATTAATTACTTCAGTTTTAGATATCTTGCTGATGCTGATAAAATTTTACTTACATATCCTTTCCATGTTAAGTCATATATATCAAACATGGGTACTTTGATGGCTATTGAGTTTTCTTCAACAAGATAACATCTCATATCACCTGCCCCTCACCTCCAGATTTCTCTGAGAAAAATAATCAAAATAACCTGGAACACCTCCAACCTCACTGCTTTCCTCTGTGATGGAGTCAGTTGTGTCCAATCTATGAACGAAATCCTCAGGTCTGGCTAGAAACTTTAGCTTAGAAATAGGGCATTTCCAAGTTCCTCTAAGACACATCCAACCATTCTGACCAGTCTACTCATAGCTTCCTTGAAGAAGGGTCAGTACAAGGATTCTCATCCTTTACTGTTCATTAAAATAAAATGGAGAATAGCGGGGAACTAAGACGGCAAAGGAATAGGACAGGAAGATCACTTTCTCCCCAACAAATACACTGAAAGAACATTTAAAAGCCGAGCAAACTCCACAAAACAACTTCTGAATGCTGGCAGAAGATATCAGGCACCCAGAAAGGCAGCCCATTGTCTTTGAAAGAAGGTAGGACAAAATATAAAAAATAAAAAGAGAGGCGAAAGAGGTAGGGATGGACATCCGTCTCAGGAAGGGAGTCTTAAAAAAGAGAGAGGTTTCCGAACACCAGGAAACATTCTCCCTGGCAGATCTGTGGCGAGTCTCAGATGGCAAAATAACCTGGAGCGAAAATAGATAAATAATTAAACCCCACAGATTACGTACCTAACTGCAACTCCCAGTGGAGCCGCGGCCCAGGCGCCCCATCCCCCACTAGCAAGCGCGGGCTGCTCAGGGAGGGGCGGGCTGGGTGAGGACTGGGACTGAATGCCCGAGGGCAACCTGAGGGAACTAGCCTGAGACAGCAACCTAGACTGCCAAATAGCTTTCCTGGGAAAAGCCACCACCAGGCCTGCGCACAGAACAAAGGGCTGCGAGTAGCTGGTCAGCTGCGAGCTGCGGACCGGCGCATCCCCCACCGTGCGGGGCCCCAGAGAGGCCTCCTCTACCAAACTGCAGGCTGACTTCGTTGCTAACCAAGACTTCCTGGGATTCTGGACGGTCGCTTCCAGAGCTCAGCTCTCCACACACCAAGAAAACCAAGCGGCTGGGACAGAGGAGGGGAGAAGTCACAGCCCCCAACCGCTCCGGGCGGCCTGGACCTGGGAAGTGCAGGCAACCCCCATGGCCGCCTCAGGCTGCTCCAGGCACAGAGCAACTGAGAGCCTGAGCAGTGTGGGCGGGGAAAGCGCACGCGCAGTGAGCGGGTCAAACCCCAGAGTGGCTGAAGCACTGTGAGTGCACGCCAGTGATATCTGTTTGCAGTGTTCCTCCCTCCCCACAGCACAACTGAACAAATGAGCCTAAAAAAGCGACCACCACAGCCCTCCTTTGTGTCAGGGCGGAAATAGACACTGAAGAGACCAGCAAACAGAAGATGCTAAAATAATCAGAGGGAACCACTTTGGCAGTGACAGGAGTAACAGATTAAATCCTTGCAGTTAGCACCGACTACATAGGAAGGAGCCTGTAGTCCTTGAGAAGTACCAGCCGGACCAAGGAACTATCCGAAAATGAACTGACCCCACACTGTGCACAACAGCTCCAGAGAAAGCCCTAGATATATTTTTACTATGATTATCTTTTAAATTTTTAAAAATTTTTATTACTATTTTTAAAATTTGTATTTTTTTATTTTTAAGTCTATAATAACTCCTTCAATTTTCATTTTTACAACCATCTATTACCTAGGAAAAAATAAAAGAAGACCCTATTTTTTAAGCAAACTTCATATGTATATGTAAGAATTTTGGTGACTGTTTTTTGTTGTTGTTGTTCTCTTGTTTCTTGTTTCTTTTCTTTTTTTTTAGTTTTGCCATACAATGACATATCACCATGGGTTTACATATGCTCCCCCTCCAGAACCCCCCTCCCTCCTCCCTCCCTCCTCCCTCCCCCCGGGAAATCTCGATGCACCAGCCCCGAGCATCAATCCTGGGCTGGCAATTGATTAGACATATGATAATTAACATGTTTCAATGCCATTCTCCCATATCATCCCACCCTTACCCTCATCCACAGAGTCCACGAGTCTGTTCTATAAAAAATATGGAACGCTTCACGAATTTGCGTGTCATCCTTGCGCAGGGGCCATGCTAATCTTCTCTGTATCATTCCAATTTTAGTATATGTGCTGCTGAAGTGAGCACTGCTCTCTTGTTTCTTTTTTTCCCTTCTTTTTCCCTTTTTCTTTTCTTTTTTCTTTCTTTGTAATTGTATTTTTGAGACTCTAACCTTTACTCTAGATTTTTAATCTTTGCTTTTTAGTATTTGTTATTGACTTTGTATCTTTAAGCACCCAATCTTCAGTACCCATTTTTACTTGAGAGTGAGATCACTAGCTCGATTGCTCTCTCCCCATTTTTGACTCTCCTTTTTTTCCCACCAGGTCACTTCTATCCCCCCCCTCCCCCTTTTCTTCTCTACCCAACTCAGAATCTCTTTGAGTGTTACAAGTTGTGAAGAATGCTTAGACAACTGATTACTGGCTAGATACATCTCTCTCCATCTGACTCGCTCTTTTCTCCCCCTGGCCACTTCTGTCTCCTTCCTCCCTCTTCTCTTTTTGGTATAACTCTGTGAACATCTCTGAGGATCCAGACTGTGGAGAGCACATAGGGAAGTGATCACTGATTAGCTCACTCTCTCACCATTTGATTCCTCTCTTCTCCTTCTGGTCACTTGTATCTCCCTCCTCCCTCTGCTCCTCTCCATGTAACTAGGCAAACCTCTCTGGGTGTCCCTCACTGTGGAGAAACTTTTCATCATTAACCTAGATGTTCTACCATTGGTGCTATATAAATGGAGGAATCCTGAGACTACTGTAAGAATAAGGCTAAAAACCAGAGACAGGAAGCCTAAGCCCAAATCCTGAGACTACCAGAGAACTCCTGAATCCAGGAAACATTAATTGACAGGAGCTCATCAAATGCCTCCATACCTACACTGAAACCAAGCACCACCTAAGGGCCAACAAGTTCCAGAGTAAGATATACCATGCAAATTCTCCAGCAACAAAGGAACATAGCCTGGAGCTTCAATACACAGGCTTCAGAAAGTCACACCAAGCCCACTGACATCTCAAAACTCTTTACTGGACACTTCATTGCTCCGCAGAGAGAAGAAATCCAGATCCACCCACCGGAACACTGACATAAGCTTCCCCAACCAGGAAACTTTGACAAACCACCTGTCCAACCCCACCCACAGTGAGGAACCTCCAAAATAAAGAGGTAACACAGCAATATAGACAAGATGAAAAGGCAGAGGAATACCCAGCAGGTAAAGGAACAGGATAAACGCCCTCCAAACCAAACAAAAGAGGAGATAGGGAATCTACCTGATAAGAATTCCAAATAATGATAGTGAAAATGATCCAAAATCTTGAAAACAAATTGGAGTTACAGATAAATAACCTGGAGATAAGGATTGAGAAGATACAAGAAAGGTTTAACAAGGATTTAGAAGAAATAAAAAAAGTGCTAAAATACAACAAATAATGCAACAAATGAGATTAAAAACACCCTGGAGGGAAGAAACAGTAGAATAACAGAGATAGAAGACAGGATAAGTGAGGTAGAAGACAGAATGGTAGAAATAAATGAAACAGAGAGGAAAAAAGAAAAAAGAATTAAAAGAAATGAGGACAACCTCATAGAACTCTGGGACAATGTTAAATGCACCAACATTCAAATCATAGGAGTCCCAGAAGAAAAAGACAAAAAGAAAGACCATCAGAAAATACTTGAGGAGATAATAGTTGAAAACTTCCCTAAAATGGGGAAGGAAATAATCACTCAAGTCCAAGAAACCCAGAGAGTCTCAAACAGGATAACCCCAAGGCAAAACACCCCAAGACACATATTAATCAAATTAACAAAGATCAAACACAAAGAACAAATATTAAAAGCAGCAAGGGAAAAACAGCAAATAACACACAAGGGGAATCCCATAAGGATAACAGCTGATCTCTGAACAGAAATGCTTCGGGCCAGAAGGGAATGGCAGAACATACTTAAAGTGATGAAAGAAAATAATCTACAACCCCGATTACTGTACCCAGCCAGGATCTCATTCAAATTTGAAGGAGAAATCACAAGCTTTACACACAAGCAAAAGCTGAGAGAATTCAGCAACACCAAACCAGTGCTCCAACAAATGCTAAAGGATCTCCCTTGACAGGAAACACTGATAGGGTGTATAATCTCGAACCCAAAACAATAAAGTAAATGGCAACAGGATCATACTTATCAATAATTACCTTAAATGTAAACGGGTTGAATGCCCCAACCAAAAGACAATATTGGCTGATTGGATACAAAAACAAGACCCCTATATTTGTTGTCTACAAGAGACCCACTTGGAAACAGGGACACATACAGACTGAAAGTGAAGGGCAGGAAAAAGATATTCCATGCAAATGGAGACCACAAGAAAGTAGGAGTAGCAATACTAATACCAGATAAATTAGACTTTAAAATAAAGGTTGTGAAAAGAGATAAAGATGGACATTACATAATGATCAAAGGATCAATCCAAGAAGATATAACAATTATAAATATATATGCACTCAACATAGGAGCACCGCAATATGTTAGGCAAATGCTAACAAGTATGAAAGGGGAAATTAACAATAACACAATAATAGTGGGAGACTTTAATACCCTACTCACACTGGATAGATCAATTAAACAGAAAATTACAAGGAAACACAAACTTTAAATGATACAATAGACCAGTTAGACCTAATTGATATCTATAGGACATTTCACCCCAAAACAATGAATTGCACCTTTTGCTCAAGTGCACATGGAACCTTCTCCAGAATAGATCATATGCTGGGCCATATATCTACCCTTGGTAAATTCAAAAAAATTGAAATCATTCCAAGCATCTTTCCTGACCACAATACAGTAAGATTAGATGTCAATTACAGGGGGAAAAAACCTTTAAAAATTCCAACATATGGAGGCTGGACAACATGCTGCTAAATAACCAACAAATCACAGAAGAAATTTTAAAAAAATCAAAATATGCATAGAAGTAAATGAAAATGAAAACACAACAACCCAAAACCTATGGGACACTGTAAAAGCAGTGTTAAGGGGAAGGCTCATAGCAATACAGGCTCACCTCAAGAAACAAGAAAAAAGTCAAATAAATAACCTGACTTTACGCCTAAAGCAACTAGAAAAGGATGAAATGCAGAACCCCAGGGTTAGTAGAAGGAAAGAAATCTTAAAGATCAGGGCAGAAATAAATGCAAAAGAAACAAAAGAGACCATAGCAAAAACAACAAAGACAAAAGCTAGTTCTTTGGGAAGATAAATAAAATTGACAAACCATTAGCCAGACTCATCAAGAAACAAAAGGAGACAAACCAAATCAACAAAATTAGAAATGAAAAAGGAGAAATTAAAACAGACAACAAAGAAATACAAAGGATCATAAGAGACTATTATCAGCAACTATATGCAAATAAACTGGACAAGTTGGAAGAAATAGACAAATTCTTAGAAAAGTACAACTTTCCAAAACTAAACCAGGAAGAGATAGATAATCTTAACAGACCCATCACAAGCACGGAAATTGAAACTGTAATCAGAAATCTTCCAACAAACAAAAGCCCAGGACCAGATGGCTTCATAGCCGAATTCTACCAAAAATTTAGAGAAGAGCTAACACCTATTCTACTCAAACTCTTCCAGAAAATTGAAGAGGAAGGTAAACTGCCAAACTCATTCTATGAGGCCACCATCACCCTAATACCAAAACCCTACAAAGATGCCACAAAAAGAGAAAACTACAGGCCAATATCACTGATGAACTTAGATGCAAAAATCCTTAACAAAATTCTAGCAAACAGAATCCAACAACACATTAATAAGATCATACATCATGACCAAGTAGGCTTTATCCCAGGGATGCAAGGATTCTTCAATATCCACAAATCAATCAATGTAATACACCACATTAACAAATTGAAAAATAAAAATCACATGATTATCTCAATAGATGCAGAGAAAGCCTTTGACAAAATTCAACATCCATTTATGATAAAAACCCTCCAAAAAGCAGGAATAGAAGGAACATACCTCAACATAATAAAAGGTATATATGACAAACCCACAGCAAACATTATCCTCAATGGTGAAAAACTGAAAGCATTTCCCCTAAAGTCAGGAACAAGACAAGGGTGCCCACTTTCACCACTACTATTCAGCATAGTTTTGGAAGTCTTGGCCACAGCAATCAGAGCAGATAAAGAAATCAAAGGGATCCAGATTGGAAAAGAAGAAGTAAAACTCTCTCTGTTTGCAGACAACATGATCCTCTACATAGAAAACCCTAAAAACTCTACCAGAAAAATACTAGAGCTAATCAATGAATACAGTAAAGTTGCAAGATATAAAATCAACACACAGAAATCCCTTGCATTCCTATACACTAACAATGAGAAAACAGAAAGAGAAATTAAGGAAACAATTCCATTCATCATCGAAACAAAAAGAATAAAATACTTAGGAATATATCTACCTAAAGAAATAAAAGACCTATATATAGAAAACTATAAAACACTGATGAAAGAAATCAAAGAGGACACAAATAGATGGAGAAATATACTGTGTTCATGGATTGGAAGAATCAATATAGTGAAAATGAGTATACTACCCAGAGCAATCTATAGATTCAGTGCAATTCCTATCAAGCTACCAGCGGTCTTTTTCAGAGAACTAGAACAAATAATTTTACAATTTGTATGGAAATACAAAAAATCTGGAATAGCCATAGCAATCTTGAGAAAGAAGAATGGAACTCAAGGAATCAACCTGCCTGACTTTAGGCTATCCTACAAAGCCACAGTCATCAAGACAGTATGGTACTGGCACAAAGACAGAAATATAGGTCAATGGAACAAAATAGAAAGCCCAGAGGTAAATCCACGCATCTATGAACACCTTATCTTTGACAAAGGAGGCAAGAATATACAATGGAGAAAAGACAATCTCTTTAACAAGTGGTGCTGGGAAAACTGGTCAACCACTTGTAAAAGAATGAAACTAGAACACTTTCTAACACCATACACAAAAATAAAATAGATCAAAGATATAAACGTAAGCCCAGAAACTATAAAACGTCTAGAGGAAAACATTGGAAAAACACTCTCCGACATAAATCAAAGCAGGATCCTCGATGACCCACCTTCCAGAATATTGGAAATAAAAGCAAAAACAAACAAATGGGACATAATTAAAATTAAAAGCTTCTGCACAACAAAGGAAACTAAAAGCAAGGTGAAAAGGCAGCCTTCAGAATGGGAGAAAATAATAGCAAATGTAGCAACAAACAACTAATCTCAAAAATATACAAGCAACTCCTGCAGCTCAATTCCAGAAAAATAAACGACCCAATCAAAAAGTGGGCCAAAGAACTAAACAGACATTTCTCCAAAGAAGACATACAAATGGCTAACAAACACATGAAAAGATGCTCCACATCACTCATTATCAGAGAAATGCAAATCAAAACCACAATGAGGTACCATTTCACACCAGTCAGAATGGCTGCAATCCAAAAGTCTACAAGCAATAAATGCTGGAGAAGATGTGGAGAAAAGGGAACCCTCTTACACTGTTGGTGGGAATGCAAACTAGTACAGCCACTATGGAGAACAGTGTGGAGATTCCTTAAAAAACTGGAAATAGAACTGCCATATGACCTAACAATCCCACTGCTGGGCATGCACACCGAGGAAACCAGAATTGAAAGAGCCACGTGTACCCCAGTGTTCATTGCCACACTGTTTACAATAGCCAGGACATGGAAGCAACCTAGATGTCCCTCAGCAGATGAATGGATAAGAAAGCAGTGGTACATATACACAATGGAATATTACTCAGCCATTAAAAAGAATACATTTGAATCAGTTCTACTGAGGTGGACGAAACTGGAGCCTATTATCCAGAGTCATGTAAGCCAGAAGGAAAAACAAAAATACAGTATATTAATGCATATATATAGAATTTAGAAAGATGGTAACGATAACCTTGTATGCGAGTCAGCAAAAGAGATGCAGATGTATAGAACAGTCTTTTGGACTCTATGAGAGAGGGCAAGGGTGGGATGATATGGGAGAACGGCACTGAAACATGTAAATTATCATAAGTGAAATCAATCGCCAGCCCAGGTTTGATGCTTGATACAGGGTGCTCAGGGCTGGTGCACTGGGATGACCCAGAGGGATGGATTCGGAAGGGAGGTGGGAGGAGGGTTCTGGAAGGGGAACACATGTATACCCATGGTGGATTCATGCCAAGGTATGGCAAAACCAACATGATAATTTAAAGGAAAAAAATCAGATGGAGAAACAGAGAATATATCTACCGGTCCTGCCTCAAGCTAATTAAATCTGAATCTCTGTGGGTGGTAATTTTTTCTTTCAAAGCTCCTCAGGTTTTAATATGCAATTAGGTATGTGAAATATGAGACTTATATTTGCAAGAAAGCTTATATACCCAATTCTATTTTGAATCATAAATTAGGTTTAATAAACTCTTCTATAATTCATCTATGCATGATAATATTTGCCTATTAGTTTCTCTTAAAGACATTTTTAATATGCCAGTGTATATGAAGATGACAGGGAAAACAATAAATAGAGACAGAAGTGTTAATTGTATTGGGTCAGAATTAAGTTTGAATTATTATCAAGTCAGAAGAGTCTCTGGAATACTTATATCTTTTATTACAAAACAGTCCCTATTTATACATTTTCTGCTACTATGCAGGTTTTAAACACAATGTTACTTTGAATTGCACTACCCATCTAGGGTCATGGTAACTGATAGCACTGTGAAATAGGAATAATGTATTCAAGTAATACATTTTTTGTTTTGGAGTGTGTTGTTTGTTATTTGAAACAGTGGCATGAGAGAAGAGAAAAAGTTTAACTCAGAATGCGACCAAGAAAATTACATCTCTCCATGGTGATCTGAGATAAACTGAGTACAGGTTGGATCACTGAAGATGATTTCAGTTGCAAATACCACATTTCTGATTAAAAATAAATCTAGAGTAGATATTTCTAGATATGATTCAGTCATGGCAGGCCCCTGGCTTCTCTTGACATTCATCTGCTAACCATAAGATGTGGACCAAAGCACCAAGCCCCACAACTTACACAAAATATTCAAAGGAGGAAGAAAAAGGAGTTTTGCTTTATATTATAGAAGAAACTCTTGAGAACTCTCAGTTCCCCTTATCCAGATCAGACTGAAAGTAGAGAATGAATCTTTGGCATTTTCAGGTTTTAACAAGGGTGTGGTGTGACCTCTGCCCATAACCAATTAACATGGTCAGACATAGTGATCAGTAGGCAACTGGTAGAATCTGGAGCCTTTGTCCAACACACAAACCTTCAGTAGTCAAACTGTATGAACTGAGTAAACAATTTTCTGCATGATGTAAAAATAAGGAGCAAAATTTAAACAAATGAAAACATGCAGTGATGTGAGTCTTTGTCTACATACTTCTCAAATTTCACGTACGTAACAAATCCATGGGGCCTTTGTTAAATGCTCTAGCCTGAAAGATGCTACGGTCGGGCTTAGTATAGAGTTGAGCTCAGTTAAGGATGAGAACCAGATGGTTATTTGTCCCGAGCCTATACTTTGGGAAATATTCTACACTGACAACTATTAATATTCTCAAAATATTTAATCCTGACTCTTTTTTTTTGCCAGTGTCTCAAGTGGCTGAAAATCTCCAGAACTATATTTATTCCAACCCAGCAGCATTTATGAAATAGCCTCTAAAGCAGATTTCACTTGCTGTTCGACCTTACACATAACTAGTTACCCTGCCTTATCACAGAGACTCAGTTACCTTTATTCAACTAAATCTCCGAAGTTGGCCACAGGCCCCTGGGAGCTTCTGATCTGATGCCCTCCTGTTGTCAACAGAAAATGTCCACTGCTTCACTCTCTCCCTGGTTTTAATTAATTAAAAACTCCCAGTCATCAGGAAGTCATATGCTCAGCATGCCCCCATGACAGCACAGCTTATCAAATTACCCTGATCTCTGGGCGAGTTAATCCACCATATTGCTAAATTATTTCCTGTTTTTATTTCCAACACCAGGGTTGTTTTTTATTCCCCCTCTCCACTCTGCCTGATGTAGGATGCCTTAATATCTCAAATCTTTTTTATTTAATAGCATAATCCATGAAACATAGCCAACAGTTTTTTATACTAAAAGAAATACAATTTTCTCACAACAGCCAAATAAAATTGTATCACTGACTGACCAAGCAATTTGGTAAAGATGCCATAAATAAGTTCAATCTCTTTCCAGTATCACGTCTTACCCACAATACTATCTCCATTATTTTTATTGCAATGTCAGCTGCTTTACCCTTTACGTCTGTCACCCCAAATTCTGATCATAGGTTGCATAGGCTATTCACCTATTATTCAGCTGGTTGTAAATGGAAATAAAAAAAATAACACCCCACACTCCTACCAAAGTGAAAAATGCTCACAAAAAATCTGATTTCATTTCATAATATAATCCCATAAAGATGAGCTTATGTGCATTCTAATAAAGGCATAATTGGCATAGTTCTCTATGCCAGTAGCTACAGGAGCACTTTGAACTTCTAGATCTCAACTCCTATGACAGCTGCTAGTGAACAACAATTACTATCCTTCCCCTCGGCACCTCCATGTGTAACACACTGCCTGTCACCTAGAAAGGCACTCAAGAAGCCACTCCCTCCCACCTTTTCTTCCAAAGTGCAAAAAATTCCTAGATGAGAGGACATCATATTATGATTATTACTGCCTCACCTCTTTCTAACTCTACTCTGACTCATATCAAGAAGTAGATATCATTTTACATAAATAATCCAATATTAAGAAGACAAAAAGTTGAATTTCGTCTGATTGATTTTATTGCTAAATTATGCAATTTGATCAACTGTCTACAAACCAAGTCCCTAAGGCTAACTCAGTAATAACCCTCTAACTGCCACGTTCAAGTGAACTTTTCGTTTTGGAGATTCTTGCATTTATCATAAGAGGATTTTGTAAATATCATATTCATATCCCTCTTGGCTGATGACCAAGAAATTGAAGTATTGCTCAGCTATGAGCATGCTATTATTCTCTGTCAGAGTTTTTCAAATATCTGCCAGTGTGTTTTACAGGCCACTAACAGAATGTTCAGCACTGAACAACAACAAAAAAAGTTAATCTGTCAAACATGTGAAATACATTTTGGCTAGACAAAAACTAAAGATTTTTAAAAAACTTCAGGACTTTGCTGAAAACATTTGAATGTGCATTTCAAAATTCTAATGTGGGTGTGAGTATGTGGGTGTGTAATCATAATATTCTAATATGGTATATACCAGAGTATTTGATCAGGAACCATATTTTACTTAAAAAAAATCATTTTCAGCTGTTTAAAATAATTGAAAATTTTTCTTTGCTACTAAAATGTGGTCTGAGAAGAGACAATGGTCCCCAGGCCTGGGTGTAGGCAGTTTCTCCTCAGCTGTGAGTGTGTGAGTACAAGGCAAAGAGCCAATGCTTGATGTTAAAAATCTGGGGGTGTCCAGATGGTGAATAAGGCGGGAGCTGTTCATACTAGGAAAGGTAGGCTTTTTCGATAGAGACAACCTCAGGAAGCTTAAAGGGAGGAGAAATTTGGAGGCTGCCAGGATGCACACAGCATTGTTCAGGAGAAGAGAGATTAAAAAAGAGAAAGTCTATGCACTGAATACTGGGAATTCCAATGACATGGGACTTCTGTAACTTTGAGGAAAACAGTTGCAACTTGGAGCCATGAGGTCCCTAAGAGACTGGGTTTTTGTTTTTTTTTTTCTCCAGAGGAGTGATTGCAAGGAAATATATCTCTTTTGGCCTTGTAGATAACCACTGAGGACAAAAGAAACAGGAGAGGTATTGCCAACTCAACCATTTGAAACTGTGAATTGGTAACTTCTTGCCTCTGTATGCAGAGGCTCTGTAAATGAGGTTCCATTATACCAGAGTTTCTCCAAGTGTGATTCTGAGAATACCTGTACCAGAATCACTTCTCAGGAGAACTTTTAGAAAATGCCATTTCCTCATCTAGAACTATGAGATTTTCTTTGACAGTAGTCATAAAAGTCTGCATTAAATAACAAGTGACTCTGTGCTTACTAAGGTTTGTGAAGAGATACTTGATATTAGAAGAACAGGTTTTAAATCCGTCAAGTTATTTAATGCACAGTACACACCTATTTGTAATGATCTGCGTGTGTGTGTGTGTGGTAGGGGTGGAAAGCAATGAACAGAGGCAAGTTGAGAGCTGAAGTTTGAAAAGCCTGATAATCTGGGGCTTGGTTATAGAAATGACCATTTTCTCGAGGGTAGAGGGTATGACAACCAGAGTAACTGCAAAAGGTATATGAACAAGCACTGGTGACTTAGATGTATCATGTTTGTGGGTGATTGATGGCTGTGCTACACTACCTAAGTCCCTTCCTCTGTGAAATAAATCCTATTATGGTGATAGTTTTCAAAAACAATTATGAGAAATAAACTAGATAGGCTAAAACATACATTTAAATTTGACCAATAAAATGATAATAAAAATGGTAATTTTAGGACTGTGGTGTCTTTACATCCAAAACATCTCAGGATTCATTATTTTGGAAAATTGTTATCACCACCCATCACTCTCCAGCCAATATATAAGTGTAACTTAGCAAGTTGTAGCCATTGGGTTAAACAATTTGAACAACTATCAACTTATCTAATCCTTATTTTTGGTGCTCATTAATCTTGGAAAGCTCTTTTCAGGAAGACAAATACACTGTAAGTACAGATAAAATATAGTGAAAGTTTTCATTCTATTACAATTTGCCACCAATGTTGAGTTTATACATAAGAGAGAGGTTTGTGAGCTAAAGGTGTGATTGCAGGGAAGAGATCACTTTCGACCCATCACTGATTTCACAGAGCATGGTGGTGTCTTTCGGTTTTAAAGTTAACATTTTAACGAAGAGATAATCAGTCTTTAAAATAAAAGGTGACTAAGTTGGTAGCTGTTCGTACTAGGAAAGGTAGGCTTTTGCAACAGAGACACCCTCAGGAAGCTTAAAGGGAGGAGAAATTTGGAGGCTGCCAGGATGCACACAGCATCGTTCAGGAGAGGAGAGGCTAAAAAAGAGAATGTCTATGCACTGAATGCTGGGAATTCCAATGACATGGGACTTCTGTGACTTTGAGGAAAACAGTTGCAACTTGGAGCCATGAGGTCCATAAGATACTAGGATTTTTTTCTTTCGTTTTCCCCAAAGGAGTGATCGCAAGGAAATATATCTCTTTTGGCCTTGCAGATAACCACTGAGGACAAAAGAAACAGGAGAGCTATTGCCAACTTAAACATTTGAAACTGTTACTATTAATATAAATTACTATCTAACTTATATTGCTCATTACACTTCTTCATCAATCACCCTTAAACATGACACATCTCAGAGTCACCAGTGCTTGATCATATACCTTGTTCAAACTTAAAAGATTTTTAAAATGGGCTAAAAACCCATAGGTTTTAAATACAGATACACAATCAGCAAGTACTCATTTATCTGTCATTTTCATCTCCTCCTTCCTTTCCTTTGCCCCTCTCCTCCCTTCCTTTCTCTTTTTCAGGTCCTTTTTCCCTTTCCAAAATTTTATATTCTAGTATTACCTCTGAATGAGTCAATAATAAAGAGGTATAAAATGGAAGAGGGAAAATGTTCCTCTCACTTGCTATTACTCAATTTCCCTTTGTAGAGAAAATGCATTTCAAAAATACCTCCAGAGATACCTTTATATGTTTCGATTACTTATATGCATAAACATAAATACAACATACATATTATATATATCTTTCCTCTTTATTGCACAAAAGGTTATATATGCTGTTCTGAATCTTAAATGTCATTTGAAAATCAACTCATTCTTCTGCCAAACATAAGCAATACTTAAATGAATTTAAAAAATGTAACTCAATTCTAGAATAAGCACACACTATAAAGTTGATAAGTAAAAGACAACATGTAGAAAAATATTATGTCATAAAATTAATTTCATTGATATTCCATATTTCATAGATTGTGATAATTCCTCTTCCTGACTTACTTTGATTCACTGGCAATTTTTAATAGGTACACTCACATTTGTGAAAATTCTTCTGTGAATTTAAAAATGAAATTCTGAATAATGTACTTATTCTATTTCCATATCAAAATTATCACAGAGGGAGGGACTTATATAGCACGTCACAGCTGTTAAATAAGTCCTATTATGGTGACAGTTTTCAAAAACTATTATTAGAAATAAATTAGATATGCTGAAGCATATAAAGATATATTCAAATTTGACCAATAAAATGATAATAAAATAATAATAATAATGGTATTTTTAGAAGTGAGGTGTCTTTTTATATCCCAACCTTATCAGTACTCATTATTTTGGAAAATTGTTATCACCACCCATCATAACAGAGGCAGGGACAAATAATTTTGGTATGGAAATAGAATGAGCACATTATTCAGAATTTCATCTTTAAACTCACATACAGAAAAATGTTCACAAATTTGAGCATTATCTTTTCCCTGTCTCCTATAGGTCAGTGTTCTCTTAAAGTTAATAATTTAAGAACAGGCCTATAGACGGTGGTTACTCAATTTTTCTTCTTTCCCTGAGACCATAACTTGGTGCTTAACATACTTGCCTGAATCTGGTTTCACCCCTTGCCCAGGAAAGACTTCTCCAGCACACTTGCTTTTTTCTGTTCTTGAGACCACCAAGACTTTCTTCTAGAGCACTCTGCCCTCTCCTTAAAATGTTCATTCTTCAGTTGTTTCCAGAGTCTTATCTTTAGGATCTTTTTTCTGAGATCTGAGTACTGGACGTGAATAAGGTATATCTTCTACCTCAGTTATCTGCCAAGCTATATTCTTCCTCTGTCATAACCTCTAACTCTTAAATCTATGTGTTTTCTCACTCACTTTTGCTCTGATAAATACTTGATTAATCAGCAGATTGCTAACCTAGGTCCCAGACGCTGTGAGTGTAGATAAAGCCACAGTCTTCCTTCCCAAATAACTCCTTGTATAAACTAACACATAGACCAAATGCATATATGACATCCAGGGCTAGGCAAAGCAGAGTCACTTACAACCAAATGGAGTAAGTGATAGCTCTGGATTCTATTCTGTTGGGTCCCCTGAACTGAACTTGAGGATCTGTGGCTAGTACAGAAAGTCCAAAAATAAGCAGAACCAGAAAAAGGTTTTGTTGTTGTTGTTGCTTTTTTTCTCTTATTTTCTTGATTTTTTTGAGTCTTAGAAAGCATACAGGTTGACCCAGCAATCCCACTGCTGGGCATACACACCGAGGAAACCAGAATTGAGAGAGACACGTGTACCCCAATGTTCATCACCATATTGTTTACAATAGGCAGGACATGGAAGCAACCTAGATGTCCATCAACTGACGAATGGATAAGAAAGCTGTGGTACATATACACAATGGAATATTACTCAGCATTAAAAAAAATCATTTGAATCAGTTCTACTCAGGTGGACGGACCTGGAGCCTATTATCCAGAGTGAAGAAAGCCAGAAGGAAAAACAAAAATACAGTATATTAACGCATATATATGGAATTTAGAAAGATGGTAACGAGAACCCTGCATGCGAGACAGCAAAAGAAACACAGATGTATAGAACAGACTCGTGGACTCTGTGGAAGAGGGCAAGGGTGGGATGATATGGGAGAATGGCATTGAAACACGTAAATTATCATATGTGAAATCAATCTCCAGCCCAGGTTTGATGCTCGGGGCTGGTGCACCAGGATGACCCAGGGGGAGGGAATCTAGAGGGAGGAGGGAGGGGGTTTCTGGAGGGGGAGCATATGTATACCCATGGCGGATTCATGTCAATGTATGGCAAAACCAACACAATAAAGAAAATTTAAAAAAAAAAAAAAGAAAGTATACAGGTAAGAAATAAGTCATGATTTAGCAGGAAAAATGTGAACTAATCTAAAACTAAAAATAATTGGTTCCATTCCTAGAGACAAAAGTGTAGTTTTGAGTGGAGGAAAAACAACAAAAACAACAACAACCCTTTACCTTGAGGTCTGGATAGCATCTGAAATCTTTCATGGAAAGCCAGTAGTAACTGGGCATCATCCAGTGACTTTGCAGGAAGATTAAAGGACCAATGAGACCCAGAATGGGGGAAACAAAATAAAACTGGTGTGGATGCTGGAGAGTGATCACAGTTGACAGACTGATTTTCAATATGTATGAGAAGCCCTTTACACAGCTCTTGGCAACAATGGGCTGGTGCTTTGAGAATAACTAATTTCTAGCAATCAGACTAGTAAGGGTTAAAAGTGAAGTGACGGTCACTCAGTCATGTCTGACTCTTTGCAACCCCATGGACTACAGCTTGCCAGATTCCTCTGTCCATGGAATTTTCCAGCAAGAATACTTGAGTGGGTTGCCATTTCCTTCTCCAGGGAATCTTCCCAACTCAGGGATTGTACCTGGGTCCCAAACATTGCAGGCAGACTCTTTATCATCTGAACCAGCAAAAGTTGACATAATTTATTCATTAATATTAAATAAGTACGTATATGTTTATATACATATTTATCAGTTCAGTTCAGTCGCTCAGTCGAGTCTGACTCTTTGCGACCCCATGAACCAGAGCATGCCAGGCCTCCCTGTCCATTATCAACTCCCAGAGCCCACCCAAACCCATGTCCATTGATTCGGTGATGCCATCCAACTATCTTATCCTCTGTCGTCCCTTTCTCTTCCCACCTTCAATCTTTCCCAGCATCAGGGTCTTTGAAAATGAGTCAGCACTTTGCATCAGGCAGCCAGAGTATTGGAGTTTCAGCTTCAACATCCGTCCTTCCAATCAACATTCAGGATTGATTTCCTTTAGGATGGATTGGTTGGATCTCCTTGCAGTCCAAGGGACTCTCAAGAGTCTTCTCCAACACCACAGTTCAAAAGCGTCGAATCTTTGGTGCTCAGCTTTCTTCACTGTCCAACTCTCACATCCATATGTGACTACTGGAAAAACCACAGCCTTAACTAGATGGACCTTTGTTGGCAAAGTAATGTCTCTGCTTTTTAATATGCTGTCTAGATTGGCCATAACTTTCCTTCCAAGGAACAAGCGTCTTAATTTTATGGCTGCAGTCCCCATCTGCAGTGATTTCGGAGCCCAAAAAACTAAAATCTGCCACTGTTTCCCCATCTGTTTGCCATGAAGTAATGGGACTGCATGCCATGATATTGGCTTTCTGAATGTTGAGCCTTAAGCCATCTTTTTCACTCTCCTCTTTCACTTTCATCAAGAAGCTCTTTAGTTCCTCTTCACTTTCTGCCATAAGGGTGCCACATATTTATAATGTGACCTAAAAGTCTCAGAATGAAAAGTCTAGGCCATCTGGAGTACCCTGTTGGGGCTTATATCTGAGGACTGATTTTCATCTTCGAGCATCTTGACCATTTTCTTTGCCATTTTTTCTTGTGTGTCGTGCCATCAATTTCTTTGATCAATATGCCACTGTTTTAGCATCACTTTTCTAGGAAGGATTGTATTTTAAGTTTATCAGCAGGCCAAAGATCAGTTGAAAGCATTATTGCTTAAATTGCAGAATTTGTTACATATGCCTATGCCTCACTGAAAACTGTCAGGAAGCTTGCCCTTCTACCTATAGATCAGGGCCTTTCTGCTGTGCCTGACACACATCTCCATAGAAGCATCTTCCCATATTAAATTTTCTGAATATCCAGAAGACAATAACAGGTTAAAGCTCATTAGAATCACTATATATAGCTTCCTAAAACTAATTTTGTGTTATTTCTGAATATTTCAAGAGTGATTTGAATCCTTATTAATATTATAATATTAAATTAAATTTTATGCTCTAAATAAATAGCATAATGTCAGATTATTTTGAGGAATAACAGAACCTGAGAGGGATACCAAGTTTAGAAGAAAAGAGGTGGCTGTTTAGTTGCTAAGCCGTGTCCAACTCTTTTGAGAACCCATGGACTGTAGCCTACCAAGCTCCTCTGTCCATGAAATTCTCCAGGCAAGAATACCAGAATTGGTTGCCATTTCCTTCTCCAGGGGGATATTCCTGATCCAGGGATCAAACCAGCATCTCTTGCATTGGCAGAAGGGTTCTTAACCGCTGAGCCACCAGGGCTTCCCCAGAAGGAAAGATAGATATGCATAAATCTCAATATCAAAGTTCCCTAGAATTGGAATAACTGTAGTTTGAAATGCACAGCTTTTGTAATACTGACTAAAAGATAAAGTACATGGAACTAAGCAAACATCATGTACTCACAATACATAACTATGATCAAAAGATTAGCTTTCTGGTGCAGTACATGGAATAAAACTAATTCATATTGAGAAAAATCCATATTCACAATTTAAGAGCATTATCTCAATAATAATGTAGAAAAAAACTGAACAGCTACTCTAACTATACAACAAATTATGAAAAATACTCACAGATAAAGTTTAACTTTCCCCAGTTTTATAAAGATCTACTATAGTCTAGGATTAATGGGCCCTTTACTGAGAAGAAATTTAAATTATAGAAACCTCACAGGAACAAAGTTTTGATGCTTCCAATGAGATTTTTTTGGAAAATACATTGGGAGGAAGTAAAGTAGACCTATTACTAGACACTGTGAGTTAAGAAGAAAATCAAAGGACCTCTATAGCTCCTCATTTAAAGTTTTGCTTAAAATATATGGCATTTGTTTTCAACAGCATGGTTGACAAGGGGTCCTAAAACATACCTTAAAAAAAAAAAAAAGAGATCGAACACAAAGAGATCCTAAGGGAATGTTAGTGGTAATAATGCATACTCTATCTTACACTGGGTAGTGGGCTTGAGAGAAGCTTTATTTCTTTCCCTGTTATGTTGCATTTCACATAAACATATGTTTTATACATATGTGTGTGTGTGCATGTTTTCCTACATTTTATTTCTTTCCCTGTTATGTTGCATTTCACATAAACATATGTTTTATACATATGTGTGTGTGTGCATGTTTTCCTACATTTTATTTGTAACAATTATTTTATAATAGTAAAGAAAAAATCAGGATACAAAATTTCGCTTATGTATTATAATCATAATGATGTAAATGATCAAAATCTTGTGTCTAGAAGAAAACTAGAAAGAAAAATACCAAAATCATAATAGTGACTGACTTTCATCTGCAGGAACATCAGTGATTGCTTTTCCTCCCTTTAAAAATGTTTTGTAGTTTTAAGTTTCCTATAGTGAGTATCCTTGCATACGTTTACTTATTTCATGAACAGAAATAAAAATAAAATGAGATAAAAAGGAAAACTTATCTCCATATAAAAATGGAAATGAAAATTATGTTTATTATAATAGCCTATACATACTTGTTCACATCAGCTTTATTTTTAAAAGTTAAAAGCTGGAAACAATCTAGATGTCCTTCCATGGGTTAATGATACAAACCTACCATATTATACCCATACAGTGGACACTACTCAGCAATAAAAAGAGACAATCTAATGATGTATCAGCCATCTGGATGCATCTCAAGGCCATTATAATGAGTGAAAGAGCCGATCTTGAAATTTCTATATATTAGATTATTCCATTTGTACAATATCAAAATTACATAGGGACAGAAAACACAGCAGTGGTTAGGAATGGCAGTAGGGAGGAGAGTGAATGTGACTACTATTAATGGGTGACATGAAGGAGATCTCTGTGGTGATGGAATGGTTCTGTAGTTTGGTCCTGGTGTTAATTCACAGGAATCTACACATGATATTGGACAATTTGCACTTATTGTGCCAGTGTTCACTTCCTCAGCTTGATACTACACTATAGGTATATAATATAAAATATGAAATTGGGGAGAATGGGTGAAGGGTAGCTGAGCATGTACTATCTTTGTAATTTCTTGAGAATCTATAATTGTTTCAAAATAAAAAGTGTGAAATTTTCTTCTGATCTCTTAATTTTCTATAGTGAATATTTCTCTGATAATGAATAAAATTTATTAATTTTGTTATTTAGGAGGAGTAGTAGTATGTAGAAACATTTTACAGATATTACCTTTCTTCCTTACTTCCTATTCTGGTTGTGACTGAACACAAGTGAAATAAAAGTAAATTTAAAATTTTGTCATGATATTAACAAATTAAAAATAAAGTTAAGATCAAGACTAAAATTTTGTTAAAACCTTAAGTGAAGCTGAACTAAACTTTCTTTGGGGCAGACAGAGTCTAAATGCAAGAGTTAACAGTGCTGAGTAACACAAATTTGGTCCCTGATCTCAGGAAGCTTACACTACAGTGAGCAGATAGAAAGTAAAAGGAAAAATTGAAACTAAATATATGCTTGAAGATATTGGTACAGTCAATGAAGGACGTGGGCTTCTCAGGTGGCACTTCCCTGGTGCCTCAAATGGTAAAGAATCTGCTTGCAGTGAGAGAGACCCAGGTTTGATCCCTGGGTTGGGAAGATCCCCTGGAGAAGGGAATGGCAACTCACTCCAGTATACTTGCTTGGAGAATTCCATGGACAGAGGAGCCTGGTGGGATACAATCCATGGGGTCACTAAGAGTTAGACACAACTGAGCAACTAACACACACACTCATGAAGGAAGCAGAGAAATGACATATTAAATAACAGTGAAGTTCTAATTCATAAAGGCTAGTAAGGCAGAGAAGCCCTCTTTGGGGAGCTATTTAAGACTTGAAGCAGTTGGTGACACATTAATTAATAAGAAGCTCTCTAGAATATTAAAAAGATTTCTGACTTTGCAGAATGTGGTTCTGCCACAATCAAGAGCACATATATATTTGAAACATATTTCTACTGGATACTATTCTAGCCCCTTCCTGGCAAACAGAAGATACTTAATGTGTGTTGCATAAATTCCTGAGTATTAATTCCATGGCACATCACAACTAAGTCTTTTGCATATAAGGAAAGATAATGAATAAATACAGAGAACTTAAAATATGACCTCTATTTCAGCTAAAAAATTGAAATCTAAAATTTAAAACTATTTAAAATAATGTTCTCAAAGAATTAATTTATGTTTTCATGTTGACGCTTAGCCCCATCTCCACGTTATTATTATTATTTCAAAAGAATTCTATTCCTTTTATGTTTTAACCCTGGACTTCAAATATTCCCTGGTAAAGACAAGGCATAATAGTTTCTAATGTGTCTTTTTTAATGAATAACAGTCTGCCTGATTAAAAAAATGTGTAATGTTTACATGGGACATGATTTAAAACTTAAAATATGATCCAATAATAGTAAAATTAGTATTACAATTTATGTAACTGTGTACACTGTGAGAAAGTTATATGCCGGGTTGGCTGGGTTCCTCTCTCAGGCCCCTGCTCCCAGGCATCCTTGTGATTGCTTTTGAGTCATCTGGTCCTAGTTCTAGAATCTAGACTGATGATAAATCACTGAGGTTCAAAAATGTTGCTCACTCAGCTTCTGACTTATTAAAGTGATGAGGATTTTTCAGGTTCAGCTTTAATGCCAACACTTAAAAATAATGGGTCCTTGTTCTTCCTGTTGCCAGTGGATATTTTTCTCAGTTTTACAGCAGTTCTCAGAGAGAAATACAGGCCTACTGTGCAGTTTTGTTTAACAGCTGGAAGGGCAACAGCAGATTAAAATTCAATAAAGCTCGAGTAAGTTGTGCATCTACCTAAGTAATAACCTGATCAGTATTCATAATAGAATTACAAGCCTTGTTACCTCAGAGGGCTTATCTAATGGAGGGATTAGCATGTTCTGGAGTTTCATTTCACAGTGTAGTGAGCCCGCAAACCCTGACACCACTCCTTAATCATCAAATACAGCAAAAGGCAAATAAAAGTGTTACATGGGGGAAATGGAGAGAGTTTAGAACAAGTGGTGGTTGGTTAGAGGTATTCATCTCAATTTTGAATTCTTCAATCTGTTGTGGCCAAAATTATTTCTTTATTCTTGAATTTTTATAGACCTGTGTGGTTTTCACCAGGTAGGAAGAGTGTGGATGAGCTCAGCCAATGGATTACTCTAAAAGTGTAAGCAATTTAGAGAAATTCCGAATAAAACATAAGAGCAAAAACAAACCAGAAACTCAAGAAAAAAATAGAAAATAGAGTAAAAGAATCATTAAATGGTACTCTTCATCAATTATTTAAACTATACAGCAATGCCTGTTTGTATGCATATTTTTTTTCATGAACCAAAGTTTTCCTTGACCATTGTGCATGCTTATGTCAAGAAGAACCACAGGAAAAAGAAGGAAGGTAGAAGTACTGGCAGCATCCTTCTTAGTGTGACAGACTAACAATTCTAAAATTAACTATTTTCATAAAATACGAATCTGTGCATTCCTAAATAACACCATGCATGGTCATAGTCTGCTTAAACAATAAACGAGTATATACAAATTTTACAAACTTGGTTTATCATTTTTCCACGGATGCTGTTTCAGCAGTAATTTTTAAAGCAAAAATAAATGTAGAAACAAAGAAAAGTTATTTCTTATTTAATCTCCTAGATGCTTTATAGGCTGCTGAGCAATGCAATCAGAGTAAAAGCTCTCTCTTTCTCTAAGGCATTTAACAGAGTACACTTTTAAAGACAAACTATGATCTATTAAAGTCACATTAGTACCAACAAAATACTGTCTTTTCTAATTTCCCTGCTTCATAGATAGTTAATGACTAGTTATGGTCAATTATAGAACATAGTATAGTTAGTAGAAAGATACTGAGATATTAAAAGTATGTGTGTGTGTATATATATATATATATATGTGTATGTGTGTGTGTGTATAATATATATATATTATACACACACACTACAGATCATAGGGAATACATCTATAGCTCTAAAAAAAAGAAAAAACACAAAGTTTATTGACTTACTGCCAGGATGAGATACATATCATAAGAATGAGGCATTAGAGTGACGTGATAAGGTTTACACTTGTGCTGCATGATTCTAAGAAGGGATAAGGGCTGATTTGGATGGGATGCTATCAAGAGCTGCGGGCAATTCAGCAATTCAGTGTCTTATTTACGTTCATAATGTGGGAGTGCGAAGAGGGAATGGAGGTATCATTGGCAAAAAGACAGAAATTACTCAGAAGAAAAGATGATTAGTCATTTTGTGCCTGGGAGGTAGTCTTGTGTATATTCTATTGAAAATTTTTAATTATCATATGTGAAATCAATCGCCAGCCCAGGTTTGATGCTCAGGGCTGGTGCACCGGGATGACCCAGAGAGAGGAAATCGGGAGGGAGGAGGGAGGGGTGTCCTGGAAGGGGAACATATGTATACCCATGGCAGAATCATGTCAATGTATGGCAAAACCAACACAATAAAGTAAAGAAAATTTAAAAAATAAATAAATAAATAAATGAGATTCTCTCTACAGAAAAAAATAAATAAATAAAAACTGCTTTAAAAATCAAAAAAATAAAATAAAAAATAAAAACATTATGCTCTGCTGTCCTTGCCCCAGTCTTTTTGGAATCAGTGTTGATATTTTCTTAGGAATATCATCATCTCAACAATTACCATATTACAAAACAATTCACTTTATTTTATTGCAGTACTTGTCCAACTCCATGAGTCACAAGACTGTAACAAGAAAAATACTAATAATTACAGGTTATATAAATGGTTTTGCAAAAGAGGAACTCAGTAAGATGCTTCTTAATATTAAAGCAAACCCTCCAAATGCACTGGTTGTAACAAACGACTGGAAAGAGTGAAAATATTTTTTCTAACTCCGTTTCACCAACCTGAAGAAACTCATTTTCTTTTCTAAGATTCAGTGTTCTATTTCAGGAAATTAGGATGATTAATCCTCTTAGGCATATTTCACAGGGTTAAAATAAAGAATTGACGATATAAAGAATCAATACATTAGTGATTTTACTTGTAATAACAATAGTAAGCATTTATCTGTTGTTCCAAGTAGTTTACATATATTAAAATGCTCTCTATAAAACTCCTAGAGGATAACATAGGCAAAACACTCTCCAACATAAACCAAAGTGGGATCCTCTATGACCCACCTCCCAGAATATCAGAAATAAAAGCACGAATAAACAAATGGGGCCTAATTACAATTAAAAGCTTCTGCACAACAAAGGACACTAAAAGCAACGTGAAAAGGCAGCCTTCAGAATGGGAGAAAATAATAGTCAATGAAGCAGCGGACAAACAATCTCAAAAATATACAAGCAACTCCTGCAGCTCCATTCTAGAAAAATAAACGACCCAATCAAAAAGTGGGCCAAAGAACTTAACAGACATTTCTCCAAAGAAGACATTAAAATGGGTAACAAACACATTAAAAGATGCTCCACATCACTCATTATCAGAGAAATGCAAATCAAAACCACAATGAGGTACCACTTTACACCAGTCAGAATGGCTGCCATCCAAAAATCTACAAGCAATAAATGCTGGAGAGGATGTGGAGAAAAGGGAACTCTCTTACACTGTTGGTGGGGATGCAAACTAGTACAGCCACTATGGAAAACAATGTGGAGATTCCTTAAAAAAACTGCAAATACACCTGCCATATGACCCAGCAATTCCACTGCTGGGCATACACACCGAGGAAACCAGAATTGAAAGAAACACGTGTACCCCAATGTTCATCACCACATTGTTTACAATAGCCAGGACATGAAAGCAACCCAGATGCCCATCAACTGACCAATGTATAAGAAAGCAGTGGTACATATACACAATGGAATATTACTCAGCATTAAAAAATAGTTCATTTGAATCAGTTCTACTCAGGTGGACGGAACTGGAGCCTATTATCCAGAGTGAAGTAAGCCAGAAGGAAAAACAACAATACAGTATACTAATGCATATATACGGAATTTAGAAAGATAGTAACGAGAACCCTGCATGCGAGAGAGCAAAAGGAACGCAGATGTATAGAACAGACTCGTGGACTCTGTGGAAGAGGGTAAGGGTGGGATGATATGGGAGAATGGCATTGAAACATGTAAATTATCATATGTGAAATCAATCTCCAGCCCAGGTTTGATGCTCGGGGCTGGTGCACCGAGAGGTCCCAGGGGGAGGGAATCGGGAGGGAGGAGGGAGGAGGGTTCTGGAGGGGGAACATATGTAAACCCATGGCGGTGTCATGTCATTGTATGGCAAAACCAACACAATAAAATAAATAAATAAATAAATAAAGTGCTCCAAGTACTTTATATATATTAATCACTTAATATGGATAATATTTTTTCCCCCAATGAGAGGCTAAGTAACTTGCAAGATCACACTGTTAAGTGGCAGAAATGCTATTCAGATCAAAGTTGCTGTCACCCGAGTCCTTGCTTGTAGAGGATACAGATAAATGAAGTTCACCTTACAAGCGGTGTTAAAGGTACTTGTATCTGGGGCTCTTGTCCATGTGATTCATTTCCAGTGATGGATATGGTGCTGCAGTCATAAAGTTGGCCTTAGTTTTTAGAGTTCAGAAAAATCTCCAAATATTTGTTTGACTCAGCAACAACAAAACTTAAACTTAAGTGTGTGAATCCAATAACAGTTTCTTTAATATATGAATAGTCACAGATTTGGGAAATTTGTTATAGCTCCTGAGTTTACAGAGTAAAACAGTAATTTTCTTTTCCTAATGCTTTTTCTTTACAATTTTTTCTACTCAGCATACTCTATTCTTTGAACAAAATTTTACAGATTTTTCTTTTTAGTACATGTGCTGCCCAAAGTGAACACAGACTTTTCATATAATTACATTTTAAGTAAATTTGAGTCCTAAATAATATTATAACCCATAACAAGCATTATAGGAATTTAATTGTTCTTTCATCCTCATAAAACAATCCAATATTTTTTTAATCCAGAAAATTAGAATAATATGGTGTTACTCTATAGTAAATGATCACTGAGCACCCAGGATATGCTGCAGAATTATTCTAGATCCAGGAGAGTCCCCCAAGTAGACACAAAGCCTCACATACTGGGTTTGGGGAAAGAAGGAGAAAGAGATGGATAAACAAAATGGTATTCCTAGTGTATTTAACACTGGGTTGGGGGTGGGAGGGCTGGGCATGGGCAGATCAGTTTTCATAACCCTCGTTTTATAATAAAATTAATTTCAGTAACAATCATGAAATTTCAGTAATATGACATGAAATTAATAAAATAATGGCTTGGAAAAGAAGACAGGCAGTAAAAATCTTCTGTTGAAATACATATGTGTAAATGCCATAATAAGACAAATAATAATATAACAGTACAAAAAGGGAAAGCAAAGTATTAGATTAATACTTCTTAATTACACTAATGAATTTTTTTAATAAAATGAGAAAAACTTACATCTATAGTTTGGTCTGTTATAGTGATGAATAATAACAGTATGGTTTAATAATTAAAAAGAGCAGTGATTTTTAAAAAGTAGTTTTAATTAAGTCTTATGCAAGAGAGTTCCAGAAAAACATCTATTTCTGCTTTATTGACTATACCAAAGCTTTTGACTGTGTGGATCACAATAAACTGTGGAAAATTCTTCAAGAGATGGGAATACCAGACCATCTGATCTGTCTCTTGAGAAACCTGAACGCAGGTCAGGAAGCAACAGTTAGAACTGGACATGGAACAACAGACTGGTTCCAAATAGGAAAAGGAGTACATCGAGGCTGTGTATTGTCACTATGCTTATTTAATTTATATGCAAAGTACATCATGAGAAACGCTGGGCTGGAAGAAGCACAAGCTGGAATAAAGATTGCCAGGAGAAAAATCAATAATCTCAGATATAGAGACAACACCACACTTTTGGCAGAAAGTGAAGAGGAACTAAAAAGTCTCTTGATGAAAATTAAAGAGGAGAGTGAATAAGTTGGCTTAAAGCTCAACATTCAGAAAACTAAGATCATGGCATCTGGTCCCATCACTTCATGGGAAATAGATGGGGAATCAGTGGAAACAGTAGCTGCCTTTATTTTTTTGGGCTCCAAAATCACTGCAGATGGTGATTGCAGCCATGAAATTAAAAGACGCTTACTCCTTGGAAGGAAAGTTATGACCAACCTAGATAGCATATTTAAAAGCAGAGACATTACTTTGCCAACAAAGGTCCGTCTAGTTAAGGCTACAGTTTTTCCAGTAGTCATGTACAGATGTGAGAGTTGGACGGTAAATAAAGCTGAGCGCCACAGAATTGATGCTTTTCAACTGTAGTGTTGGAGAAGACACTTGAGAGTCTCTTGGACTGCAAGGAGACTCAACTAGTCCATCTTAAAGGAGATCAGTCCTGGGTGTTCATTGGAAGTTCAGATGTTGAAGCTGAAACTCCAATAATTTGGCCACCTCATGAGAAGAGCTGACTCATTGGAAAAGACCCTAATGCTGGAAATGATTGGGGGCAGGAGGAGAAGGGGCGACAGAGGATGAGATGGCTGGATAGTATCACTGACTTGATGGACTTGGGTTTGGGTACACTCCAGGAGTTGGTGATGAACAGGGAGGCCTGGTGTGCTGCAATTCATGGGGTTGCAAAGAGTTGGACAGGACTGAGCGACTGAAATGAACTAAACTTAATTTTAAAAGGCATTATTCAAATTTAATAAAATATTTTATTACTGAAATATTAAAAAAAAATTTAAAACTTATATTTACCTAATAAAAATATTACATCTTGCATCTTGTGCTCTCTTTCATTGTTTTAATTATATATATCAGAAAGATGGTAATGATAACCCTGTATGTGAGACAGCAAAAGAGACACAGGTGTATAGAACAGTCTTTTGGACTCTATGGGAGAGGGCAAGGGCAGGATGATATGGGAGAACGGCATTGAAACATGTAAATTATCCTGGGCCATAAATCTAACCTTGATAAATTCAAAAATATTGAAATCATCCCAAGCATCTTTTCTGACCACAATGCAGTGAGATTAGATATCAATTATAGGAGAAAACCTTTCAAAACTCCCAACATATGGAGGCTCAACAACACACTGCTGAATAACCAACAAATCACAGAAGAAATCAAAACTGAAATTCAGTTATGCATGGAAACGAATGAAAATGAAAACACAACAGCCCAAAACCTATGGGACACTGTGAAAGCAATGCTAAGGGGAAAGTTCATAGCAATACAAGCTCACCTCAGGAAACAAGAAAAAAATCAAATAAATGACCTGACTTTACACCTAAAGCAACTAGAAAAGGAAGAGATGCAGAAGCCCAGGTCTAGTAGAAGGAAAGAAATCTTAAAGATCAGGGCAGAAATAAATGCAAAGGAAACAAAAGTGACCATAGCAAAAATCAACCAAGCCAAAAGCTGGTTCTTTGAGAAGATAAATAAAATTGACAAACCGTTAGCCAGACTCATCAAGAAACAAAGGGAGAAGAACCAAATCAACAGAATTAGAAATGAAAATGGAGAGATCACAACAGAAAACACAGAAATACAAAGGATCATAAGAGACTATTATCAGCAACTATATGCAAATAAACTGGACAATTTGGATGAAATGGACAAATTCCTAGAAAAGTACAACTTTCCAAGACTAAACCAGGAAGAGATAGATAATATTAATAGACCCATCACAAGCATGGAAATTGAAACCGTAATCAGAAATCTTCCAAAAAACAAAAGCCCAGGACCAGATGGCTTCACAGCTGAATTCTACCAAAAATTTAGAGAAGAGCTAACACCTATTCTACTCAAACTCTTCCAGAAAATTGCAGAGGAAGGTAAACTTCCAAACTCATTCTATGAGGCCACCATCACCCTAATTCCAAAACCCGACAAAGATGCCACAAAAAAAGAAAACTACAGGCCAATATCACTGATGAACTTAGATGCAAAAGTCCTCAACAAAATTCTAGCAAATAGAATCCAACAACACATCAAAAAGATCATACATCATGATCAAGTAGGCTTTATCCCAGGGATGCAAGGTTTCTTCAATATTCGTAAATCAATCAATGTAATACACCACATTAACAGATTGAAAAATAAAAATCACATGATTATCTCAATAGATGCAGAGAAAGCCTTTGACAAAATTCAACATCCATTTATGATAAAAACCCTCCAAAAAGTAGGAATAGAAGGAACATACCTCAACATAATAAAAGGTATATATGACAAACCCACAGCAAACATTATCCTCAATGGTGAAAAGCTGGAAGCATTCCCCCTGAAATCAGGAACAAGACAAGGGTGCCCACTCTCACCACTACTTTTCAACATAGTTTTGGAAGTCTTGGCCACAGCAATCAGAGCAGATAAAGAAATCAAAGGAATCCAGATTGGAAAAGAAGAAGTAAAACTCTCTCTGTTTGCAGATGACATGATCCTCTATATTGAAAACCCTAAAGACTCTACGAGAAAATTACTAGAGCTAATCAGTGAATATAGCAAAGTTTCAGGATACAAAATCAACACACAGAAATCCCTGGCATTCCTATACACTAACAGTGAGAAATCAGAAAGAGAAATTAAGGACACAATTCCATTCACCATCGAAACAAAAAGAATAAAATACTTAGGAGTATTTCTACCTAAAGAATCAAAAGACTTGTATATAGAAAACTATAGAACACTGATGAAAGAAATCAAGGAGGACACAAACAGATGGAGAAATGTACCGTGCTCATGGATTGGAAGAATCAATATAGTGAAAATGAGTATACTACCTAAAGCAATCTATAGATTCAATGCAATTCCTATCAAGCTACCAGAGGTCTTCTTCAAAGAATTAGAACAAATAATTTCTCAATTTGTATGGAAATACAAAAAACCTCGTATAGCCAAAGCAATCTTGAGAAAGAAGAATGGAACGGGCGGAATCAACCTCCCGGACTTTAGGCTATACTACAAATCCACAGTCATTAAGACAGTATGGTACTGGCACAATGACAGAAACATAGATCAATGGAACAGAATAGAAAGCCCAGAGATAAATCCACGCATCTATGGACACCTTATCTTTGACAAAGGAGGCAAGAATATACAATGGAGAAAAGACAACCTCTTTAACAAGTGGTGCTGGGAAAACTGGACAGCCACTTGTAAAAGAATGAAACTAGATCACTTTCTAACACCATACACAAAGATAAACTCAAAATGGATCAAAGATCTAAGCATAAGACCAGAAACTATAAAACTCCTAGAGGATAACATAGGCAAAACACTCTCTGCCATAACCCAAAGCGGGATACTCCATGACCCACCTCCCAGAATATTGAAAATAAAAACACGAATAAACAAATGGGACCTAATTAAAATTAAAAGCTTTTGCACAACAAAGGAAACTATAAGCAAGGTGAAAAGACATTCTTCAGAATGGGAGAAAATAATAGCCAATGAAACAACAGACAAACAATTAATCTCAAAAATATACAAGCAACTCCTGCAGCTCCATTCTAGAAAAATAAACAACCCAATTAAAAAGTGGGCCAAAGAACTTAACAGACATTTCTCCAAAGAAGATATAAAAATGGCTAACAAACACATGAAAAGATGCTCAACATCACTCATTATCAGAGAAATGCAAATCAAAACTACAATGAGGTACCACTTTACACCAGTCAGAATGGCTGCCATCCAAAAGTCTACAAGCAATAAATGCTGGAGAGGATGTGGAGAAAAGGGAACCCTCTTACACTGTTGGTGGGAATGCAAACTAGGACAGCCACTATGGAAAACAGTGTGGAGGTTCCTTAAAAAGCTGCAAATAGACCTGCCATATGATCCAGCAATCCCACTGCTGGGCATATACACCGAGGAAACCAGAATTGAAAGAGCCACGTGCACCCCAATGTTCATCGCTGCATTGTTTACAATAGCCAGGACATGGAAGCAACCTAGATGCCCATCAACTGACGAATGGATAAGAAAGCTGTGGTACATATACACAATGGAATATTACTCAGCATTAAAAAAAAATTCATTTGAAGCAATTCTACTCAGATGGACGAAACTGGAGCCCATTATCCAGAGTGAAATAAGCCAGAAGCAAAAACAACAATATAGTATATTAACGCATATATATGGAATTTAGAAAGACGGTAACGAGAACCCAACATATGAGACAGCAAAAGGAACGCAGATGTATAGAATAGACTCGTGGACTTTGTGGATGAGGGTAAGGGTGGGATGATATGGGAGAAGGGCATTGAAGCATGCTAATTTTCATATGTCTAATCAATCGCCAGCTGAGGACTGATGCTCGGGGCTGGTGCAGCGAGATTTCCCGGGGGGGGGGGGGGGGAAGAGGGAGGGGGGTTCCGGAGGGGAAGCATATGTAAACCCATGGTGATATCATGACAATGTATGGCAAAAACAATTAAAAAAAATAATAAATAAAAAAAATAAAAAAAAAAAGAAACATGTAAATTATCATATGTGTAATCAATTGCCAGCCCAGGTTTGATGCATGATACAGGGTGCTCAGGGCTGGTGCACCAGGATGACCCAGAGAGATGGAATCGGGAGGGAGGTGGGAGACGGGTTCTGGAAGGGGAACACATGTATACCCATGGCAGATTCATGTCAATGTACGGCAAAACCAACATGATAATGTAAAGAAAATAAATAAATAAATGAATTTTAAAAAAAAAGAAAGAAACAACCAAGTGGTCACATAGAATGGCTTAAAATTTTTGAGTGACTCAAAATTTTTTTTCATTTTGACAGTAACTCCCATTGCTTGCTTTGAATTTAGTGTTTACATTTAGAAATACACACTATCAACTGGTATTGGAGACAAGAATTACAACCAAAGCTAACTTGAATGGTTCTAAACCATTATAAGCTTAGACTCTAGATGAGTATGTTTGTTGAGTCCACATATAACTGGTAATTCTCCAAATAAGCTGATATATAAAATGTTTTTGAAAAGATGAGTAATAAAATATTCTAATCTCAGGTTTTTATATTTATCTTATTAAAATGGAAAACCAATACCATTGTTTAAAGCTTTTATAAGAGAAGAATAACATCACTTTTTAAGAATCTACCAATTTTTTAACAATTTTTGGTGCACTGTGACATTAAAAGTAAGACTGACATTTGGTTTATTATGGATTTTGGATTACAACACATATCCTCCTTATTGGACCTAGGCAAACTATTCTCCTATCTTGGCATCTGGTAAGCCATGGGAGGGTGGGAAAGATAAAATAAAAAATAGTAATTTTAATTAGTCTACTCTGAGTTTAAATCACAGATCAAAATAAATGCTTTTTATTCAGACTGACTCTGAAAGAAATCTGAATTTTAAAATTAATTTATTTGTGATAAATCAACATTCTGAATTGAAATTGAAAAGCATCTAAGTAAGGAATTTAAAATTAAATTAAATTTAAAACCTAACAACCGATTTGATTTAAATTATTTTAATTTACATTAAATTAAAATTCAGTAGCGTCTGAAATGAATCAGAATTAGTCATAATATTCACCTCATATATAAAGTGCTGAAATTTTGATTTCCCACAAACTGTAATCAAGCTCTGCTGACTTGATAGCAGTTTGCAGAACTGTCTGATATAAAAGATTGAAAAGGCCTAAAATATAACAAAAGTAAATGTGGTGGGAAGAAATTATAATAACGGGTCAATGGATTAATGCCTCCAATGAGATTTATATTATCTTTAGATATCAAACTGTGGATTATAGAGAGGATAAGAAAATAATAAACTGAATATATTTCTATTGAAACGATAAAAATCTGATCATTAATGATGGAACATATTTTTCTAAATACATCTCCATCAGGGTAGCTGTCCCTCTGCTAGCTGAACCTTGTTCACCACTAGAGTGGTGTGAGGGTCCATGAACCTCTAAATGCTCCTGGCACAACTCCCTTGGTTCATATTGTCTGCTTCATCACTAGAAAATTCTTGAGAGAAAAGGTGCAATATGACAAGGACCTCAGGAAAATTCCACTGAGTCCACCTTTGTTTATGTCACTCACTACCCACACGTCAAGGCCCCAGCTTTTACCCCTTGTGCTCTATGTACCCTCTAATCTGATTCAAGACCCATGTATCTCCAGTTTTTCAAATGTTTTGCTATTCTCTCAGAATTTATGGTCTTTTACAAACAAAGCTCCCAAATGGTCAACCTCCTTTCAAATCCAGAGCACCTTCTTATTCCAGAAGACTCCCAGTCCATGGGCTAGACATGTGTGGAGGAATATCTGCCCAGCCACTGGTTACTTCTCTTGACATTAGTGGATATATACAGTAAATTCATGAAAAAAAGTAATCATAATATACTTTTTCAACTTTATACTGTCCCCCTCAATATATATATGTATATATACACACACATATATTATATATTTACATATACACAGGCAAAAATGGGGGAAATAAAGGACAGAAATGGTATGGACCTACCAAAAGCAGAAGATATTAAGAAGAGGTGGCAAGAATACACAGAAGAACTATACAAAAAAGATCTTAATCACCCAGATATCCACAATGGTGTGATCACACACCTAGAGCCAGACATTTTGGAGTGCAAGGTCAAGAGGGCCTTAGGAAGCATCACAACCAACAAAGCAAGTGGAGGTGATGGAATTGCAGCTGAACTATTTCAAATCCTAAAAGATGATGCTGTAAAAGTGTTGCACGCAAATGCCAGCACATTTGGAAAACTCAGCAGTGGCCACAGGACTGGAAAAGATCAGCTTTCATTCCACTCCCAAAGAATGTTCAAACTACTGCACAACTGAACTCATTTTATATGCTAGCAAAGTAACACTCAAAATTCTCCAAGACAGGCTTCAACAGTATGTGAACTGTGAGCCTCCAGATGTTCAAGCTGGATTTAGAAAAGGCAGAGGGACCAGGGATCAAATTGCCAAAGTCCGTTGGATTACAGAAAAAGCAAGATAATTCCAGAAAAACATCTACTTCTGCATTGTTGACTACGCTAAATCCTTTGACTGTGTGGATCACAACAAACTGTGTACAATTCTTCAAGAGATGGGAATAACAGACCATCTTACCTGCCTCCTGAGAAATCTGTATGCATTCCAGAAGCAACAGCTAGAAATGCACATGGAACAATGGATTGGTTCCAAATTGGAAAAGGACTACATGATGGCTATATATTGTCGCCCTGCTTATTTAACTTATATGCAGAGTATAGCATAGTATAAGATTTCTGGGAGAATTATCAACAACCTCAGATATGCAGATGACATCACCCTTATGGCAGAAAGCGAAGAGGAACTAAAGAGCCTCTTGATGAAAGTGAAAGAAGAGAATGAAAATGTTGGCTTAAAACTCAACATTCAAGAAATTAAGATCATGACATCCAGTCCCATCACTTCGTGGCAAATAGATGGGTAAACAATGGAAACAGTGACAGGCTTTATGTTCTCGGGTTCCAAAATCACTGCAGATGGTGACTGCAGCCATGAAATTAAGACACTTGCTTCTTGGAAGAAAAGCTATGAAAAACCTAGATAGCATATTAAAAAGCAGATACATTACTTTATGACAAAGGTCCATATAGTCAGTTATGGTTTTTCAAGTAGTCTTGTATGATGTGAGAGTTGGATCATAAAGAAAACTGAATGCTGAATAATTTATGATTTGAACTGTGGTGCTGGAGAAGACTCTTGAGAGTCCCTTGGACTGCAAGGAGATCAAACCAGTCAATCCTGAAGGAAATTATCCTGAATACTCATTAGAAGGACTGATGCTGCAACCGAAGCTCTAATTCTTTGGTCACCTGATGCAAAGACTTGACTCATTAGAAAAGACCCTGATGCTGGGAAAGACTGAAGACAGGAGGAGAAGGGGATTACATAAGATGAGACGGTGGATGACATAACTGACTCAATGGACCTGAGTTAGCAAGCTCCAGGAGATGGTGAAGGACAGAAAAGCCTGGTATTCTGCAGTCCATGGGGTCACAAAGAGTCGGACTGAGCGACTGAACAAAATGACACATACACAGTATATACAGTTGGCAAAAAATTTATAACATAGTAGGGAAAAATCCAAAAATTTTTCAGTCAATCCAATATTCTATATTGTTTTAAAGTCTTTATCCTGTTAAGTAAACCTTCTTTGTATATTTTTATGAAGAGAAAAACTATGAGATCATTTAAATTAGAAACATTAAGTGACAGATTAAAATTTAAGAGGAAATTTCCCCACAAACAGAGCCTCAAATGTATCTAAAACACATACACACACAGATAGATACATACATTATATCAATAAAGAAGGTTTCAGTTTACAGTTGGTGCACCAAAGACCCAGAGCAGCTCATTAACACAAATTATTTTATTATCTACTTACATAACTATTTAAAGGCATCTCCAAGTTTTAGAGCACTTACTTACCAGTGTGACTATAAGTTATGTTAAAAACAGTTCACTATTTATCAGAACTCTTGCCAAATTTTTTCAGTTCCTGACTTATAAGTTTTGATTCATTTACTACAGAATTAATGTTGCTCACTCAATTTTAATAAGATTTAAATACAGACTCTCTAGGGCATTAATTCTCAAATATGATTTGGGGGAATGCAAGGGTCTCACAAGCCCTTTCCCTGGAGGAGGGCATGGCAACCTATTCCAGTATTCTTGCCTGGAGAATCCCAAGGACAGAGGAGCCTGTCGGGCTACAGTCTAAGGGTCACAAAGAATTGGACATGACTGAAGTGACACTCACAAGCCCTTTTAGGGGTCTTATAAAGTCCTTTCTTCTCTAACTGTATACCTATGTGAGGCCACATTTTTTTTTTCATATATTTTGTTTAAAGTAACATATTGCAAAAGATTGAATGCTGAAGCAGATATAAGAATTTAATTGTATCCCATAAGCCAAGCTTTAAAAGGGCTGTAAAAATACAAAGGCATCCCATTCTTCTATTATTTGCTCTGGAAAATAGCTATTTCTATAAACATAATCTGTTAATCTTTAATGAATTTATTATTATTATTTTAAAATAAATATTTTAAAAAAGAAATGAGTGCTAAATTTGATTAATTCAGTCATCTTTAAGGTGATATATTTTTCTCTCTTTTAAGCTATTAATGTGATAAATTACATTAAGAGAATTCTTATTGTTTAATATTTATTCAACGAGACATTATCTTTATTTTGGGGTAAAATCTAATTTACCATTTAAAATTATTTTTTATAGCCTGTCGGATTTGATTTACTAGTATCTTAGAATGTGGGCAGCTTAATTTCTGTTGGCGATTTCTCCTTTCTTAGGTGGCAAGTGGAGGAAGGGTAGCAGAAATGTGCTGACAAATGTGAGGAAACCACTCACCTTCCTTGGCCACATCTAACATGTGCTACATCTAAGCCTTTGCCTTTTGAAGGCAAAAGAAGTGGGCAGCAGAGATCAGATGGATAGATAGACTCACTGACACATAGGGCATCAATTTGAGCAAACTCGGGGGGATAGGGGCTTCCAGGTGGTGCTAGTGGTGGAGAATCTGCCTGTCAATGCAGGAGACGAAGAGAGACGCAGGTTCAATCCTGGGCAGGAGTAAATTGCAACCCACTGCAGGATCCTTGCCTGGGAAACGCCATGGACAGAGGAGCCTGGCGGGCTACAGTACATGGGATCATGAAGAGTCAGCCAAGACTTAGTGACTGAATGACAACAACAAACATATGCTATTAACCTTTAAGCAGAAGAGAGCAGCCCAGTTCCTGGTACACGAGCTCGGCCAGATATTTTCTGTGACTTAGAATTCCTTTTCTTAAATTATTGTCCTGAAGGATTTGAACAGGAGAGCTGAAGTGTGACCTCAGAGATAGGGAAGAAATGGGTTCTAGTGTCAGGCTCCCCTCTGTTCTCACCGCACTGAGCACAGGCCATGCCCACAGGCTTGCACATTCATTGACCAAGGAAGATCCCAGCCCTTAGTTAAAAGCCTCGTGTCCTTAGACTCCTATTAAATATGTCGTCCTCCCCTCTCTTGTGTCATTGGAGAAAGAATTTGTGTTCTTGAGGCTCTGCAATGACTTGACGATTTTTACCAAGGAAGGAAAATAACCGAGTTGATAGGAGGTGGGGAATGGAGAGTTACTTTAAAAGACGGCTGCTGTTTGAGAGGTTACCTAAGAGGCAATAAACAATCCTCTTAGGGGGAGAACTGTGTTGTTCTTGTTTATGCAAGGTCAGTCCTCCTTGGGAAGAGCCAACAGGAAGAAACATATTAGACAAGAGTAGTTAAATTGCTCTGTATGATAACATATTGGAAATTTAAACTGGCAGACTGAGAGACAAAAGATTTGATGGCAAAGGGAGGCTCTCTTGAAAAGAGGGGATTCTGAATGAGTTAGAAAAGCAGAACCCCAAGGGAAGGTACAGATATCAAAGAGAAAGACAGAAATGCCCATTGACATAGTTCTTCTTTAGGAATGGCAAAATGATTTAAATAGTTAGGTCAAATGTGAGTTCTAGGTTGTTTTCAAGGTTGGACTCTGACCAGTGTCTTATTATCCAAAAGACATGCTAAGGATGTGCTTAAAGCAATCTTTAAAGAAATGCTTATCCAAAGAACATAATCTTAAAGAAATAAGTATGCCATTTTTCAAAAGAAATAAGTATGCCATTTTTCAAAATCTTCAAGTAATATTATTTCTGGAAAAATATGCAAGAAAAAGATAATGGGGATTGCATCTGGGGAACAGGATTGTAATCTGGGAAATGGAGTGGGAAGAATTATTCTTCATATTATATCTTTGTCCATCTTTAAATTATGTATCTACACTTGGTTTATCTATTCATAACCAAAATGAATTAAATTTGAAATCATTTATACATTTTATTATCCCCCTTATGTTAAAATGCCTAGAGGGAGAACACAGCATATATTTTTGAATGCTGAAATAAACACTCCCTCAGAATGACAAGTTGTTCTACACAACAGCCTTGTGTTAATGGTACTTTAGGAAATTAAAGGGAAGGCATGGCGGCCAGTTATGGGCAAAGTATTATAGAAATAGGGTGAGAGTCAGAAATGGGAACTTATAATTCAGCAAAAAACGCAAGTTGGAGAAAGAGATAATCAGGGAAACAAAAAAATCCCTCAGGAAGACTCAAAATCTCTGAAAGTTTGGTGGATTTACTTCACTTTCTAGAATCAAAACTTGAACCAGTTTATCATTAATATGTTGCCAAAGGATTATCTTCAAGGTTGAGTAACTGTAACACATTTAAGTCTTTTTGATTTTTCAGTCACTTTAAAATTTGCTTTACTCTCTCTGCCTGTACACCATTTTGTTCATGATTCTAATTTCTGGCTATCAGACTTAACAATAAATTATAATAAATATGTTCTAACTAGAACAGAGCACAATGGAAATGTCATGCCTTTGATCTAAACATTACATTTTTCCTGTCCCTGTTCTATGCTATATCTAACATCCCATAACACATGTAATACAGCTCTTTTACTTTGGTTTCACAAGGAAGTCATACTATAAGCTCAGGTTAAATATTATTACCGGGACCATGTCTTTTTTTAAATATGAATTTCTGGTAGTAAGATTGCTTCGACCTGATACTAGTGCAGAACTCCATTTCCACATACATGATAATGTGTTTATTTAAGCTACTTTCCTATTCTCTTGTTTATTACTAGTCTATAGAAGTCAAATTTTGGATCTTGTTAAAGGTTGTTACAAAGATTAAATGAAATAAATGTAAAGCATTCAAATCAATGCATGACATACACCAAAAGCCAAATATTAGTTAACTGTTATTATTATTCTTGTGTTCATTTTCTGAGAGTAAAAAATTTAAGGCAGATCACAAAGTTTGCAAGATGACATTTCCAGTAGTAGAACACTTCTAGCTCATGCCAGTGTGCTTGAAATCTGGTGTGACTATAGCCTGCTCCTGTTACAGTCATAGGCAACCAGCAATCTAGTTATTCCAAAGACTATCACATTGGCAGCATCTAGGAAATTGTTACATATGCAGAATCTCAGATCCCATCCCCAAACTGCTGAGTCAGAAGCTCATCTTAAAAAATCCCCAGGTGATTCACAGGAACACTGAAGTCTGAGAAGTGCTGCTCTAGAGATTTGATTCACCATATGTTGCGAAATGGAGGGTTTTTTTTTTTTAATCTTTTACCATTTAACCTTGAAAGTGAAGTTGTTTGGCTCATTTTCCTTTAAGTACAGGAGACATCTTTTGTTTGTGGCTTCATCTACTGACTCACACATATTCCTCTAGATTTGTTTACTTCTTTCAGAAGCTGTAATATGCATACAGTCTGTAAAAGTTCATTGCCTTTTTGCTTCTTGTTTTCATGCATGGAATTAGATTTGTTATTCTACAGTTTTACTTTTCAATTGTTACAAGGCTTTTTAATTATTTGTAAAACTTGAGTTTTTAAAAAATATTTGGTGCATTACTTATTGCCTGAGAATAACTTTAAATCAGCATAATTCTGATAAATACTTAGGATGGAGCTCTTAAACAATTAAGGAAAATATTATAAATGTATAATGTCTGATGTGGACATGAGAATATTTTCTCCTTTTGCTTTCCCATTATCCTTTGTGTTTCATGTTGAAAACTTGTCTGGATTGCCAGATAAAAATGCTGTGGCTGAATATTTGAAATTTGTATGAGACAGACACATAAGATGGTTCAGACACCCTTACTCTCCTGTCAGCCTTGAGATCTGTGATCTAGGCTCAGGAGGTCTTTGTTTTTACTGCCCTGCCCTTGCCTCTGTGGTCCTCTCACTTTCTGAGCACTAAATGAGACTGAAGTAGAGGTATCAACATTTCCCACCTCTCTCCTAGGTCCTACAAACATGTACAGCTCATCTGTGAGTGCTAAGTCATTTCAATCATGTCCAGTTCTTTGTGACCCTATGGACTGTAGCCTGTCCACGCACCTCTGTCCATGGAATTCTCCAGGCAAGAATACTAGAGTGGGTTGGCCATGCCTTCCTCCAATAATTCTTAGGTTACTGTAATTTGCTCCTCAAACCTCTTAACACAATTATAGCACATGCTGACTATCTGAAAGATGAAGATGTAAATGGCCCACACAGATAAACACAAGCCCTGAAAGCATCAAAATCCATTCCCTGAATAAAGAATATGTGACCCTTAGGAGGAAAAAGACCTGGCTATCTTTTGAGAGTAAACAATTTGGAGAAATACTTTGTATTACCACCTAAGGAGTTCACAAAATAGTTAAAAGCACAGTTCAAGGCAATTTCTTCATTATTTCTCTTATTAAATTCTCAAAAAATCACCCAGCAACAATAATTTACCATTTGGTTGTTATGGGCAACATGATTCTCTATTTTATGCTTTTTTCCCTTATTTAGGAAAAAATCATCTTCATGTATTACATGATAATTCTCTATTTCATATCATGATGCCTTGAGCCACAAAGAGAATTTAATATCTTTTACAGTGTATCATAAAAAAAGGATTATGAAAAAAATCCATGAAAATATTTTCTCATTTTTTATATGAATGGATAAACCAACATTATTTCCATTGTCCTCAGCACTTTTGTCAGTAAAAACACATGACCTGAAATGCTGCTGTTTGAGGAGATAGGTTCTAACATGCTTTGCAAATGGATGAAAGAAAGTTGTACATATTTTTCCTAACAGTGCTTCACAAAATGAACTCCAAAGGATAATTATCATTCTCCTTTTCTGAAATTAAAGGAAAAATGAAAGAAAATCATATATCATTCTTTACATTATCTTGGAAAAGGCTTTTTTCCTTAACATAATATATGTTAAATCCATGCTATTTAGATTCCAATATATTCCTCACTAATCTTTTATCTCCCAGTTGTGGTCTAGACAACTCAACTACACTTTGAATCACACTAGCTGTTCTCCAAACATTTGCTCACACAGGTGCTCCATCTGGATGATTCCTCACTCCTACACCTACTCATCACAAGTGTAAATTAGAACAGTATTTCTATGTCCTATTCAAATGTCTGAAGTCTCCTGTTGCTTTAAAATGTGTAAATACTTTCTGCCACATCTAAATACTCATATCTGTTAGAGTTACTTTTAAGTATTTTATTATAGCTTTATGTGTAAGCCATGCTTTATTTGTTCTGCTACATTTAATTTCATTCAAGATGGGTTATGTATGTTATTCCAAATTATAAATATAGTGTACCTAACATCGTTCCTTATTCTATTAATTAGAGCCAGGGGAGGAAACAGATGGAGCACACGAAGGTCCCAAGTAAAGATTCATTTCAGGAATTATCTACAGAGGTGTAGGCAGAGTTCTGAGATAAACGAACAAAGGTTAAGTATCAAGGACTACTTGCAGGCAGGAATTGGGGGAGCTGTTGCCATTATTAGAAAATGGAAAGAAACCACATGGAGTAGTCAGAGCCCAGTGAGAACTGGAACTATAAAGCAGGAGCCACTTGATTTTATTTCCTGGTGGCTCAGAGAGTTACGAATCTGTCTGCAATGCGGGAGATCCAAGTTCAATTCCTGGATCTGGAAGATTAGCACTTGGCCACCCACTCCAGTCTTCTTGCTAGGAAATCCCATGGACAGAGGAGCCTGGCAGACTACAATCCATGGGGTCGCAAGAGCTGGACATGACTTAGCAACTAAACAACAGGTATAGGAACAACAGCCAATGGCCAAAACCTCATGAGGCAGTGAGAGAAAGAAGAGAAATAATGGGCCAAAATCATTATTTCTAACCTCTGTTATTTTGCTGTTGTCTTCATCGTCTCCTTAAGAGAGGAAAATTCAACCACTAAGGTATCAAGGATAATATTAATTAATTTCCAGACCCAATAATTCATTTTAATGGGGAACCATGATAATTTGCTGTCAGTTTAACTACATTCGACAATCAATAATTCACAGGATGATATTACATGGCTAGGGCCATTACTGAGACTCCAGTAGGAAATTTCATGGTTCTGTGGCTCAGATGGGCTTCCCAAGTGGTGACAGTGATAAAGAACCCACCTGCCAGTGTAGGAAATGTAAGAGACATGGGTTTGATTACTGGATTGGGAAAGATGTCCTAGAGGGCATAACAACCCATTCAAATATACTTGCTTGGAGAATCCCATGGATAGAGGAGCCTGGCAGGCTACAGTCCACAGGGTCACAAAGAGTCAGACATGACCAAGGCAACTAAGCACAAGCACATGACTCAGATGTCTTAAGGTAATGGAGCACATTGTGAAAGTAAAGATTTCATAGTCTGATATCCCTACTAAATTTAAAGTAAGTTAAAGAAATATAAGTTGAGGTCCATGGGGTCACAAAGAGTTGGATACAACTGAGTGTCCAAACAAAAAAAATTTCTGTAACGCTAAATTTGATGAAAATGGTCTGTGTAATCAATCTAACACTGAGTAGCTGTAGGCCACCAGGGAAATGTGCTTTCTCAGGGACCAAGAATTAGTTTTACTCAAATGAAATTGGATAATCAGTAGCTGTGGCCAGAAGAGCCTTGAGGAGGGAGCGTGTCCTTGGCCACTCAGCTCAAGCATGGTCTTCAGTCTTACTTCCATGGCCATTATTCTCTCTGATGCCAGGGAGACCAACCGTGTGGTGACAACTCATCCTTCATCTTCAGTTACAAAGGTCAGATAGTACTGAGAGTTTTTCTGGATGCTGATGTTTCTTTCATTACATAAATTCTTAAATGCCTTGGTAAAGGGAGGGTTCTGAGTTCTCTCATTGGAAATAGTTAGGGTGTGGCTGAATAAGCTAGAGAAATGGATCCACTCCATCAGTCCTATCACCCTGAGGGGTTATACTACTACTTCTACTGTTTCCAGGATGTCCCATCCTAATTTCACTGTAGCCAAGACTATGTTCAAGTTTAAAGTACAAAGACACTTAAGGTCACTACTAGGTGGCCTTTAGTTCAATCTTGAATTCTGGATTGACATATTCATATTAATAAATTTAGCCTGATCCCCCTAATACTCCATTCTCCTTACTGTTACATCCTCAGGATACCTTCCTGTCCATGCTCCCCATTCCTCAATACCGATGCATGTTGGTGAGATGCTGCATCTTTAGTGTACCCACTGTCTCTTCCTGAAAGGAACCTCATTCTTACCTTTCTGAACTATGCTGAAATACAAACCTTGGAATAAGTCTCAAGAGAATAAGAAGTATCTGAATATGTGTGTGTCAGGCAAGGGGGAGGCTGTTGCTGAGAACAGTCATTCTCGGCAGACAATTTCTTTTATTGTTTCTCTTAAAAATTTCGAATTATATTTTATTGAAGTATATTTGGCTCAACAGTATAGTATTGTTTCGGATATACAACATGGTAATCTGCTATTTTTATGGCATACCCTCCAAAGTTGTTATAAAACACTGTATTTTCTGTTATAAAACACTATATTTTCTGTGTTATACATTATATCCTTGTAAATTATTTATTTTGTACCTAGCAGTTTGTACCTCTTAAACCCCTTCACCTATTTTGCCCATCCCCTTACCCTTCTCCTGTTGGGGCCTGGCCGGCTGATGCGATCAGCCAGAGCCATTACGGTCGGAACGCTGCAAGCCTGCTGCCATATAAGGCGCTGATTACGTGCCAGCTATACATTCGGCTGGCAAATCACCAAAAGGATCATGCGGCGAACATATATCTGACAGGCCAATCGCCCACAAGACACGCATTCCCTACATGCCCGTCAGAACTCCCCCCTTCCTTTTCCCACTCCCTCCCCTCCTCCCCATATATATTCGCCTTGCGCTCAATAAAGTTTTGCAGCTTGATCAGAACCTTTGTCTTGCTGCCGTTCTTCGCGTCTCTTGTCCCACCCCCCTTTCATCCGTTTTCAGGTGGATTCGGAGCTCACGTTGATTGCTCTGCGGGCCAGAGCGACTGCGCCCAGCTAGCGGCCGGAGCAAGTGGCGCCCAACGTGGGGCGCGAAAACCGCTTGGACGGACCGCCGTCCCCGTTGACCAGTCCCAGCAAGGAGCACCACGATTACCCGCTCGTGAGACGACTCCGGAGAGAGCCCCCCCCCCCTCGACGGCGGCATTTGGTCAGGTAAGAATTAATCATGGGACAAGCATGTTCGAAAGATGATGTTTTTATTAGCCAGCTTAAAAAATCCCTCAAGGTGCGAAGAATTCGGGTTCGTAAAAAAGATTTAGTTTCGTTTTTTCATTTTATTTTTAAGACCTGCCCCTGGTTCCCTCAAGAGGGTACTATCGACACTCGCATGTGGAATCATGTCGGAGATTGCCTTAATGACTATTATCGTGTCTTTGGCCCCCAGACTGTCCCTATCACCACCTTTAACTACTACAATCTTATAAAAGATATTCTCACCAACCAGGGCCATACCCCGGACATTCAGCACCTTTGTCAGGAAGGACAAAGAATCCTTTCCCGCCACTCCCGTCCCCCCTCTAGAGCGCCCTCTACCCAAGAACTTATACAAAGCGACCCCATACACCCAAATAACTCCAGCGCCGCTACCGTTACTCGCCCCCCCTCACGGGCCCTCTCAAACTGTCCCTCGATTTCTATCAATATTGAGACGAATCCAAATCCTACTGCTATATACCCCGATCTTAAAGACCTAAAAGGAATAACCAGCATGGACACAGACGATCAGCTGCCCCCTGCTGACCGAGCTAATCTAGAAGATGAGGCAGCCCACTATAACGACCCTGACTGGCCTCCCTCCTCCTCTGCCTCTGCCGCTCCCGCCACAGCCGCTGTTTTAAACAAGCCCGTGCTTAATGCCTCTCCGCCGCCCACTTCCGCGCCTCCGCCCTGTTCAGCCGCCATCTTAGACAGCTCTGCGCTCCCGCCCTTTGTGCCACCGCCATATTTTCCCACCCACCCAGTTACGCCCACCGCTCCCAACACAGCCGTCTCTTGGCTCCTATTCTGCATAACACTGAGCCACCACCCATCAACCAAACTCCCCTCCCCCAAACAACTTCCCTTCAAGAAGCCCTGATTTTCATCCGAGAGGTTAAGGCGGTAGCCAAAGAACTCGCCGACCTGACTGTCTCCGCCCCCCAAGAGCTCTTAGCCTTCCCAGTAACTAGGAGCCAGGCTCAGCCTCCGCCTCGCGAGGCGACAGACACTCAAAGCCCTGAGCCCAGTGCTCACGACCCCCCACTTAGTGATCATGATGAAGAAGAGTCAGAACACTCGGCTTCTGACGATGATGAGCCCCCGGTCCCACCATCCCCCCATACTTACAAAAAGCTCAGCTTAAAAACGCTAGAAAAGGTCAAAGCGGCAGTGGCCAACTACGGCCCCACTGCCCCCTTCACTGTTGTCCTGATTGAAAACCTTAGTGATCGATGGCTTACACTCAATGATTGGTTCTTCCTAGCCAAGGCTGCCCTAAGCGGCGGTGATTTTATACTTTGGAAAAGTGAATATGAAGAGGCTTCCAAACAGTTTGTTGAACGCAATTCGCGTAAGCCCTCCTCAAAAGGTTGGACTCTCAAAAAGTTCCTTGGCTCTGACCCCTACCAACGTAAGGAAAAACAGGCTCAATTTCCCCCCGGGTTACTAACACAAATTCAGTCAGCAGGTGTTAAAGCGTGGAAGCGCCTTCCCCAGAAAGGTGCTGCCACCACCTCCCTTGCAAAGATCAGACAGGGCCATGATGAGCCATATAGTGATTTCATTAGTCGCTTATAAGAACTGGCCGAACGGCTTTTTGGCTCTGGAGAAAGCGAAAGCGCCTTCCTTAAACACCTCACTTTCGAACAATAGACATTTTGACAGCCACCCACCGGGCACTTAACACCTCTAACCCCAGTCTAGCCCAAGACTGCTGGCTATGTCTCAGCCAAGGCACGCCCATGCCCCTGGCTGTCTCCGTTAATACATCAGACCTCAACACTATTGACCAAAACTGCACTCTCGGCCTGCCCTTTAGGGTCCAACCTACACTGTTTTCATTCTCCCCCTGCATCTACAAACACCCGTGCAATGATTGCACAGATATCCCCGTTGGTTTCACTGCCTTTACCAACTGTAGCTCTGTGTTTAACTATACCTCTAGCTACACCACCCTCCTATGCCCCGGACCAGGAAAGGCATTCGTTTGCGGAAACAATCAAGCCTATACCGCCCTACCCCCCTCATGGACAGGGCTGTGCGCCCTAGCCACCCTGCTACCAGACATAGATATCATTCCAGGAAATGAGCCCGTTCCCGTTCCCGCTTTTGAGCTTTTGATTACCTTGCAGGACGGCACAAAAGAGCCCTAGCCATTATCCCCTTGCTTGCTGGGTTAGGAATCTCTGGAGCGATAGCTACGGGATCTGCAGGCCTCGGATATGCAGTTCATTCATATTCACAGCTCTCTAAGCAGCTCATTGATGATGTCCAGGCCATATCCAGCACCATTAGTGATATCCAAGATCAACTAGACTCCCTAGCAGAAGTAGTCCTTCAAAACAGACGAGGCTTAGATCTTCTCACCGCAGAACAGGGAGGTATCTGCCTTGCCTTACAGGAACGCTGCTGCTTCTACGCCAACAAATCCGGCATTGTCCGAGATAAAATAAAAAGGCTACAAGAAGATCTATAAAAAAGAAAGAAAACGCTAATAGAGAATCCCTTTCTGACGGGCCTTAATGGACTACTCCCCTATCTCCTTTCCCTTCTTGGGCCCCTGATCACTGTCCTCCTGCTTCTCACCTTTGCCCCCTGGGTTCTGAGGCGTGTCACGACACTTGTCAAAGACCAGCTTAACGACATACTAGGGAGACCCATCCAGATCCACTATCACCAGTTAAAAATGCTCGACCATGAAAATTATCAGGCCCTCTCCCACGGGAGCTGCATGATTCTCGAGAGTCTGCATTGCGGCCCAGTTGCTGCAATGGACACCGCTAGGTGCGCGACAAAGTACCGCAAGGAGGGGCCTCCACCAAAGAGGCCACTCTCGAGCCTCCTGTGAGGTAAGCCAGCTTGCATGGAGGTTGACACCAAAATCCTCCCCTCCAAAAAAGGGTGCAATTTAAGCTCTATGCAGAGCTCAGGAGGAGCTTGGCCACTGCCTCCCCTAGCCGGTCAATGTCCAAACAAAACCAGACTCCTCGCCTTAAAAAACAAAAAGGGAGGAGATGTTGGGGCCCGGCCGGCTGATGCGATCAGCCAGAGCCATTACGGTCGGAACGCTGCAAGCCTGCTGCCATATAAGGCGCTGATTACGTGCCAGCTATACATTCGGCTGGCAAATCACCAAAAGGATCATGCGGCGAACATATATCCGACAGGCCAATCGCCCACAAGACACGTATTCCCTACATGCCCATCAGAACTCCCCCCTTCCTTTTCCCACTCCCTCCCCTCCTCCCCATATATATTCGCCTTGCGCTCAATAAAGTTTTGCAGCTTGATCAGAACCTTTGTCTTGCTGCCGTTCTTCGCGTCTCTTGTCCCACCCCCCTTTCATCCATTTTCAGGTGGATTCGGAGCTCACGTTGATTGCTCTGCGGGCCAGAGCGACTGCGCCCAGCTAGCGGCCAGAGCATTCTCCCCTCTGTTAAAGCTCAGTTTGTCCTCTCTCTCTGTGAGTCTATTTCTGTTCTATTTTTTAGATTTCTCATATAAGTGAAGACACACAGTATTTGTCTTTGACTTATGCAGGTAACTTCTTTGAATAGTAATGAAAAAGTATTTTTGCACTGGAAGTTAAGTTTCCTCAGATACTGGGGGAAGGGCAGCTTTCACTGGCAAAGAAGCTTCAAGCAAATTTAAACCTTTAAATTATCAGCAGCATCTAAATCTATCTAAATGTTTTCATCACATGCCTCAGGTACTCAGTCCTTAACTAGAGCTTAACACAAGGGAAACAAGTGCCCATATGTTAGCGCCAATGGTTCTCAAACTTTTTGTCTCAAGGTCCCTTCACCTTTGGACAAGTTTTTGATATATCCAATGACAGTTTAGTACATAGAATACATTTTTTGATATTTAACATTTCACATTCAAACAAAATTGTTCTTTAAGGTAGCTCAGTGGTAAAGAACATGCCTGCCAATGCAGGAGATATAAGAGACGTGAGTTCAATCCCTTGGTTGGGAAGATTCCCTGAAGAAGGAAATAGCAACACACTCTAATATTCTTGCCTAGAGGATCCCATGGATAGAGGAGCCTGGTGGGCTACAGTCCACGGAACTGCAAACAGTCAAACATGACTGAAGCAACTTAGTACAATATATCAGAACATTTTCCATTAACTTTAAGAGTGGTGATTTTATCTCATTTAATGTAACTTTTACCAGGTTCCAGTGAAAACTTAGAGACTTGGAATTATATGGCAAATACCATCTTTGTTTCATTATGAAAATAGTTTAGACCTCAAAGTCCCCCTGTATATCTTAAGGATCTCCAGTGATTCCAAGACCAAATTTTGAGAAGTGCTGTTTTTGCACAAGAGACATGGTAAAATTGCATATTTAACTGGTATTACAACTCTGCAATCCATACAATCAGGTTTGGGGACAGGATCTTCAAACTTGTTGTCCTGGAATCATACAGATTACACAATTCTTAGTCACTGTAGAGTTCTTCTGATTTTCTACCTGTGCTTTGAATTGGAAGGCCAAGTTTCTAACCATATCTTTTTCTTTTTGTAATATTCTAGTACAATAAAAGTTATCCAACTGCCTTAATTTTCTGATCACCTTTGACATGGCAACTAAGTGCTGAAGCCTCTTGATCTTACAGCACCTTGCTGTTCAGCACTCTGTCCCTTAATTAATAATGCTCATGGCCTACTGTAAATAATGGGTATTTCTTCTGTGAGTTCACTAAATATATGATCCAACCAATACCATATTCTCAAGTATGAGGCTTGTTTCCTGGGGCCACTCTTGATACTACATTAAGCAGTACCATGGTTAGAAAGTGAAAGACCCAAAACTGTTTAACTTGGCTGAATTCAATTAAGGGATTATTTTCACAAGTGTATGGAGGATTAAAGATCTATTGGAAGGCAAGAACGCATTATCATTTCTAGGCCTGATGTGTCATGAGAGCAAGAAGAGCTGAATTCTGGAAGGGCCAAAGGACAGGACAGCATATTACAGCAAGATGGGCACAAGGAAGCAAAGTAGGTGCTCTAAATCTCTTAACTCTCATCCTCTGACTGTTTCTGTTGCTTACCATTGTCTGAACCCACCTGGAAGCCAGACAGGAGAAAGGAGCCTCCGTGTTAGCGTGCAGAGAGCAAGAAAGGTAGGCACAACTTAACTCTTCTCCCAATCAAAGAGAAATTTAAAGTACAACAGCTTTGAAGTCTTACATGGCCCTGTTGTATTTTTTTAAATTAAAGATGCACAGTGAACATAAAAAAGTCATCATAATGGCAAAGAAGAGAATAAGCAAGGTCCTTCAAGTATGATTTTCATGTTCTAGCAATATTTTTATATATGATAAACTATACAAATAGCCTGGTAGTGACAACAGAAAAAAACCTTGAGAACTCAAGTATCTTTTAAATTAAAAATTAGTATCATATAGCAAACATAGCAGAGATAATGTATCAAGTGACTGTGCTGTAAATGGTGACCCCCTCGCTCATGGTAGAAGACCACAAATGGTTCGGCATGATCTGTTTGTTAATAGGATTGATAAAACGTTCATGATTAAAATACTAAGTACATTTTTACATCTTTAATTGTTTCCATACGTTTAAGTCTACCAAATGACAGATTTCTAAGTCACGTATTTTATAAATTAATGTTCTTGTTCAAAAAGTTGGAATAATTTTCCACATTTCATTCACTATAACCTACCTACTGACAGAACACAACGACTCTGATTCCCTTCTCTCCTTTCAATCTGCAAATACAAGCTTTTTGAGCACAGCAAAGCAGGAGAGGTACAAATCCACAAAAGGGATTTAAGTGTTACAGAATACTTGGAGAGGGCTGGTTACCCAGGGAGCAAAATGCTGTCCTAGCTATCATGATACTAGATTTTCAGTACCAAAGTTACTGTCTGGGCTAGAAATAGCTCTCCCAAGAGGCACCCACCGCACCCTTTTGTTTTTCCTATGTCCTGAGTACAGACTAAATCAATACGTCAAGAGAGAGAGAGAAAGTGAAAACATTTCACTTTCTCAGGATGAATAATTTTGTCAGCATGACCGTGAGCTTTGACTGAAGTGTAAATTTATTTTTAAATACTTGTCAGAAATAGGTATCTGCTTTAAATATAATATGCTATCATAATCTGTCAGGGCCAAATGCCCTGGGTCTTTGGGGAAGAGGGTGTGCCTGCTGACTTTCCCTGTGCACCATGGCATAAATAACAATCAACAAACGAACAGCTTGCAGGACTAGTAAGTCAAATGAAGTTCCTGAGCAGGTGGACAGGGGAGGGGAGATGTTGAGAAAACTCTGGAAAGCCACTGCTGAGAGATAGAGACCTTAAAAAAGATTCCAAGAAGTACCTAATGTATACTTGTATACATGTACAATATATACATGTACAGTGTACCTAACGTATATATTCCAAGAGGTATCTAATGTATACTTTATGAAGAGTCTAAATTCACTACAGGTGAGAAACCACTGAGCCATTCAAACATTCTTTAAGTGAAATACAAAACAGACTTTAAAAAAATTAGAACTTATTATAAACATCCCCGTCTGTTCCTCTCCCTCTAATGCAGTGGAGCTTTATATAGGATACCTCCTTCCCTGTAGTCGTATTTGCCTACCCACCTCTGGAAAGCTAAAATACATTTCACTCCAAGTGGAGCGTCTTCCCTATCATCTCACTTTTAACGGGCTGCTTTCAGCCAATGACTAAGAAACACCCAGTCCACTAATATGTAAAATGGTTTTGATGTAGTCAACTTGGATGAAACTTTCTGACAATTATTTGCAATCTGAGACACCGCTGACCCACTTCTCCTTCCTTACCTTTTCTCTTCTCGGGTCAACACTTGCTCATCTATTCTGGCTCTCTTGCCATTTCCTTCATAGGTGTTTCCCTAATAAAACTCTTGCACTTAATTCTCTCTCAACTTCTTTTTCTCAGAGGACCTGAACTAATGCATTAGTGACTTTATCCCTGCCTCACTGAGATCTTTTGTATTAACTACATTTCTTCCAGTAAAGAATATACACATTCTCTAGTCTTGGGGCTTAAATTTGAATACACATTAACAGTATTCCTTTTTAAACACATGTATGATGGTTTCCATGGTGGTCCCCAAAAAGGTATGTTTACACCCTGATCACCAGAACCTGTGATTGTGGCCTTCTATTGCAGAACTTTTTTTTTTTTTCCTCTTCCAGATATAATTACATTAAGGATCTTGAAATAAGATCACAACTGTCAGGGTGGGCCCTAAATTTAATCCCTTTTAAGAGATAGAAGACAGGATGTAGACACAGATGCAAAGGGATGTGAAGACAGAGGCAGAAACTGGAGTTACATAGCCAGAAGTCTGAGAACATTTGGATCTACCAGAAGCCAGAGAAGCAAGGAAGGATTCTCCCCTAGAGACTTTGGAGGGATTGCAGTTCCACTGATGCCTTATTTAGATGTGTGACCTAGAGAACTGTGACAGAATAAATACTTGTTATATTAAGCCTTCAAATTCAAGTTTGTAGTAGTTTTTTTTTATACTAGCCTAGGAATTAATATACCCTGGCAGGACAGAAACAGGAGATATTCAGCTTTTTATCTCCTTTGAGTAATGATGAGGTAGCTAGAGAGTAAAGTAAAATAGAGAATAGATCTCATAGTAAAACCTGTAAATAACATCAAAAAGAAAGGAAAATTACAAATACCACCCATGAATATACTGAAAAATCTGCAATAAAATATTTTAAAAAGTCCATCCAAAATAAACCAAATAATATGTCATGAGAAAGTAGGATTTATCTCAAGAATGCAGGTTTTTTATGGTGATCATTTTGTATATATACAAATATTGAATCATTATGTCATACACCTGAAACTAATATGTTCATTATACTTCAATAAAAGTGAAAAAAAATGCAAGTTAGGCTCAACATTTTAAAAATAATTATTATAATTTACCACACTTGCAAATTAAACAGGAAATTCTGTAAGGCAAACCCAATAGGTGAAGAACATTTGAGCCAAATAATCTGGAGAAATAGGCCTTGTTCATGGATTTAAAGAGTCAGTATTATTGAGATGTCAGTTCTCCCCAATTTGGCTTATGGGTTCAACAAAATAATACCTTATTAGGAGAATTTGTCTAATTCTAAAATCTATGTGGAAATATCAAAGATTTAGCCAAAATAGAAGATTACTATATTTACATTGGCTAATATACTTATTCTCTTTGACTTTAATCCTCCTTACACAGCTACAGTTATTGAGTTGCTGTGTAATTGTCATAAAATAAAGAAATAAATCAATTGGACAGGAAATAGGTCATGACTAGATCTAAAAATATATATTTAATAATGTTCAATGAAAATGTCAAGGTAACTTAATAAGAAAGAGATCATCTTTTCAGCAATAATGTTTAAACAAGTGGATATCTGTACAGCTCAAAATAAAACATCACACCTATGAACAATTACCTTGAGATAGATTATAAACTTAAATGTAAAAATCAAAACCATAAAGCTTCTGTGAAAAATACAGGGGAACATATTTTTAGATATGAAGTATACCAAAAATTTCTTTGGACACAAAAACACCAAGGATAAAATTTTTAAAAAGTATAAAATTTGGCTTCATTAAAATTAGTTACTTCTGCTCTTCAAATGACATTGAAACATCAAACATCGAGTCATAGGCTGAAGAAATACTTTACAAGGCATATTTTAAGAAAGACTTGTATCCAGAATATATTAAAGGAAAAAACTCATTTAACATAATAAAATAAAAACAAGCTAATAAAGATTGACAGAAATTTGAAAAGACACTTTACTGAGGAGGACATATAAATGATCAAGTGCATGAAAATGTTCTCAGCATCCTTAAAACATGAGGGAAATGAAAATTCAAACCACAATGAAATATTATTGTATCTCCTAATTTGTAAAAGACTAACAAATTTCAATCATTGGCAAGGCCACTGAGCATGTGGAATTTTCATATTTTGCAGGTGAGAATGTAAAATGATACTACCACTTTGGAAAAGCAGTTTTAAAAATGTTAGAGAGCTACTCTGTGATCCAACAATACTTCTCCTAGGATATTACCTAAGAAAAATCAAAATAGTGATCAGAGAAGACTTCTACAAGACCATTCCTTCAAAATAGACAAACTGGAAAGAACTCACATGTCCATCAACAGATCAATGAATAAGAAACTTCTGACATATTTTTGAAAATAGATTACTATTTGGCTGTAAAAAAGAACTGAACTATAGTCATCCCTCAGTATCCACAGGAAACTGGTTCCAGGACCTGCTGTCAATACCAAAATTTCAGGGTGCTCAAGTTCCAGAGTGGGTATGTGCAGTTCCTCATCCATGAATTCAACCAACTACCAATTCTATAGCACTGTTTTGACTTAAAAAAGAAAATCTATGTACAAATGGACCACACAATTCAAACCCATGTTCACCGCGGTCAACTGTATTTATCAACATCCCAAGTTGGTTCAGAGTGTCCCAGGTGGCACAGAAGTAAAGAATTCACCTGTCAATGTAGGAGATGCAAGAGATACGGGTTTGATCCCTGGGTCAGGAAGATCCCTGGAGATGAAAGTGGCAACCCACTCCGATACTCTTGCCTGGAAAATCCCATGAACAGAAGAGCCTGGTGGGATGTAGTCCATGGGGTCACAAAGAGTCAGAGATGACTGAGCAATTATGCACCACACATGCCCATAGGCTGGTTGAATCTCAGGATGCAAAACTCAGGTTGGGGGGGCTTCTAGTAAAGTTATACACTGATCTTCCACTATATCTGGGTTGGCAGATAGAAAATGAGATAGACTATGAAGTAGAAAATAATGCTAAAATTAAGGCAGAGAGAAATCAAAGTAGGATACATTTTAAATAAGCAAATTAAAAAAACACCTGCTTAACATGAAATCACATGGGCTCATTAAGTGTAGATTACAACTTGATCTCAAGTTTTCTAACTTGCAATGAGAAATGGAAAACTTGATTATTTACTTCAATGATTTTCAATATCTGATCACAGGCTGTTGCCTGGAGAGCTTCACTAAAACCACAAATTCTTAGGACCTGTAGCCTCCATATTCTGATTCAGCAGATCTGGGGAAAGGCCTGAGATTGCTCACTTTGAAAATTTTCCTTGGTCATTGTCTTCTTAATTTGGAGTTTGCTCAGTTACATAATTCATGCAAACCTTAAGATAAATCAACTATTCAGGAAATGCTCAGCAACCTCAGAAACTAAAAATAAAACCCAACTTCTTCTGTCAGTTCTCACAAGGAGGACCCTGTTGAACAACATATGTCCTAAATAATATCCTCAGAGTAAAATGAGAAATTTTATAAAGGTGCTTCCTAACACAAATCCTCATATGGGACCTCAGCATAAGTCAAAGCCATGATGCCACAGATAATCCAGTTACTACAGTTCAACATGATGGTCAATGGGTAAACCTCAAAACTTAAGTTATGCTGCTGTAGATTAACACAGGAGCATATGATAGACCATCTAGACAGACACTGAAGGTTCTTCAGGCAGTTATTCTCATCTTGTCTTATATTTTTTAACAAGTACCTGAATCATACCTAATCTGTATTGCCATTTAAGTACTAGTCCATAAAATTTAAGTAGTCTATTAATCTTAATTGATTAAATCTAGTGACACTTAAAGAACTTAATCTAAATTTAGTATTTTCAATGAAGTTCTACCATTAAAAAAATCAAACAACTTAATAGATATAACTCTTGCCAGATATTTTCTTAATTATACCCTCCAAGAATATGAATGTATCTATTAGGTTTGTTCAATGGTCATGGCAGAAGAAATGAAAATCTTGAGTATCAACAATAAAAACACTAAGGATTTTGTGATACATACATCAGGCCTAAACTATATACATCTCAAACAAAAATATAAATTCAAACATGAAAATATTTACCCATTGTTCAAATAGATACAAAAATGCAATTATCTTATGTCCTTTGAAATGAAATGCTATCAAACACCTTATTTTCCCCAAATTTAAAGTATCTTTGTGTTTACAGATACTTAATCTTTAAAGAATATAAAATAGGCAAAAGTATAGAACTGACAGTAGAATGAAGGTCCCCAAATGATGGGGGGAAAGAGGTGAGGGGAGACATTGTCCAATGGTATGATGTTACAGCTTGGAGAAGGAAATGACAACCCATTCCAGCATTCTTGTCTGGAAAATTCCACGGACAAAGGAGCCTGGCAGGCTATAGTCCATGAGGTCGCAAAGAGTCAGCCATGACTGAGTGAGTAAGCACATGACGTTACAGTTACCCAAAGGTTGTTGTTGTTTAGTGCCATTTCCTTCTTCAGGAGATCTTGCCCACCCAGGAAGTGAACCTGCATCTCTTGCATCTCCTGCATTGGCAGGTGAATTCTTTTCTGCTGAGCCATCTGGGAAGCCCTTACACAAGAGAATTTCCAAAGACCTGCTATAGGACACATACTTATAGTTAACAATAAGGAATTGTGTACTTAAAAGTTTGTTAAGAGAGTAGGTCTCATGAAGTGTCCTTATATCACAAAGCAAAAACAGAAACAAAAAACAAAAGGACACAAGGAAACTTTTGGAGGTGATAGATGTTAATTACCTGGATTGTGGTGATAGTAATATAAATTTACACTTACATCCAAATTCACTCAGTTGCATATGTTAATTATATGCAATATTTTTTATATTAATTGTATCTTTAAAACACTGAGATTCACCTTGGATTTCATGACTCTAGATTGTCAATCCTACTTTGTTCATTTTAACAGTAACACTAATTGAAAGTTACTAACTGTTGAGTACAGAATAACATAAGTAATCATTATGCCATCCTTTTCAGGTAGGCACTGTTACTATTCCTTTTGGAAGATAAGAAAATTAAGGTAGGTACAGAAAGGTTAGACAATTTGCTAAAGTCAGATGGTTACCAGACTAACGAGCTGGTGTTTTGGTTCATTCAGTTTGACTATAGAGTCTATGTTACAAACCACCAAGAAATAATGCCTTTCATCTGACCTGAAGATGACCCCATAGAGTTTTACAGACTGTATCTTAATGCAGTTCAGGTGGGTTGCTTTCTGTTAACAGAATGTTTAGAAAACACATGTGATAAATTTTTGTCTTTTAAGCCATCCAGCATCCATTTCTACTTCCCACTAGCACCCCGAGATTTTCCTGGGAAATTATGTCTTTCACAACATGTGCAGCCTCAGAAGAAAAGTGAGTTAGGGTCAGGATGCTTTGCCCTCTCCTTTAGAAGCTTTAAGGGGACCAGGAATCTATTTCATTATCATCTATTTTGCATTATTTGTATAAATAGGCGTACCTAGCTGACCTATGCTGCCCCCAATCAGATTTTCTCTCAGGACTTTGAAATTTAAGTAAAATGTCACAAAATTGAAGAGAAAACCAACCCCCAGCCCAACTCTGTTCATTTATTTACTCATTTAAGGAGTGGTGTCTGAATCAGACCACCCAGTGGTTCTTGCTTTGAAGGCTTTCTCTAGGGGAAAAGTGCCTTTCCTTTCAAGCTTGCTTTCCCACCCTCCCTTCAGTCCTAAGTACTTTCATATCCTTCTAAGCAATCCTCTTCCAACTTAAATTACACAGAGTTGGGTTTTGTTGCTTTCCAACTGTTTTATTTACATGAGGTAGGTAGAGAATAATTAATAATTCTAGGACTGCTGTTTTTTCAGGAAGAAGTGTTATTCATTTGCTAATAACTTTGTCCTCTTGGCATCAGCTGCCACAAAACACATGGTTGTTTTGAATGATGAATAATCTATGTCAAAATATGATGCCAGCAGAAAAGGAAAAAAAGTAATGTGGAAAAAATGTAAAATATTTATGGACTGATATTTCAGACACTAATCCTTGAAGAAAGAGGGAGGAAGGAGAGAGGGAGAGACAGGGAAAATGCACCTCCATGATTATTTGGAAAAAAAAAATAATTCAGTTTCAGGGTTTCCCAGGAGCTGCAGTGGTAAAGAATCAGTCTGCCAATGCAGGAGATACAGGAGACATAAGCTCAAACCCTGATTCAGGAAGATCCTCTGGAGTAGGAAATAGCAACCCATTCCAGTATTCTTGCTTGGAAAATTCCATGGACAGAGGAGCCTGACGGGTTACAGTCCATGGGGGTCACAAAGAGTCAGACATGACTAAGCATATGCTTGCGTGCATGCGTTCATGCACACACATACATACACCATCTTGTTTCAGGCAGCCCCAAACGGAAAATTCAGCGGAATTCAACTAAGATAGCATGTTAGACTTTGATCTATATATGTGTTGAAAAGTGGGTGTTAAAATGGATTTCATTTCTGGAATGTGAGCGCCAAATCCCATACTTGAAAGGCAAATTAGAAACCTAATTTGACTAGAAAATCTCTCTGTACAGAATGCATGAGGGTAAAAGCCTCAGTGCCCAAGACAGACCTGCAGCTCTTATAACCTCTATCAAAACTTCTGTGAGCACTTATTCCAGTTAAACACTAGTAGTCACAACCAGCGAATGGGACTCTGACACTCCAAATGTACAAGAGGAAAATTAGGAGGAGCCAACTCCCTTGTGCCAGGTACTGCACTGGATGACCTGCGTACATGTTCTCATTTCTATGATCCTAGGGTGTGCGTAGTATAGTCTACCTAATTACACATACAGTAAGAGAGCTTAGAGGAGGAAAATTTCCCAAAGTCCCCCTAGCTAGTGAGAGTCACCAAGATGTGTATGTATCCGTATGTTATGCTTATAATTTGGTTAGTCTTTGAATATCTTAAAAAGTTAATTATAATTGCCATTGTAACTGATCACATTCATACGTACTGTGTTGATGCCACATAGAATGGATTTCCCACTGATTAGCCACATTTCCAGAGTTTCTCTGATTCAACTGCTATAAAGCCTTTATTTACTTTTATTTTCCTTACTTTTCCCCCTTCACTCTTAAAAACTTGGTTGAGGAAAAAAGATGCTTATGGTCATGAGCCTAATCTGCCCTTCTTTGACTCAGCCAGACTAATTTTCTTTCTCTTTCCTATTTCTCTCCACCATCTCACTCCATAGTTAAAACCTTTACTTTTACAACCCTAGGAAACAGGAATTTGTATCAGTTGTCTCTGGTTTTGTAATAAATCACCCTGAAATATAGTAATTTTAAATAACCCATATTTGTGAACTCACAGTTTGAATGAGGGATCCAGGGCAGCTTGGCTGGTTCCTCTGACTCAGGGTCTATCACAGGTCACAATTATCTCAAGGCTGAACTGGAATAAGATCTACTCCCAAGCTCATACACATGGTTCCCTGTGGAAAGGTGCATGACTAGTCTTCAGGCTGTCCTCAAGTCCTTAACTACTTGCTCCTCTCCAAAGGGCAGCTCACTACAGCCACTGGATTCAGCAGAGGATGCGGGTGAGAGATTGAGCGGGAGCACCGCGGTGTTTTTTAACCTGCTCTTGGAAGTGACATCACTTTGCTGTATTCTCTTCTTTAGAAGCAAGTCACTAAAGGAGACTGCACAAGGGTGTCAATTCCAGGGGGTGGGGATTCTGTGGGGCCATGTAGAAGCAGCCTACCACACCAACAGCAATTGTAATTAACTCCCTCTGTCTGCTAACAGGCTCACCTGCCAGCCATGCACATACCTCAGGACCTGTTGTAGTGAGCCCTCCACCTCTATTACTTTCAAATGGGGATGTTCACAGCTTTATTTCATAGCTCTTTAATAGCTTTGAAGAGGAAGCAGTAAGAGTGAGCGTTAATTAGTTTTTCTCTGTGAACTAGTACCTTATAGTTAAAAGCAGCATTTGATTCCTGAAGAATTTCCCTCACTTAGTCTAGTCTTAGAGGTAAAAAATTTGGACCTAATGATGCAACCTCAGTCTTAGGGTAATGTACACACAGTTTATGTCACGATTAACTTACAGGGTAATTTATGATAAAAGATGAAAGGATGCTCTTTTACCCAACAAATTGGAGCTTAAACCATTAAAGAATGATTCATTACGTAACTTCAGAAATAAGGAGGACTTTCCTGGTGGTCCAGTGGTTAAGGAGCCTCCTTCCAGTCGAGGAACTAACATCCCACATCCCTCAGGGCGACTAAACCCTACTGCAGCTACTGAGCCTGCGCACTCTAGAACCGGTGCCTCACTAGAGAGAAGCCTGGGTGTCGCCAAGAGCCCGCACTGCAAGGAAAGCTTCCGCATGCTGCAGCGGAGAACCCACGCAGCCAAATAAATAAATATGATAAAAACAGAAAATAAGGAACAAAGGTATATGAACAGTGAATGTTGTTGATCTTTTTATAAATTCCTTGACAGGGTTCATTGCCGCATTGTTTACAATAGCCAGGACATGGAAGCAACCTAGATGCCCATCAACTGACCAATGGATAAGAAAGCTGTGGTACATATACACAATGGAATATTACTCAGCATTAAAAAAAAATTCATTTGAATCAGTTCTACTCAGGTGGACGGAACTGGAGCCTATTATCCAGAGTGAAGTAAGCCAGAAGGAAAAACAAAAATACAGTATATTAACGCATATATATGGAATTTAGAAAGATGGTAATGAGAACCCTGCATGCGAGACAGCAAAAGGAACGCAGGTGTATGGAACAGACTCGTGGACTCTGTGGAAGAGGGTAAGGGTGGGATGATATGGGAGAATGGCATTGAAACATGTTAATTATCATATGGGAAATCAATCGCCAGCCCAGGATTGATGCTCGGGGCTGGTGCACAGGGATGACCAAGGGGGAGGGAATCAGGAGGGAGGAGGGAGGGGGGTTCTGGAGGGGGAGCATATGTAAACCCATGGCGGTTTCATGTCAATGTATGGCAAAGCCAACACAATAAAGTAAAGAAAATTAAAAAAAAATAATAAAGTGAATGACCATTTAAAAGTATAAGTCTATGCTAAAGAGTCACCTGTAATATCAACTAAAGAATCATCAAAGAAAACCCATAAAACTGAAAAAAAAAATCCTTGACAGGATATGTAGCATCTCATTCTGTCTGTAGCCTCACAGTGTTCTCTCTGCCCCCACACTTCCACAACGTTGGACATTTAGGCAATGCTTGTTAAGTGCATGGGTAAATATTTTATATTTTGTAATGCAACAGAGTTATGATCTTAGTATTTATGTAATCTACTAAAATAAGTCTTACTTACCATCATAATTTGAAATTAAGCTAGATATGTTTTATACATTTCACAGAATAACACATAAATAAGTCTAGGTGACAACCAGTGGAACTGGTTGGAACATAAACTGTGAAACATAAATAAGAAAAAAGAAAGATTTCTTGCAGAAAAAGAGAGCTTTTGTGTTTAGACTCCAAAATACTGAGAAATTATATCTAGGGCCCTATGTTCTGAAACTCAAATCACAGAAATTCAAATATGGAATTTTAAATGTAATATATAGTTCACATGACACTAGGTTTATTAATATAACTTTCATTTAATCATTTAAGACTATTCTAAATTGTGGAAAATTTAAGTTGAACAATATATCTATCGTTGCTTTTATAGGTCACAAGCTACTAAATACAATTTCATTAATTTCATTAAGCAGTTTGTGACTAGGAAGCAAAAAAAATAACACTGGACAACTAAAGGGAAAATTCTTTAGAATAACTGAAAGAAAGAGAAGAATCATTCCCCCTCATTATTCAATAAGTATGTTTACATCTATGTGCAGAACACTAATCTCAGGGAAATACAAGTATGACACAGAAAACTCTGAGAAAGTGAATTCAATATAGAACATGAAAATTATTTTGTGGTATGTTTGTGTGCTCAATCGTGTCTGACTCTGTTCAACCCCTTGGATGTAACCTACCAGACTCCTCTGTCCATACAATTTTCTAGGCAAGAATATTAAAGTGGGTTGCCATTTCTTCTCCAGGGGATCTTCCTGACCCCTCAGGATGGAACCCTTGTCTCTTGTGTCTCTCGCATTCTTAATCATTGTGCCACCTGGGGAGCCCTATTTTGAGGCATATTATTGTATAATATGGTTCATCTCATCAAGAAAGCACAGCCAGTTCCTACAGCTCAGAGGAGAAAGATCACATACACTAGGAGCTACATGTGAAGCAGAGAAGCTTTTTATACCATAGGTCTACAGGATCATAAATTGTGTTAATCTCAGTTTCATAAAAAATAGAGCACTTCAGCCCATTCTTATCTAGATCAGCAGTCAGCATCCCTTCTGTAAAGGAGAAAGTTCAGCTCTCAGAATCCTCCTCTATTAAAAGACTTTAACAGATTTCTCATGTTGCCACTTAAATCTTTATCTGGGAGAAGGATGTTGGTGAATTTCACAGAGCTGAGTCAGAGGCAAGTTCTGCAAAGCAACTCCTCCTCTAATCTGACACTCATGAGGTACTCTGGAACCTGTTTCTGGTTCATGCCCTTTCTATTATGATAACTGGGAAAATAAGCAGCTCATTACAGAGCCTACTCACTAGAAAAATTCACAGCCAGACCCACTGATGAAATCACATTGAAATGCAGGCTGCTCTTGTTCCTGTGTTCAGGTCATTCCACGTTTTCTTTCTATTTCAAATGGATGATCTCTAAATGGGAAAAAAGTGGTATAATATATTTAGAAGTGATGTATGAAACTTTCTATTTGAAAACTTTAAAAGAGTAAATTTTCAAAGGAAAGGAAAATGATCCTAAAACTAGATTTGGCATGACTTTTATTAAGAAACACCACCCTCTAATGAAATGATAGGTTAGGCTCAGGGATTTCTAGAAGCTGCCCATAGATTTAACTTCAGAAACATCTATCAAACTTTGATTATACTGTGCATGTATTTTCTCATCATTGCCTTTCCAGGGTCAGGAACAGTAGCACTCTGACTAAAATTGCACTACTGCTGGGCCATACCAAGTCAACTGTTCACAGATGGTGGCTTAACACCCAATGGCTTTAGGACTGATGACACGCCACACTGAGAGGCAAAGGGTAGGACACAGCTCCTCATATGAGGCATAAGGGAGCACGGGGGGCAGGCTAAACCATGCTATGAAGTCAGATTTACTGGGTATGAATACCAGCTTTACCACTTCCCATGACCCTAGGCAAATCCCTGAAGATTGCTACACCAGAGTCCACATCTGTAAAATGATAGTAAAGAGTTTTTCCTCTTAGGAATGCTGGAAATGTAAGAGGAGATAATGCTTGTATAGGGCTATGTCCATTTTTAGTGTAATCATTCTGACAACACTGTTCACGCAACCTCCTTTGCTGAGAACAAGATCTCACTTACCAAAGCTCCTAGGAAAATTGAATTTCTTTGTATAATTTTCTTACACTTTCTCACAACTCTGGAAGAAACAGTTTACCTGGACAAAAGATTAAAATATTAGAAGACTCTTCTTTCTCTTCTGGAGATCATATGAACATTAGCAATGTCTGAATTAAAATGTTAGAAGAGCTAAGTTGCTCTGGTGGGAATATAAAAGAGTTGCTTTGTTTCAGGCCAAATGTCATTTCAAAAACATGGCTGTCTACTTGCCCTATCACTGAACACCAACACTGAAAGGCAACTTACCATTCTGAAGCCAATTAAGATACTATTAATCAATTTCAGAGAAAAAGAGGAAGAGATAACTCTGATTTATATTACTATGACATTGGCCAGTAAAAGCACTGCAACTAAAACTGGGAGAGTCATCCTGGCATCAGTGTAAGTTAGGGCTTGACTGTGTTTCATGATAACCTTCATTTGACTGGTGGTATTATTTTTGGCATAGCAATATTAAGTTTTCTTTAAAATTATTATTCACAATCCACTCCGAAGTCTTCAAAAGCTTTTTGTTAATAAGGACATGGGTAGGTATAAAAATAAAACCTCAAAGCAGAGACCTACATAAAAGTTTATTCTTATTTACATAAAAACCTCAAAGATCAAGGACTGATGGGGTGCACTTGCTCTTCTAGACATGAATTCTAAGGTAACAGATCCAAAGCTCATTATTTTTTGCCAGCACAAAAAGAAAAGAGAAAGGACAAACACTTCCCTTGTAAGGGATTTTCTCCACTAATTGCAGATACAATTCATTTGGTTTGAGTGTAGTCACATGTCTCTACCTAGCTGCAAGGGAGTTTAGGTTGGTGGTTGTGTCCAAATATAACAGAAAGGATTGTATTATAAAGAGGAAGAAAGAGAATGGTAAGTGTGGATCATCAGCAGTCTCTAGCACTGGCAACTTTTCCTAGTCAAAGGCAACACTTTAGTTTCTATTGCCTCCATACCTGCTTTGCCAAATAAACTCTCCATAAACCATTCTAGCTACAGTGGTTACAATGAGTTATTTGCAGTTTCTTGAATTCATTTTGTCTTTTGCATTTTGCTATCTTTTTCCTGTATCACTTCTCTCTCAAAATTCCATCTATTTTTAAGTCTTGGGAAGGTTGACACAGATGTGAAATAACCCGTGGGGTTGGCATAATGGAACCAGTATGAAAGATTAGCAAGCCAATAGGAGACCTGCTTACTAGAGCAAAGACTTTGCCACCATGAGGACAGGCAGATAATGCAACTGGTTACATAAAGTTCCAGATCATCTGTACTAGTAGGATACAGCTATAATAGAGTTCAATACTGTGGCTGTTGTCCAATTAAAAAGTAAGGCAGTGTTGCTATTTTTAAAATGCATAACCAACAAAGACCTACTGTATAGCACAGGGAACTCTGCTCAATGTTATGAGCAGAGTTTGGAGGAGAATGGATCATGTATATGTATGGCTGAGTCCCTTCACTGTTCACCTGAAATTATCAGAACATTGCTAATTGGCTATATTCCAATACAAAATAAAAAGTTTTTTAGGAAGAGAAAAAAGCCACCCCTCAAAAGTAAAGCAGTGGGTTCAGTAGCATAATAAGATTTTTTTCTTAAAGGGTACACCCTGATAGATTATAGGGGCCAAAGGGTAAAGGGTCTAACAATGGGATAAAATGGACCTCAGAAGCCTACACAAGGTTAGAAAGTTCCAGTAACTAGCTGAAGCATGAGGCATGATAAATGAGCAGAAATTAGGCTATAGAAAGTAGAGCAGTAGTCCAGGAATATGGACACACAGGGAATTGGAGAAAAATATAAACTTCAAGGTGTAAGGGACCAGAAGAACTCAGAATTTTCTGAGTCTTTATGTCCTTGGACTCCAGAGCTGGTCCTCTAACCTTCTCTTGCCTATGACCTTATTCCCTGGATATTTTTCTCTATTTCGATGACTACTAACTCACAAAAGGAATCACTTTTCCCTTTTCAGAGCACAACCATTTTTGAGAAACATTTTTGTCTGATTATTCTTAAGAGTAGTTGATTCAGGCTGACTCCATTTGCTAAAGGCTACAAATCACCACCCTTTTGTCACCACTGAGATAGAGTGTTCCTTTTAAACTTTCTTACATTCAGTATTTTCAAATATAAATTTACGCCATAGTGTTCTGAATGATTTTTCTACAATGGCTACACAGAAAACTAGCACTTGACCATAAGTAAAAGAATTTTTGGTATGACTGAGAGTAAAAAAGATTCAGAGGGGGAAACAGTGAGAGAGAAAGAGAGTGTGGGGGCGGGGAGAGAGAAAGCGGGGGAGTGAGAAACAGCATGTAATGTATGAGGGAAACCCCATAAGATTATCAGATTTTTCAGCAGAAACTTTGCAGGCCAGAAAAGAAGGATACAACATATTCAGAATGCTAAAAAAAAAATTCCATCCAATAATACTCCACCTGGCAAACTTATCATTCAGAATCAAAGAGATAGTTTTCCAGAAAGGTAAATCTGAAGGAGCTGATCACCACTGAATCTGCCTTAAAGAAATGTAAAAGGACTTCTTTAACGAAAAGAAAGGCCACTAATTGCTAACTAGGAAACATATGAAAGAATAAATCTCACTGGAAAGGTAAATCTATAGTAAAAGTAGTAGATTAAGTATGCATAGAGCTAGTATAAGGATTAAAGGGCAAAAGTGGTAAAAGTAACTATGATTACAATAAATAGTTAAGGGAGTCACACATAAAATGAAACAGATATAAAATGGAATCAAATTAAATTTGCTATCAACTTAAAAAAGACTATTATAGATATAAGGTATTACATGTAAGCCTCATGATAACTACAAACCAAAAACCTACAGTAAATGCATAAACGATGACAAGAAAGAAGTGTATTACTAAAGAAAACCAGCAGGGTTTCCCTGATGGCTCAGTGATAAAGAATCTACCTGCCAATGAAGGAGACATGGGTTTGATCTCTGGTCCAGTGAGAACCCACATGCTGCAGAACAACCGAGCCCATGTACCATAACTATTAAGCCTGTGCTGTTGAGCCGGGGAACCACAGCTACTGAGCCCATGAGCCACAACTGCTAAAGCCCGCAGACCCTAGAGCCTGTGTTCTGCAGTAAGAGGAGCCACTGCAGTAAGAAGCTCATGCACTGCAACAAGAGTAGCCTCTGTACTCTGCAACTAGAGAAAAGCCCACACAGCAACAAAAACATGGCACAGCCAAAAATAAAAATAAATTAATAAAATTACTAAAAATAAAGAAATTCAATAAACCACAAAGGAAGAGAGCAAAAGAGAGGAACTACAAAAATAGCCAGTAAACAATTAACAAAATGGTAATAAGTATATAGTTATCAGTGATTACTTTAAATCTCAACAAACTAAATTCTATAATCAAAACACATAGAATGGCTAAAGAGATTAAAAAACAAGACTCATGTCTATGCTGCCTACAAGAGACTCACTTTAGAAGTAAGGAGACAGACTGAAAGTGAAGGGATTCCATTCAAATGGAAACCAAACGAAAGCTAGAGTAGCTAGAGTTATATCAGACAAATTAGACTTTAAAACAAGATTGTAATAAAAGACAAATGTGGGTGTTACACAGATATAAAGGGGTCATTTCAACAAGAGGATATAACATTTGTAAATATTTAGGTATCCAACATAGGAGCACCTAAATATATAAACCAAATATTAACAGACCTAAAAGGAAAAATAGATGGCAATGTAATAATAGTAGGGGATTTTATTATCCCACTTATATCAATGGATATATTATCCAGACAGAAAATCAGTAAGTAAAATCATCGACCTTAAAAACATGTTAGACAAATGTACATAACATGTATATACTATTCCACCCCAAAGCAACAGAAAACAAATTCTTCTCGATTGCACATGGAACATTTTCCAGGATAAGTTATTTTAGGCCACAAAACAAGTCAACAAATAGAGCTGAAATCATAGCAAGTGTCTTTTCTGATCACAATGGCATGAATCAAGAAATTAATTATATGATGAAAACTGGAAAATTCACAAATGTAAGATTAACCAAAATGTTACTGAACAACCAATGGGTCAAAGAAGAAACCAAAGAGAAATCAAAAATACTTTGAGACAAACAAAAATGGAAATACACCAAAATTTGTGGGATACAGCAAAGCAGTTTTCCAACAAAAGTTCACAGCAATAAATGCCTACCCCAAGAAACAGGTTTCAAACAAACTTTACATCTCAAGGAACTAGAAAAAGAACAATGCAAAAAGTAGAAGCAAGGGAATAACAACTGGAGCAGAAATAAATGAAACAGAAATGAAAAAGACTATAGAAAAGATCAATAAAGTAAGAGCTAGTTCTGTGAAAAAAATACAGAAAATTGACAAATCTTAATCTAGACTCACCAAGAAAAAAAGATGATTCAAATAAATAAAATCAGAAATTAAACACATGATATTATAACTGATACAAAAGATCATAAGACACTATTATGAATAAGTATACACCAACAAATTGGACAACCTAGAAAAAATGGATACATTTCTAGAAACATAGAACCTACAAAGACTGCATCATGATGAAATAGAAAATGCAAACAGGATGATTACTAGTAGGAGTCTCAGTCAGTAATCAAAAAGTGGATTGATAAATAAGATGTGAAATGTGTACACACACACACAGAATAGAATGTTGTGTGTGTGTATGTGAGTGTGTGTGTGCACACTCAGTTATGTCTGACTCTTCAATTCAATGGACTGTAGCCTGAAAGGCTCCTTTGTCAATGGAATCTTCCAGGCAACAATAGTAGAGTGGGTTGGCCTTTCCTACTCCAGGGAATCTTACCAAACCAGGGATTAAACCCATGTCTCTTGCATCTCCTGCAATGCAGATGGATTCTTTACAACTGATTCTTTACCACCAGGAAAGCCCATGATGGAATATTACTCAGTCATATAAAAGAATGAAATAATGCCATTTACAGTAACATGGATGGACCTAGAGATCATATTAAGTGAAGTCAGATACAGAAAGATAAAAATTATACAACATCATTTATATTTGGAATTCAAGAAAATAGTAAAGTGAACATATTTACAAAACAGAAACAGACTCAAAGACATAGAAAACAAGAGGGAAGGAAGGAGGGATATTTTAGGAATATGAGATTAAGAGATACACACTACTATATCTATAAACACATAAACAACAAGGATTTACTGAATAGCACAGGGAAATACTGGCATATTCAATATCTAGAAATAACCTATAATGGAAGAGAATCAAAAGGAAGAATACCCACACACACACACACACACACACACACACATATATGCTGCTGCTGCTGCTAAGTCGCTTCAGTCGTGTCCGACTCTGTGAGACCCCATAGACGGCAGCCCACCAGGCTCCCCTGTCTCTGGGATTCTCCAGGCAAGAACACTGGAGTGGGTTGCCATTTCCTTCTCCAGTGCATGAAAGTGAAAAGTGAAAATGAAATCGCTCAGTCGTGTCCGACTCTTAGCGACCCCATGGACTGCAGCCCACCAGGCTCCTCCGTCCATGGGATTTTCCAGGCAAGAGTACTGGAGTGGGTTGCCATTTGCCTTCTCCAAATATATATATTTGGAGATATATATATATATATCTCCAAATCACTCTGCTGTATACCTGAAGTCAACACAATACTGTAAATCAACGATACTTAAAAAAAAAAATTCCAACAAAATTCAAGACCAGAAGACTTCACTACTGAATTCTACCAAACAGAATTAATAGCAATCTTTCTCAAATTATTCCAAAAGTTAGTAGGAACTCTTTCAAACTCAATTTATGAGGCCCATATTATTGTGATAACAAAATTAGACAAGAACATCATAAGAAAAGAAAATCACAGGCCAAAAAATTTCTGATAAGCCTAGATTCAAGAATCTTCCAACAAAATATGAGAAAACTGAATTCAATCATAATGTTAAAAGGATCATACATCATGATCAAATGGAATTTATTCGGGGAATACAAGGAAAGTCTAACATTTGCAAACCAGCCAATGCAATACATCACACTAACAAAATGAAGAATTAAAGCCCTATGATCAGCTCAACAGATGCAGAAAAAGGATCTGACAAAATTCAACATTTATTTATGATAAAACCTCTCAGCAATGTATGTATACAGACAGAAGTTTCAAATCATATTAAAAATTTTGACTTTGTATATTACATGCATAAATATATTTATATATATGCCTAGAAAGCTATTTTGCTCTGCTTCCTTTAAGAAAAACACACATGGGATTTTGGTGCAATATCCCCACTGTTCTGCTAAGAATAAAATGCCTATGTGTGTAAGAGCTTTGAAGTAAGAATTTTAAAATTTTTATGGACTCTACATATGAATTAAATGAATATATATACATAGATGTTTACACACATAAACACACACGCACATAACATGGTGTATAGGCTGCATCTGCGCCACAGATCCTGTATGGGGGAACTGACCTGATTTTAAGAAACTGGGACAGAGAGTGCTAACAAAATTCCTACTTCTGTGAGAATCTGTTCGTAAACTGAGGCAGATCTGAACCTGCAGGATGTTAACTCATTATAGCTTCCTTCATGAAGGTAGGGAAGTCCTCAACATGAAATAAAAATGAGTGGGCTTTAGGCATGTCATTAAGCATTTATTTTGATCATTCATACCCTAAATGTTAATGTACATTTGCTATTTAGACTAATTCTGAGAGAGTTTTATGGAGAATACAGGTCTTGAAAACAGCTTTGAAAAAGGCAAGTTTCAACATCTTAGGACATAAAACAATAGCTGCAATCAGAATTTTTTTTTTTAATTAAAAGATACGTTTTACTCTCTGCTATTTCAATCTTCCATCTCCCAGTACACGCCAATTATGGCTCCAAGGCAGACAAGGAGAGAATTTGTGCTCTTTAGCTTGATGACAGGCTTTAAAACAAGCCATTATAAAGAAATAAGATGGGTAATTCCTTTGGTCCCTGTGGCAGCCAAGAAAGTACACTGCTCAGAGTCCTATGAGTGAGAACCAGATGCAAAGGGTATAGTTTCAGTTGACGGCCTGTAGCTAATGTCCAGTCCCAGGCAACTTAATAACTGCGTGTAGCAGGGAAACTCAGAACTGGTCATCCCTTCCTGAAAGAGAACTCCCCATTGGGTTGCCTACAACTTCCTCATAGGTACATCTCATTCAGAGATTCTTCATTCCAAATAGTCATTCCTTCCCCCATCTCTTCCCATAAGTGGCAGACCTGTGTCATACTCTTAAAGTATTTACCTGGCTCCTTCTCCTTTCTCTCACCTTTATTTTTCAAAAGCATTGCCTTCAAAGATTCCCTTGCAATTCTAATTCCATCCTGGTGTCTGTGTCCCAGAGGACCTTGACTGACTCAGCTCCTGCTGTAGTGCTGGACAGGAAGGGACATCTGTAGGACATCCTACATTTCTTCCATAGTGCAGGAGAGCTACTTCCATGCACCACAATGGCCTAGCATCAGGCACTGATGAGAAAGAAGGAGAATGTTATGCAGGGCAAAAAACAAAACTCATCCACCCTGATCTGGAGGAGTGTGGACAGGAGTGAGAGGTTGGAAAGGTTAGATTTGAAGAACGTGTATGAACCTGTTGGGAAATGCACTCTGCCAAGGGACATAAGGTCTCCTGTATGTTCCTGCTGAGTGTGACAAAAATTCAAAGACTTGACTTTTCTTACCTAGATCATTTCTCAGGGTTGGATTGGCAGCAAGCAGCCATAACGAAAACTTATTAAGACAAAACTTAATATAAGAAGCAACAGATTTCCCCAAATCAGTCATTTCAGCAGTGAATTAAACCCAGAGTGGATTCAGTATTTACCTGAGGGCCACTTTGTCACCTCCATGGAACTTGGGGTTCGGAGAAAACAGTGCTGACACCATACTCATGCTACTCTGTGTTATAAGTAGTAAGTTCTTTGTCCCTTATCTAGGGATCTTGTGTCTTGCGACAGCATCTATGAAACAGTCACAGAATACCTCAATAACTTGTAAGTGAGGTAAAATGTCAGGACTCGCCACCTTTTCCCTTTCAGTTTCTTTAAAATGCCAGAGCATACAAAAGTGGCTAACAAGAGGTCATTGTGGGTAAAATAACCCACATCCCACCTGGAAGAGTTAGGGATGCTACAATATAAATGGTCCTTATACGAACCCGGGACTAAGTCTCACCAAGAAACCTGGTGACACAGTGAGAGATTAGTTAAACAAAGCCTAGACATCAGCTCACAAAGTACACAGGAGTCTCCACTGAACACATGAAGTTGAATAAAATTACCCAAAGTTCTTGTGCTCCTTGAGGAAAGAAGTGAAAGAGAATCAAGAGTGTCATCCAGCTAACTTCCTAGAAAAGGTGAAGTGGTACTAGAGGTGGATGATGTGGGCTAAGCATTTTATGAGGGGAAGAACCAGATTCCAGTGTAACTCAGCTCCAGGGATTTGGGAGGTGAGGTTGAATCATCAAGGTTTTGAAAGAAAATGAGTTGCTTTAATAGCATCGTAATTCTACTGAAGACTCTAGGAGCCCAAGGACATTCTTAGGCATGGCTTGGATATGAAGACATGTACATTCACAGTGACACAAGATCACATGTCTTCCTTCCCACATAGCCTTGCACCACTTTTGCCTGAGAGACCTTGAGTGGGCGATAACTACCTGAGAGACTGAGAATTAGTGTCCAAGAAGGACTGGGGCCTACCTATGGGTCTGTCATAGTCATTTCATCAGATCAAATGGTAATAAAAAGTGCTCAAGTGTGTCTTTATTATTTTTTTTCTGATACCTGGATTCTCAGAGCTTGTGAAAAGCACATGGGTTTGATAAAGACAATAAAGAAACCAGTGTTTTCTGCATATCCAAGTTGTAACTAGAGCACAGCTCTATTTTATAAAGTACCAGGAGTTGAGTGTGACAAGGTACAAATATTTTAAAAGGCTCCATATATTTGCTAAATTTTTTCAATTGTTGCATAACATAAAACTCACAGGAAAATGCAGTTGCCTTGGATGTCAGGCTAAGGAGTTCTGGCTTCATTCTGTACAAAGAATAGAGCCCTTGGAGGGATTTTTAGGAGGGTAATAAGCTTTCCTGGTGGCTCAGCTGGTAAAGAATCCACCTGCAATGCAAGTGACCTCAGTTCAATTCCTGGGTTGGGAACATTCTGGAGAAGGAATAGGCTACCCACACCAGTATTCTTGGGCTTTCCTGGTGGCTCAGAATCCCTGGAAAAGAATCTGCCTGCAATGCGGGAGACCTCGTTTTGATCCCTGGATTGGGAAGATCCCCTGGAGAAGGGAATGAATGGCTACCCATTTCAGTGTTCTGGCCTGGAGAATATCATGGGCAGACGAGCCTAACAGGCTATAGTGCATGGGATCGCAAAGAGTTGGGCATGACTGAGGGACTTTCACTTCACTTCAATAAAAGATTTAGTGAGGCTGTTGGAAAGGTTCCTTCAATTATAAAATGTATCTATAAACCTATCTATCTGGGACTGAAAGAGAATGACAAGGGGAGGAGATTGATAATAACACTTGAATTGGGGGCAGTCCCTTGGTGCAGAGATAATTTTTAACATAATGCAGAGTCAGCTTTGCACTGTACCAAATACAGTATCAACCACATGCCTCAAACAAAGTAGATGATGGACAGATCAATGTAGCACATAAGATGGTGATCTCCTCAGGAAAGTGCCTCAGTCTTTCATTTATGAATCCTCTGAAAACATTCTGTAGTAATTTTTTTCTGTATCATAAAATGAATACAGTTTTTAAATCTGTTTAGAAATGCTCTGATTGCTGGGCTACATATAGATATGACAAACCGGAATAAATAAATTCACAGTGTTTTAATGTGCATACTCACTAAACAGAATTAATTAGTTGCAGAAATGAGACATTCTCACTTTTAAAAATAAATTCCAAGCTAATTTTCAGTTTGTTACCAAGAATATATCTGCAATATCACTCCTGATAGAGTAAAAGTGTTATAGTAAATGCTCATTTATGCACAAATTTTAGGAACTAGTTTATATTTGACATATTATTCTACATATTATAATGATCTGACTAATAACAAACATGAAAACCAAATATACACTGAAAATTTTAGAAGATGATTTTTCAATAAAATATACTAGTATTAAGATTATTTTGCATACAATTACAGCTTTGAGGAATTAAACGACTTTTTATGATGATATAACATAGAAAGCTCTGCCCAAAGGTATAAGTTGCATTTTTTGGCAAGCTAGTTTGGTTACTCAAAACATGTACCATCTCTAAGGAAATACTGTTGAAAACAATTATTGAATTACTTTGAAAGTCACAAGAATCTTTTATATCAATATATCCCTGAAAGACTTCACCTGAGTTACTAACTAGCCTGAACTCTGCTTTCTGAGATTTAAGGCCACATAAAGCAGAAAAGAGGAGGAAGAACCACTAATTTTGAAAGCTCAGGAAATGTGCACAACTGTGGACAATAAACTTGAAAAGGACTGTAGAAAGCATTAAAGTTTATAACTTTTCCTGAATAAGGAACAAAACAAATACAGGGAGAATTGTATAAAAAGTCATTTTATCTCCTATTTTCATCCTTCTTACTCCTTGGGGTGCACATTTCTCCTTTGTTACTCTAATTTTTCAATCAAGGCCTAAACTTTTCCTTAGAGCATTCCATTTTAAAAAGCCAAATAGCTCATTCCTTTTCTCCCTTCACTTCCTGCTCCCACCCCACTCTATCAAAAATGTTATTTTAATATTTTGGATGACTCTAGATGGCTGACTGATCTACCTGATATCACTGATGTTAATTCTACTTAGTCTTCTCAGTTGTACAAGAGTTATTGGCATTTGTAATGAAGGTGGCTTGATAAATCATTCTTTATTTGACAGCATTTTTAAGACTTACAAGACTTTTCTATATATAGAATGTTATACATCTGGGGACAGGAATATACCATTAAGTCTGGTAGGTTAACCTGATTCAGTCAAACTAAAGATTTTAGAGCTGACTGACTTCATCAAAAGGTGCAAAGACCATGAACAGATGCAAAACATCACTAATTTATTAGAGAAATGCACACCAAAACCACAGTGAAGCATCACCTCACACAAGTCAGAATGGTTTATCAACAAAAAGCCTGCAAATAACAAATGTCAGAGAAGTTGTGGAGCAAAGGGAAACTGCATATGTTGTTAGGAATGTGAACTGGTGCAGTCACTACGGAAAACAATATGAAGGTACATTTAAAACCTAGAAATAGAGCTACCATCTTATCTAGCAATTCCACTCCTGGGCATATATATGGAGAAAATGAAAACACTAATTTGAAAAGATACATGCACCCCAATGGTCATAGCAGTCCTATTTATAGTAGCCAAGGCATGTAAGCAACTCAAGTGCCCATCGACAGACGATTGGATTAAGATTTGGCATTAATACAATAGAATGCTACTCAGTCACAAATAAATGAAATACTGCTATTTGCAGCAATGCGGTTGGGCCTACAGAACATTATGCTTTAGTGAAATAAGTCAGACAGAGAATGAAAATACTGTGATATCACATATGTGGATTCTAAATAAATGTTTATGCAAAGCAGAAGCAGTCTCACAGACATAGAAAACAAATATGCAGTTACCAAAGGGAGAAGAAGACGGGGGAGGAACAAATTAGAGTTATGTGTGTAACAGGTACAAACTACTATAGACAGAATAGAGGGACTTGCCTGGTGGTCCGGTGGTTATTTGCCTTCCAGTGCATGGGACGTGTGTTCCGTCCTTAGTCAGGGAGCTAAGATCCTACCTGAAGCGGGGCAACTAAGCCCCATCAACACAGCTACTCAGCCCATATGCACCGCAAGGAAAGAGTGAGCAAGACACAATGAAGATCTTGCATAATGCAAGTGAGATCCTGCTTGATGCAAAGAAGATCCCGTGTGACACAAGGAAGATCACACGAGATGCAAGGAATAGCTCACATGATGCCCGGAGGGTCTTGTGTGTGGCAGTAAAGAGCACATGTGCTGTAAGGAAGACCCCATGAGCTGCAACTGAGACCTAATGGGGCCAAATAAATAAATAAATACTTTTAAAAAATCCCCCAAACAAAATACAAGTGCAATAAAGTTTTACTGTAAAACACAGGGAATTATGCCCATTATCTTGTAGCAACCTATAATGGAATATAATTTGCAAAAATATTTAATTACTATTCTGTACACCTGAAAGTAACACAATATTGTAAATCAACTACATTTCAAAAGGTGCAGAGACAGTTCAACTGGCGAGCCATTCTTTCAACAGATGGTACTGGAAGAGCTGCCACACAGAAAGAAAGAGATCTTGACATATAGCACACACAACTAACTTCAAATGGGTCACAGATCCTAAATGTAAGTGCTAAAGCTATACAATTTCTGAATGAAAATATTCGAAAAAAATCTTAGTGACCCTGTGCTTGGCAAAAATTTCCTAAATTTAATGCAAGAAACTTGGAATGTCAATAAACCAAACTTCCTAAAAACAATCTGTTGCTCATAAGACACTGAATGAAAATGCCCCCAAACTGAAATATATACAAAATTTATACCTGACAAAGATCTTATATCTAAAAAATAAAGAGCTCTTACAACTTCAAAATGAGAGGTCAAATAACTCAATAAAAATGGGCAAATTATTTGAATAGCCATGTCCTCAAAGAAGATATAGGGATAAAATATAAGCACATGAAAAGGTGCTTCAACATCATTAGTCACTGAGGAAACACAATAAAAACCACAGTGAGATACAACTGCATACCTAATAGAATGACTACAATTCAGAAGACTGAACATTTCAAGTGTTGCTTTCCAAAATAATTGTAACTCTCATATACTTCTTATGTTGTGAATATAAAATTGTAAATTATTTTGGAAAGCAATTTGGTGGTTTCTTTAAAAGCTAAACACATACCAACTACATAATATAGAATTTCCACACCTAGGTACCAAGAGAAATATAAGCTTATGTCCTTACAAAGAGTTGTACATGAATGTTCAAAAGACTTCTATTTGTAAGAGACAAAAACTGAAACAACTAAAATGTCCATCAAATTTTTGTATAAACATTATAGTGGAATATTACTCAGTAATAAAGAAAAACAAATTACTGATACACTTACCAAACTGGAAGAATCTAAAAATATGCTAAGTGAAAGAAGCAAGATAAATAGAAGACATATACATGTTTCCATTTATGTACAGTTCTAGAAAATGCGAATTCTTCTGCTGCATTAGAAAACAGATGAGTGGTTGCCTTGGCAGGGGTCAAGAAAGAGAGAGAATTAAATTAAAAAGAAGCATCAGGAAACATTGGGGTGGAATGGATATATTCATTATTTTGATGGTGGTGGTTTCAGAGATGTATACATGTATAGAAGGTAACCAAACTAGACATTTTAAATATGTACAGCTTATTTTATAAAACTATATATCAATAAAGCTCAGAAAACAAAAAGTTTAAACAGAAAGGAGTTTGGCCTCCAAACTAAAGAGTTCGAGTTTTCTACAGAAGACAGACTACAGAGAAATATGCAGTTACACAGTTGTATTGCCTAAATTATGTTGCCTGTGGGGGGTTAGGAAAGTGAGTGTGCAGAAAGCATTCCAGGAAATTCAGCAGAGGTAAGACCCCAGGTAATAGGTGAACTAGGGTAAATGGAAATAAATACAGCAAATAGATAAAGAGACCAGGAGGGCATGAAGACTGGGCAAAGTTAACTCAAGAAGCATGCAAAGTCAAGTTAAGGGATTGGAGCTTTATATCAGCAACAATGAAGCCACTAAAGTAGAAGTGGGACAGGATCCAATTTGTGTTTTAGAAAGATGACTTTGGTTGCTGGGTAAAGAATGCATGAGAAGGTGGCAACAAGCAGGGAGACCAGAAGTTAGGACGATGATAAAAATTCAGGAGAAAAAAAATGGAGGCTCACACTAAAAGTTATTTAAAAGATGAAGAGATATTTATATAATCATTATAGAAAGAAGCCCTCACACATTATCAGGTGGTCCCAGAGTTCCACTTCTTTGGCTTTCATGTGAATATTGTTTAACATATTTTCTTGTTTGTAAGATCTACAGATTACTTCTGCTTCCTCATCTGTAATTAAAGATACCTGGTTCAAAGAGGTTTTATTTTATTTTTCACTGTTAAATGAGATTATGCTTGGAAAATATTTATTACTTAACATAACAATTTATGAATATAAAATATTTGTTATTATCATTTTCCCTAAAATTCTATCTTCACTTGACTTTTCCAGAAGCCTTTTAGGAAATATAATTGTTCGTTTAGCATTCTCACTAAACTGGTTGACTATTATATACTGCCTTAACTCATTCGATGTCATCTATCAATTATACATCATCTTGGTACTAACAGGAAAAAAAAACTTTTTCTAAAATTCAAGGTTGAGGTTATTATCTGTGTACTTCATATTAGTGTTTTCTAGGAAAGCTATGTCTTTGATTTTGGTATTAAAAAAAGAAAGAGTCCAGAGAATGGGATAGAGAGCATACAGGATAAGATGGAGATTCAGAGGGCAAAGCCAAGAGCCACAGAAGAATATTCCCAGGCCCTGAAACCTAATGGAGGTTTCCCAGCTGAATATTCAAACTGCTTTGGACTGGTGACTCCATTTTCGTCTGCCATTTTCCCCTTGTTTAATCCAGAATATCTGCAGAGTACCACCCTATGCCTGACCCATCATTATATGTTGGAAGCATAAAATTTGTTCCTTTAGTTTCACAAGACCACAGATGGATGGGAATTGTGTCCCAAAGGGTAAATGGTGACACACTAAGAGCCTTACTCATACCTGATTTAGAAGCAGATGAGAAGGCTGGGGACTTCTGAGCTGAAGCTGTAACAGGATAAGGCATTAGAAGACCCTGAGATGGGGTAAATGAGGAGAATATGAATCTTTGGGGTCAAGAAGGCTTACGTAGTCCTTGCAACAAACCCACACCTTAATCCTCAGAATCTGAAAATGTGTTGTTGCATATGGCAAAAAGAACATTAGCAATGACACTAAAATTACAAACTTAACCTGGGTAGGCCCAATCTAACCACACAAACCCTTAAAACAGAGATACTCCTCTAACTGGAGGCAGAAAAATGCAGCATAAGAGAAAGACAGAGAGGGTCCGAGTCTGACAAGGACTCAATAGCCCATTGCTATTAACATGGGGCAGGGCAGGGCAGTCCTGGGACCACAAGGAACAGAATTCTCCTATTTGCCTGAATAAACTTGAAAATGGATTCTTCACGAGAGCCCAGGCAGCTGATGCACTGATTTTGAACTTTTTTAGATCCTAAGCTGAGAATCCAGCTGAAATACTTTGTGCCTGAACTTGATTTACGGAAATTACATGATAAATTTGAATTATTTTAAGCTGCTTTAAAAAAACATGTAAAATTAAGAAACTCTTTAACCATTCTTTCAAAATAGGTTAAATTTATTTAATACTCTCTAAGGGATCATCCTGTTTGTCACTGGTTCTTTTGCTTTTTTACTTGGATATTGAACTTACAACTTTGTCTTCCCCTTCGGGCACAAAGAATGCCCTAACCAGATTGCTCTAAGCCAACAGTTCCAGTTGAGAGGCCACTTCTCATCACTTTTTCCAGATGTCACTTTTCACTTAGCTTCAGATATTTTGAAATGTCTTGGAATATTGGTTCATAGGCTCTTTTTGCATGTTTCTATTTATTTCTTTTTTGTTAAATTACTATTTTCTTTCTTTTTGTGTACAAGCTATCATTGCTACATCATCGTAGCTCCTCTGAATCAAAGTGTGGCCTTTTTAATGTCATCCTGACCAGAAGTCCCAAGATTCATATTTAGTACTTTTCACAACATTCCAAACACTTGAAAAAATTTTTTTAAAGCTACACTCTTTTTTTTTTTTACAGTGTTCATGAAACTTTAATTTTCGTGTTCAACCTTCGGCTTACATTGATTCCCAGAGTTACTTAGGTCAGCATCTTTTGTCACCGTTCCCTTCCGTGGAGCTGCCATGTGTATCTGTAACAGAGGTTGTTTTGTCATATTGTGCATTCCTTCCTAGAATCTCCAGTTTCCTAAATTAATTTGTATATTTGCACACATTGTTTCACTCGGTACTGTAAATCACTACGGGTTTTGACAAATACAGTGTCACTCTTATTGAGGGTCTTAGTACACAGAGTAAAATGAAGATTTGGACTATTTCCCATGAAAACATACTCTCAGAACAAATGCAATTCAATTTTATTCATTTACATAACTAATGGCATTATTAAGCAACTATCCGCTGCCTGGCATACAGTTTTTGAATAAAAAGATGGGTGCATACTTTTGTTCCCTTTGAATAACAAGTATGAGATTTCTAATCCACACAATTGTTTCCCTGCCTTCCCTTAACTAATGACTGAATATGTATCTAAAAATCCGTTTCATCAAATACTACATTAAAAGTAGGTCCTGTATTATACTTACATGCAAGTGTGAAACAAGTATAAACAGTTACCATTAATGGCACTCTCTTACCACAAAGTTGCTAGAAACAGTGTTCGAGATTGCTCCCAAATTCTTCCTTTAATACATTGGAAATAATTACTTACTGATACAATAAATTTGGCCTTGAAAACAAAACTTCCAAAAGGAAGAGTCATTTAACATTAAATCTCATTAAATGACCTCCCCAAGTTCTTATTAAAAATAGCAGTCCAGTTCAGTCACTCAGTCATGTACAACTCTTTGTGACCCCATGGACTGCAGCACGCCAGGCTTCCCTGTCCATCACCAATTCCCAGAGCTAGGGAAGACAGCAATTTAGATACAGGTTGAGGCTTGCAAAAATCATAAACATCTAATCAGTTATCATCTTAAAAGCATTCATTTTCCAAATCTCTTACCTGGATGACAGCTTTGAAAGGAATTTCTGGCTACTGGTCCTAGAAACACGGTGTGGAATGCACAAATCCAACTGCTGCAAGGCAATGAAATGAACACTTTCCTTCTTAGAAAGTTGACTTCTACATTTGAAACAAAAGTGAACTAAATTCTATTCTAAATTCTTAAAAATTAATGCTCGTCCAGTATTGTATGTTTACATTCAATCTTGACATTATTATGAAACTTGGGTTCAATGGACAAAAACTTAGAAAACACTCCTTAGACAACACTTAAGGGTTTCACAAACATTTATTTCTTTATCCTCTAAGTTGAACTAAATAGAAATTATACATAATGGTACAAATTATGCAGTGTACATTGGCAGATCCATGTGACGGTCAAAGAGACCCATTGTCAATGGTCTTTGCAGCTTGCCACCACGTGGTAATAAGTCTCATAGCTTATCATCAGTGACAATAAACAATATGGCACATGCTATTCTGGATGCAGGCACGCAAATAAAAGGCAGTCATATAGACAAAAATGCCCCAGTACAGTCCTCCAGCTTATAACTAAGCCATTCAAACACAAACAGAACACAGTCAGTTTATAATGAAAGCCAAAAGATAATGCTATCTTCCCAAGAAAAATAAACATACCAGCTTAAATAACATACTACAATCAAAAGTGTTCATTGGAAATCGATTATTTATATCTGATTCAAATGCAACAGTTGTTGGCCTGAAAAATGAGCACTGTTTTTGAAGAAGTAATTCAACGTGATTCTCTGTGGTAAGAAAATAAACATCAACTCCTTACTGTCATTATGACTGTGGCACTTTTCCTGGGATCTCAAATACCTATTCAAGGGTAGGTAATATTTTTAATATTTTAATGTATCTGTCAAGCTGAAGACAATGCATTTTAAGGACAACAGCTGATAATTTTGATTCATGCTTAACACAAGCACTCAAAATGATTTACTGTATTTTACAAATTTTACAAATGTTTATAATCTCTACGAGGATTTACAAAACCCTATACCCTATAGTAAATATTAAACACTCGATAAAAATCTCCTAAGTATTTAACCAATTTTAGGAAGGAAAAAACCTCTAATATATATATATATAATTGCCACTTACTTAGCAGGTAAAGACTTTCTGTTCCCTTTTTTTTTCTAGAGCTCATATTAGTGTTTACTTCTATTTTTAATCTGTTTCTCCAAGTTGATAACTTTGCACTGAAATATTCAGTAATAAACACAAAAGAAAACATTAACAATATAAAAGGTTAGATGTGTAAGAGACCTCACAAATCATAAATTCCATCAAATTATAGTCCTTCTAGCTAACAAATCTCCATCTTTAGCTTAACAGGTGACACAGGACTGAAAACTGAGGTGCACATGATTTTATGCCAAAGCTCATTCTATTCACAGGTCCTCCCCCTTCCCAGAGAATATCACAGAGGACATCTGAAGAAGCAGGAGTCTGACTTACATGGAGATGTCCCTTCGGATGAGTGGCTATGATTTTTTCTCACCTGTGTGTTGTCAGAGGGCATAATGTCTGGGGAAAATGTGCTGGGGTCAAGGTAGGTGACTAAGTATGCGTCCTTCCTAAGTTCAAGAAAAGGGGCATAAAAAGGATCGATTCACTTGTGATTTTCCAGGTTTGCACATTTCTCAAAGGAGATTCTACATTTGATTTCTAATGCCAAACAGAACAAAAGGCTGAATATGTTTTGTGGTATGTTTCAGATTCTCAAGAAGGACAGGACAGCGTAGGTCGTTGGTTTGCCTTTTGAGAAGGCAGTATCTTGAAAGCGTGTGTGTGCAGCACACCCGCACTCATGTACGGGGGAGAGTACAGGAGGAAAAAGGGTGGCAGAGGGACAGAAAGTAAGGCGGTGGAAAAATAAGTATATATGAGATGTAGTCCTCCCCCTAAATTGTGAACGTGTGCCCTCAAAATTTTATCAGGCTTCTATCAGGTAGCATTTGAAAACGTTTTTTTTTTTTTTGTCTTATTAAAATAAGCATCTCATTTTAGTTGAAACAACTCATAGAATCATTTAATTCTTAAGATTTACATAACATAAAAGTTATTTTCCTCAGTTTTATTTCTTCAGCTACAAAATATTTTAGTTTACAATTAACATCACTGCTCTCATTAACTGCTTTTGGGTGTGTTATTGAGATGAAGGTGATAGCCACTTATACTGTACCTGCCTTACTTAAAAAAAAGTTGGAATACAGAAGAAAATCCTACTTTCCCTTCTCTTGTGTTAACAGAACAATATTTTCAGCGGTGCTTTGCCTTATCTGTTCACTTTGATTACTGCAGACACAAACTTTGCTAAGGACCCTCTGATCTGGGGTTACGGTTCTCTTTCTCCACTCTGCTGCTGCTGCTGCTGCTAAGTCGCCTCAGTCGTGTCCGACTCTGTGCGACCCCACAGACGGCAGCCCACCAGGCTCCGCAGTCCCTGGGACTCACGCTGGTTAGGCCTTTATTGAAACAGGTACAGCTTTCCATTAATACTGAAATGGAGAGTAATGACCTCCAGTGGATTTTTAGGTAAATAACAACTGTGCATTTCAGAGAATGTTAATTTCTGAAATATTTGTTTCCTTTAGGACTTTTGGAGCTTGGCAACTTATTTAATGAATCCTCCAAACTTTCTTAAATTTGTTAATTCTTGAATGAAATTGCAAACCATCATATTATCAACTACAGCCTATAAGCTAATTTTGAAAACTGAGAATAACGTCATTCAAACTTAAATTTAAATAAATATTCATAATTATTTATGTGTAATTCACTTGCATTTAGTTTTAGTTAAATGAAAACTCTCGGAATTTCATACTTTAGAAAATTAACAGCTAAATAAAATAAGAGGAAAAACTTCAGGAAATAATCATTCTCAAATATAAAAACCTCTGATAATATTTATAAGAAACAAGTAAACATGCTCTAAACATCTTGGTAGTTAACTGAACCTCATGAAACAACTTTCCTATTTAATATAAAATTAAAAGAAAATATTGATATCTGAGTACGGAATATTTTACTTTATTAAAAATAAAACATGTTTCTGGATTAGCTTTTAGATTTCTGGGAAGATTATTTAAAAGGCATACAATTTAAGTTTTAATAGGGCTTCAGTGCTTTAGTACCTTCATTTTTGGTTTGTGAGGTAATAAATTATTTATAAACATTATCTTATAAGAATCATATTTTTACTTAAGTTAGTTTTTTTTTTTTTCCTGAAAATGACCTAGATGTGTTTATTGAAAAACTGGTTCTAAATCTTTACTGGACAATCTATAGAATTAAAAAAAGAGATGAGAATATACCTTTCTACCACAAGAGGGCAGCAAAAATGTTTTCTGTCACTCCATCTGTCTTGACATTCTTTGCTGTCTTTGAGATGTTACCTTAACTTTCTTCTTTCTGCCCTGGAGTGAAATTCAAAGAATGTGTTTTCATTCTGAAACACAACTATTGTGAATGTGGTTTACTATTGAACGTTTTAGGAAGGACACAAGCCTCAAAGTGACCACAATTTTTCTTTCATACTTTACAGTAATTACAACAGACCTGCCTCATAAAGCTTCTAGCTTAGACAACACTACTACATTAATTCTTAAAAGAGTGCAGATGGTTCACATGAGAATGTTAAAGTATGTGATAATCTATATATTTTACATTGTGGTGGAAAGGCAAAATTCATAAAGATTAAAACATTTATTTCTGCCATGATTATGAAAATATCTAATTTTTCAGCAATATTACATTAATCTTAAGAGTAAAATAATAACTGCCATGGAAAGCAGCCAACTACTCAAAGCTACAGCTATGGTCATCTTTTGATAAATAGAATGTAAAGTCATTGAGCAATCCACGGTTTTCAAAAAAATTAGTTAATTTTATGTGAGGTTAACCAGTCAAATGAGTATATAGAACGATTTATGATATCACAACTATAGTCCTTTCTATATTACAGAAAACTCTTTTTAAGCAATGCAAAGAAAGTATATGGTTTCTCTCTCTCATTTTTTTTTTTTTAGTTTCTAAATAAAAATTTTTCAGAAGCCAGTAGTTTTCACCCCATCAAGAGTCCAGGGCGTGCCTTGGCAGGCGATAGTGCTCAGTTTTGGGACGGAGCTTCTTTTCCTGTGGATTGGCATACTTCCACTTGGACGGGGACATTTTAAGCTTTTTCCTCTTCTTATCTGTGCACCATACCTTTTCACAGTATTCTTCCACTCTCTGGAAGTTGCTATAACCAATCAGCTGCAAGAATTGCTTGTACCATGGTTTTGTCCCACGTGGGATGATGCTCTGAGCAGGACAAGGCATCTTATGAAGCTTATCCTCTTCAAAGTCTTTGTTAAACATTTCTTCCACTCTTTCCTCTTCCACTACCTCCAGGGTGATTTTACGGATTGTATGAACAAAACTATGCTCTACTGTCTGGCAAAAATAGGTCCCGGTATCCATTCTGCGTACTCTTAGGAAGAGTAAACCGAGGTCCATCTTAACCACTCTATCATCTGTCTTCACCTGTATAAGAACAAGAAAATCAAAGGCGTTGAAGTATTATCCAGGAGAAAAGAATGCCAGCTTACACATTTCCACTATCTAGAATTTTTTTTTGCATTTTTGCAATCATATGATGAAATCCTGTAAGTCATATATATATAATTATATATTATACATATATTATATAGTGAACATATTAACTACATGATATATAATATATTATATGCACGCTGGGTCACTTCAATCATGTCCAACTTCTTTGAGACCCTATGGAATGTAGCTCACCAGACTCCTCTGTCCATGGGATTCTCCAGGCAAGAATACTGGAGTGGGTTGCCATACTCCTCCAGGGGATCCTCCTGACCCAGGGATCAAATCTGCCTCTCTTTTGTCTCTTGCATTGGCAGGTGGGTTCTTTACTACTAGCACCACCTGGGAAGCCCATAATATGCTATATAAATGTATATAGCTTATATTAATATTTTATTTACATATTCATATTTTAATATACATGTGTATTTTATATTATGCCATATGTAATATAAATACATAGGAGAAAGAGGCTAAGTAATTACATTAGGTGTGTGTGCATGTGTGAACATGTGTATTTGTGCACACATGTGTTTGTCCCAAGCTTATTTCTATTGAGATCACTTTATGTCAAAGACTTAGAGGCCATTTTACATCAGTATTGTTAAGAGCAAACTGAGAGGGCTTTTTCCCTAATGATTTCCATTACCTATTAGAAAAAACATCCAGTTCAGTGCAGTCAAGCTTTGAGTGAAATGAAGATCTGTCAAATATAATTTTTTAATCGCAGAATAAGTGCAATTTCTCACATTATTAGCTCAGAGGTTCTTATGTTCCCCAGATCACACTGATAAATCTATGAGGCCTTGTGCTAGGAGAGCTGTGATACCTACACTCTCTCTCCTTACCAAAAAGAATCCATCCATTCAGTAACTCAGTGAGCACTTCCTACAATTCTACCAGGCTGTCCATTTAACAAACTAAAAAATAAACAACAAAAGTCCAGACTCTGCTCTGAAGAACCTCACAGGTCTAGTAAATATTAAGTCTGCATATACCTTCAGTACTCAACTATTTTCTTTTCATGTTTGTGACATAATAAATTACACACATTATTTCTATTGGTAAATAGTTATAATTCAGGGTAAGAAGAGCACAGTAAGGCTTTCAGTAAATAGCTAATATTTTACCACTAATAGCGGTACTAGTGAGTGAATGATCTGACTTTAGACAAAGCTACAGTCAAACGCTGGCACCACACTGTCTACTAACTGTGTGGTCTAGGGGAACTGATATGTATTTTCTGCATTAATTTTCTGTGTAAAAATGGAAGTAATAATTCTAATGTAACTTGAAGGATTTCTGTGAAGTTTAAATAACACAGGTGAGCATACTGTGTACAGAACTATGAATACTTACCTTTTTAGGTATATACTATACCTGTAAAGTATATAGAGACATACTTTATTGTGGGTTTCATTCCAGACGACCACAATTAAAGAATATATTGCAATAAATGAGTCACACAAATTTTTGGTGTCCCAGTGCATACAACAATTTATGTTTCTACTATACTATTGTCTATTAAGTATGGAATAGTGTTATGTCTAAAAAATAATGGATATACCTTAATTAAAAACACTGTTAAAAAAGTCAACTGTCATCTGAGTCTTCAAAGAACTATTAATCTTTTTGCAATAGCAACATCAAATATCACTGATCACAGATCATAATGTTAGGGAGTTAGAATAGGAAAAAGGAGTCCAGAATGGTGGTGGCTAAAAGACAAAGAAAGGAAAAGCCCATGAAACTAGAACAAAGGAAGGTCTGAGGACAGGAGTGAGGACCTCAGGTAGAACAAACAGCACTCCTGGCTAGCCCAATTTACATGGGGCAGGCCCAGGGGGAGGAGAAAAAAACAGAAGAGGAGCCAAAAGGCCGGGGCCTCTTCTCATTCTTTCTCTCTCTCTCTCTCTCTCTCCTCCCTCTTCGTGTCTCTTGGGTCAGCATGCCCTCATGCCTCGAGAATGTATTTTCCTTTATTTTCCAAATAAAACTGAGCTGTGACATGGAGCTGAAACACTGATCTTCTGAGAGCCGTGACCTGGTCTGCCCGAGGGCTTTAACACTGGTCCGTCACTTCAAATTTTTGTTGTGATGAGATGGAACCGAGGAAATTACACACTGCCCTGACAATAACACACACAATAACAATGAAAAGTTGGAAATATGGTGAGAATTATCAAAAGGTGACACAAAGTGAGCAAAGGCTGTTGGAAAAATGGTGCCAACAGACTTGCTCCACACGGGACGGCCACAAACCTTCAAATTGTAAACAACACAATATCTACATAATAACAAAACAAAGTCCAATAAAATGGATGCCTGTCCATTCCTTTAGCTAAAAACAAACTAGTATGTGTTTTCACATGGCCTAAGATCCTATTATGAGGGGAGAAAGGTGATTTGCAATACACTGGCTGACTTCCCCTTTGAGAACAAGCCAAAAAAACCCCACATTAACCTTTGCCAAAACAAGAGGGGTGTGCAAAACCCCCATACTGCTTTGGCAGGAAAGGCCATTCCCACAAGCACAGTTTTTGTCCCAGTGTTAGGTCAGGGCAAGACCTGCCAGGCTCTGCTCTCTCGAGGCTTAATCAGTCTGGGCACAGCTAAGTTGCAGTGGTACTCCTCATGTGTGATTACTCCTGTGTGGCCATTTATATAATCTCTGAATAATGTAACAAATGGTATTAGTTGTATAGTAAGAAACTATAGGGCTTCCCTGGTGGCTCAGTGGTGAAGAACCTCTCTGCCAATACAGGCGACACAGGTTCAATCCTTGGGTCAGGAAGATCCCCTGGAGAAAGAAATGGCAACCCACTCCAGTATTCTTGCCTGGGAGAATCCCATGCACAGAGGAGCCTGGCAGGCTACAGTTCATGGGGTCGCAAAGAGTCACACATGACTTAGCAAGTAAACAACAACAAAAGAGACTGCAAGCCAATAGGGATGTTAATGACAAATTACAAGGCTCCCAGCCGTTTTTCTTTTCAGCCATGTAAGGTCAATTATTCAGCAGCTTCATAGTGACACAGGTGATAAAAGGGGCTTCTGGAATCCTTCACAGGGTCTTCCCTGACATGTCAGGACCATGTCCTGGTGGACAGAACATGATAGCCATTAACTCAGGAAGTTCTCCAGTGATGAGCCAGGAAGAGCCCTCAAACCAAACCATTTTCACTATATAGAAACTTTTTGTTTTCCTTGAGAATGTATCTTTTTTATCTGCCACAGAAAATAACTCAAAGGACTCTGTGCCACTCTGCTCATCTTCCCCAGTTCTCTTGGCAGTCTTCTTTACCACTAGCTTTTTCCACAAATTCATGACCTATGGAACCTAGCTGTGACCACACCATGACTCTGACAATAAAAACTGTCTCTGAAACACTTCCTCCACTGCTTTTAAATTAGTGGCTTCCTTGGACACAAATGGACTTTACTCCTTAAATGTCTTTTGTTCTGTGTAGTACATGCCAGTATACTGGTTCTCTCCTTGGTCTTGCCTCTGTCCTTCCTTTATGTCACATTTTATTTGCATCCATTGATAATTCTTCTATTTTCTCATTTTGATCAACTTCCCTAAGATAGTTCATCTTGCACATAAATTTGTGTTTCTTATTAATTATGAAAGACTGACCAAAACTAAGTATATGATGATTCACTAACTATAGTTCAGTGTCTTTCCACTCAAACTGCACTCCCCTCTCATTTATTAAATTCTCTCTTTCTGACGATATCATTATTTTTGAACCTAACCTCAACTGCTGATCATTTGGATTTCACTATCATTGTTCTATCCGTATATCAAATACATCAAAGTCTCACCAACATTTCTTCAGTGCTGACCAGCATAAGCATCCCTTCCATTTCACTATTTTTGCTACATGTTAGACTCTCCTATTTCATGACTGGTTGTTTTTTTTTTTTTTTTTTTTTTTTACCTTATCTTATGGAAGTCACTCCCCAAATCCTTCTTTCTGTTCCTGCTTTCATGCCCAACTTGATTCTGTTTCAGGTCCTGGCTCCTTCTCATCCCAAAGAATGAACTAAATGTTACCTCTTCAGGGCTCTTTAACACCCCCAAGTAAAAGTATCCTTTCTCCCTTAATATCATCATTTCACCTATTATCATTTATAAATCTGAGTGTGCAACATTACCTACAAATACATAATAGTCCCGTAATGAGTTTTCTTTTGACTGGTATCTTTCCTCTTCATTTGAACATATGGGTGGGTGGTGGTTTAGTTACTAAGTCGTGTCCGAATCTTGAGACCCCCATGGACTATAGCCCACCAGGCTCCTCTGTCCATGAGTACCAGTTAACTCTTCAAAGTCCATTCCCTTTTGTAACATTCCTGACTTAGAACTCATTCAGACTTTATTGTTTGTCTGGTAGCTCATACCGTAAAGAATTTGTCTGCAATGAAAGAGACCTGGGTTCAATCCTGGGTTGGGAAGATCCCCTGGAGAAGGGAATGGCAACCCACTTCAGTATTCTTGCCTAGAGAATTCCATGGACAGAGAAGTCTGGTTGGCTACTACAGTCCATGAGGCTGAGAAGAGTTGGAAATGACTGAGCAGCTAAACACATTGTCTGAGCAGGTAAGAATTGCTCAGTTAACTAGACATTACCTTTCTAATTCCCTATACCAAAACAGCCTCATGTGGTATTTCTCACTAGGGTTGGTAGAAGAGGTACATTTTGGAAGATGAGTGAATTTTCTAGTAGGATTTCTCAATGCATTTATTTTTATGATAATCAGTATAAATTAATAAACTATATGGGATCATGTGGAAGATCAACCTCCTGGTGAGTGAGTGTACTTATCGTTGATTCTGAGCCATTTTCAGTGGTTGAACAGTTTCCAGCTCCTGAGATCAAAGATGGATTTAATATGTTAATGATACATTCCAGCCAAATGAAAACCAAACAACACCCCTATTTACTAATGCACATAAGAAATTTTAAAGTTATTTGAGAAAAGTGTGGGGGACTGAGTCACCATAAGGAACAAGGTGCTATGGATAGATGTTTTACACACACACATATGTGGTAGCCTGTATCCCAAAATATGTTCATGGAGATACCTTATTTTGGTGGGAAAAAAAATCATTACATCAACTAAACATTTAAATGATGCCTACATTTGTTTATATTTAATTTGTAAATTTATCTTCATTCTATATTTGAATATAAGCTATGATCTTAAATAATGCAATTCCTATTTCAGCCTTGTGAATATTTAATAAACATTACAAGTCATGGTAGCAGCCCAAGAAAATGTTGTACTGTTAAGGGCAGGTGGTGGTGAGGGGCAACCTATACAATACTAGAATCGAATCTTCTGCACCTCACAACTCTTGCTGCTCTTGGCCTCTGTACTGCCTCTTTACTTCCCACTCCTAGGTCTTATTCTGGCCTTAGTGTTTCTTTCTGTCCATTAGTTGAATTCCTTTCTGCTGTTCACCCATCCATTAAAAAAATTTCTCTCTAGGCTTAAGTTTTCCCTTCTTAAATGAATATTCTCTTCACAGCCCATGTAGAGCTGTCTCTTTGTAACTCAATAACATTCACATTTGTAGCATACAAGCTGGTATTTTTATTCTCCTTCAAATTATTTTTCCATACAATTTTTATCTCTTTAACCATATTTTAAATTTCAAGAGGGCAAAGGCCTATATCTTAATCATTCTGAACATTTTTGAGTGCTCAGAACATGTGAAAAATGAGAACATACTAATTAGTTCATAGTATACAAACGTACAAGGCAATAGGGAATACTAGTAAAGATAAATCTAAAAGTTATTTACTTTTTTAGGTGAGTTCAATCAGGATTTGGATAGAGAGGAAGCGAGCATGATTTCAGGAACAGTTAGCAACTAATGAAAAAAGCTATGCTCCACAGATACAATAGGAAAAACAGTTCCAGGACACAGTCTTCTCCTGAAAAGAATCTGCATACAAACATTATCACAAATATGATCCTCTGTCCCCTCCCTACCACACTTCTTATGAGAATGAATAATCCATGAGAAAACATGAAAGTCATCTAGTTTAGTTTCTGGCATGTAGCAAGCAGTCTATGAAAGTGTTTTAAAATATAACAAAAAAGCAAAAATATAGATAAATACAAATATTTCATTACTGAATAAGAAATATTTTCATGGGCTTTTTTCCCCCAATTCTGATATAAAAATCAAATGTTTCTTTCATAATCAGAAACCCAAGTTTGAGAAACAGTTCATTATGTATTCATAAAGTCCACATTGGTTAAAAATTACAGAAGCACAACAATTACAATGGGAAAGTCCTACAGCATTTATTTGCATGTTATAGATGGTGCCTGTCTCACAACTGTGGTCTCCATTCCTGGTTAAGTGAATCATAAACTCAGGAATAAAAGATGTTTGAACTCTTGAGTCTGGACAACTATACACTGCGTAGGTTAAATTACTCTGAAAGTTAAATATACCTCCCATGGCCTACAAATACCTAAAAATTAAAAAAAAAAAGGCTTAGAAATTTGTATTTGAAGTCTTTCCACAACTTAATCTTTTCACTTTTGTTAACATGGGTACAATCATATCTTGATTATAGAATTGTTTTCATTCAGTTGTGCTTTCTGCAGACCAGATTTTCTTGGTCAAGAAGATGGTACATAATACATCATTTAATCAAATATTCTTACAGAAAATCTATAAAAACACAAAATTTCTTACTGAAAATGGTTTTAATATTGTTAGCTATAAAGATTGATTCAATATGTTTTATAATGTTGAATAAAAAAAGTAATTGAACAAAGAACCCTGCACATCTGGTAGCTGGTCAGGAAGAAGCAGTGATTTCCACGTGTATCAACCATATGGTTCCACACTTTTTATAGGAAATGGATAGACAAAGGCCTTGAAATGATTTAGTTCAGAATATATTTAACAATGAAATCAGTTTTTGTTGAGTGATAAGGACCAACAGTTTATATATATTTATTTATTTATCTAGCCTGCTTTCAATAAAAAAAAATTCACTTGACTTACAGAAAATATATGATATACAATAATATAAATAAAAATTTCCCTTTTATTCCTTTTATGAAAAACACTTTCCAGTGTGAACTTGCTATATGATAGAGATGATTCCCCAACAGAGATAGGATTTTTATACTGTACAAAAAACAAATAAAGTTGTATTTATATTTCAGATTAATTAAAGGCCCAAATGGAGAAACACTGCATCTAATACAAGAAGATGCTGAGAAGAAAGTTATTATAAATAAGAACGTTATTCTGTTAAAAAATGTTGTAGCCAAGGTATCAACTATATCAAAGAAGCTTGAATATTTATATTCAATAATGAAATAATGTAAACAGAAGATGCAAAGAACTCTTGAAAGTCAACAAAGGGAAGTAAAAAGTGGAATGGAAAAAGTCTATGAATAAGTAATTCAGAAAAAGAGAAACTCAAGTATTTCATAAGTATGCAATATCAATGTTCAACCTTAGTAGTAATTATAGAAATGCAAATTTAAACAAAATACTACATTGTACCCAGAAGAAAGGCAAAAATTAGGAAATACCAAATATAGGTGAGGATATGGGCAAATGGGAACCCACATGAACTCCTTTGAGAGTGCAGAAAGCAAGCTGACAATAGTTACCGAAATGAAGGATGTTGACAGATAATAATTTAAAAATTGGCACTCAGATTTATAAGGGGTTACCTAGAGATATGACCATTAATGATGTGGTATTGGGAATTAGACACTCGGTCTACTTGTAGGGGAATGCATCAATCAGGAGCAATGAATGCACGCTGTGGCAGGAGCAGTTGTCAGAAACTATATCAGAGACGTACACAGAACAGTGATAAACCATACAAACACAGTGCTGAGTGTAAAAAGTAGAAGCAGAATAAGAGCTATAAGAAAGTTCATTTATTTTCACAGTTCACGTATACTAAAAATGTTGTATACCTGTTCAATATACAAATGCAATACTGGACTTATTCTAGTCCTTGTGGTGGACGCATATAGAGAAGCAAGGATGAAAATGGAGAAAAAGTCAAACAAGAGAGGAGATTTGTGTGGACTGATGATGACAACATGCCTGAAAATAAGGAGTATGATTAAATTATGCAACTGAAGTAAAAAAATAAGAACCCAAAACCAAAACAAACAAAAACGCCAGTTTTTTTGTAATGATTATCCTGGTTTGGCAAACAAAAAACTAAGCTGTCTATAAGATCCGTCCATGCTCTAGAATACTGTAATCATACACTTTTACAAATACTGCCTGAAAATAAATGGCAGTTTAAGGGTGATATTTTATTAAAAATTTTTATAGATAAGAATAGCAGGATGATCAGGGTGAAGGGAATAAGAGGAGAGGGGATGAAAGTAAAGATAATGTTTGAACACAAAAATGCACAGCATAAGGCACTCAACAGCTACTTTAATTGGAGTATCAATTCAAAACTAAATTTCCTGGTGATCAAAGGAAAGAGCAAAGTATGATAATTCAGAGACAAAAATGTCTCTAAAATATACTATTAAAATTACTTTCTGCATTGCCAGGCTACTTTGTTTAATCAGATGTCCAGAGTCAGACTGGTCTCAGTAGGATAAAACAGATCTGGATCTGATTTCATAGATCTAAAAAGATATGTTTAATTTTCAAAGATGTTTAGCATTATCTTGGAAAATAAATAGAAGAGAGTTATTTTATATCTATTTTTAAGATCACAAAGTTGCTTTATATTCTCCTACCATACAAAAGAAAGTGTGTCTTTGCCATTGCAAAGGAAAAAGTAAAATTAATAAGCTATACTGCTAATTACTCCAGAACTAAAATATGGGGCATATGATGTTATAAAAACATGCTTGTCAAGGCTAAAAAACACAAGTTTTGAATATTTACCTGTAAATAGTTGTTAGTTTAGAAAAGATGAACACATTTTTTAATAGACTGAAGTATAAACATCAAAACTACTAAACAGATGTTTCAAATGAGGCAAAGAGTTCATGCATTTTAATGTCATGACAACAAGAAAAATGAAGAAATAATATTCATGTGGAACAAATCCGATGCTTTCAAAACATGTAAATAAAGACAGAAATGTAAACTTATAGCTGTCATTGATTCCTGTCATGGATTAGCTAGCACCGGTGAAAGTCAAGAAAATGAGTCATCTAGCAAAGATAGCCAAATGAAGATAGGATTTTACTTCAAGTCTCCTAGTTTTGATGACATAATGCAACTACAACATTTAAAAGATGTAATTTGTGTATTTTTCTTTCCTTTGTTTTCTCAAGAGAAGCTATCTCCATAAGGTATGGCTCATCAATAAAAACATGCTTCCATGGAGACAGTATAAATTTAGTAAAGATGCAATGAACTCTAAGTTACTTAGAAAGAACTACTGATTGGTAGGTTAATCATGCCTCAGATTTCTCAACAAAATTTAAAATGACTTTGAGGAATTTATCCTGCTCAGTAGGTGTCTGAAGACAAAGTTGAGAAGTAACAATTTTTGGCACAGGTAAAAAAAGAATTGAGAGTGAAGTCAAATTGATGTTTTTGAATTTTGATGTCAATTTACATCCTCTCTTGAATTTTCTATTAAAAATGTATATTTGCGCATTATTTAGGCAGTCTACACAGTGCATACAACTGATATTTTATTTTCAAGAAGCACAAACATACAAAAATGGTTTCTCTTAAATAGAGAAACTCCAAAGGAAGGATCAAAAAGGATTAAGGAGAAAATAAAGCTTCCATGCTCACCAATGGATAAATTATGATGGTGGTCTTATGGACCAGCAATTTACTGGCCTGCATAATACCTCATTGGCATGGATGTGAAGACTATTTTATGTATCTTGGGAGTGCTCCAAATTTCCTCACTGAGGATTTATGACCTGCTTCCTATAACTCCATCTTGTTTACAGTGTCTTTGGGAAGCACACTGATTTTGTCAGTAAATAATAAAACCCAAAAGAATACATTCCAAGAAAATATTCATTTTGTTTGGCTTTGCTGAAACTCATTCCAATAAAATTATAGTGCTCAGCACAAAATGAGGGCTTGGTTTTTCATGAAAATATATTTTTGTCCAAAATACAGACATACTTAATGAGGCTTTAATTGAATACATTTTCCTTTGACCTCTTTAATCAGAGGTCAACAAATTTTCTATAAAGAGCTATAAAGTAAAGATTGCAGTGTTTATATGTCAGGTGGTCTCTGTTATAAGTACTCAACCTTGTAGCTAGAGCATGAAAACAGTCAGAGATGCTAGGTAAACAAATCAGCACGGGAGTTTTCAAATAAAATTTTATTTATAAAAGAGCCTGAGATTTGGCCCCCAGGTCTTAGTTTGCCAATTTTTGCTTTAAATCATTGGCAAAGTTTAAAAGACTACTCCATCTTCAGGTTAGAAATAACATATTCCAAACTTACAACATTCAAAATAAGGATCATAATAATGTGAGCAGCTATACTAATTTTCTGAATATCTGAAAGAAACTATGGCTTTCTTTGTCATGATAGGTGAAAATTACACAGTGGACTAATAAATATTTAAATCTAAGAAAATCAATGCATACTTAAATTTTTCCTCAATTATTAGTTTCAAAATATAATGCTCATGTATTTTAGAGAAAGAGAAATATATGGTGAAAAAATTCAATTGTACAACTACATGCCTTAGCAAGTATGGATGCTTTTCCTTAGGGATGTTACTAAGAATCAAATTTTTTCAATCATTTTGGAAGCTTGTAAATACAAATACATGGAATTATAGAAACAGAGTTCATAAACTTAGGTATATCATTTCAGGGTGATTTAAGTTTTTTTTTTCTTTTGCAATCACACAAACAAACTTTATATCTTCTTCCTATAAGGAAAATTTGTGCTATGTTCCAAATTAAAACTATATGCACAAATATATATATATGAGTACCTAATTCAAATAACTATAGATGGACTATCGAACAGCTAAACTTGGATTTTGTGAATGAAATTATCCACACACATAAAATATTTTCTTTTCTCCCCAGTTTGGAGAATTGGGGTTTTTCCACTTCCTTCTTAGAATCCATCCTGTCACTTTTGTTTGTAATGATATTCTCTCTCCCATACTCTTCGTCTTGCTTTGTCACTTAGCTATACATTTTCTTCTCTATGGATACTTCCCTTCAATCTCTAAACATGACCAAGCCAAAAACAGTAAAAGTTCTCTCAACTATCGTTTCCTATTGCTGATCTCTCTCGAATTTCTCATCCAAACCTTTAAGTGGAGAACACTATACTAACTGTTTCTAATCCCACACAGCCCCCTGCTTAAACCATTTAGCCCCATCACTTAACCTGTTGCTAGATGGCTCCTAGCTTAACCATTCCAGTGAGCCTTCTCACTAGAGCCTGGGTGCTTATTTTCTGAATTTTACAAAGGGTGTTGTTTGTTACTTCATCCTTATCCAAGTTCTTTTCTCTGAGTTCTATTATACCACATTCCCAACTCCACTGTCTATAACTCCTCAAGCTATACCACTCCAGTGGTACTTAGCATCTGTGTACTTTCCATCAGTTACTTAATCTCATCTCTGTAATGCACAGAATGGCACTAACTGCCACAGAAAAATGTTATAAGTTTTAAATAAACTACAACACATAAAGCACTTAGAACAGGGTATGTAAGCACTAAATAAATATTAACTAAAATCATTAATTGTTTTTCCTAGCAGTTTTATTCTTCATCTTTTGGATTTTTTTCTTCTAATTTTTCCTTACACGTGGGTTTCCCCCTTGCTTCTAGCCTTAGTTCACATGCTTCTCACTCACTCATTCTCCAGGGTAGGCCGTGGCAGTTGGGGGGCCTACTGCACTCTAACCAAGGGCCTAGAGCTGAAAGCAGAAAGTCTGGCTCAAATTCAGACTGATTTCACAGGCTATATGAGATTATGCAAGTAACTCAATCTCTCTGTGCTTCAGTTTCCTTAAATATAAAGTGGGGACAATAATATTAACTACTTCATAAGGCTGTTGCAAGGATTAAAAGTACAACTATATGTAAAATTCTTAGGACAGTACCTGGTACACAGGAAGCCATTTTAAAATGCTGATGCTTGCTATATTATTCTTACTTTTATTATTTCCATAAATTTATTGCCTCTTTGCTGAGGCCTCTCACTCATCTCCTGCCATTCCAAATCTTTTCTTTGAGCTTTAGATTCCCAATCATGAATATACCAGAAGGATAGCTCTGTCTGCATGCTTTACAGGGGCTCCCAATTCAATATGGCCAAAACTGAACTCTACCTTTCCTCTCTATATTCTTGGAGTCAGGTCTTTGCACAATCAATCACAGAAACACCCAAACCTGCCTTAGGTGAATTACTTTTTCACTCAAATATCAAATGCACTCAATGTTATCTCATAAAAATCAGTATGCGTCTTCTTCCTCCTTACTACCACTGTTTAGTTTGGTCAAAAATCCTTCATCTACCTACTGAAACACCTTCTTAAATGTTCTTCTTGATACCATGCTTAACCTTCAACCCAGTAAGCTAGTTTCTAGAGTAATGTATCTAAACAGTTTGTCTAAGGCATTCTTGTTGGCTTATAGATAAAGTGAAATGGTCCCTTGATAGATCTACTTCCGTTTGCATTCTCATGTCCACCACAAATCTGCATCATCTGTTTTGTGTCTCCTCTGCAGCACATATGCTTATGCCACTCTCCCTGCTAGTTGGTTTCTACTTATCCATTAACACAGGGCTCAACTGTCACCTCTGCCTTGAATTTTTTCCTAACTGTCCATCATGACACCTCCACTCCTGACCTATTAGTTGAGACAATTTTCTTTTCCTCTGGATTCACAAACAGGAAAAAATAATATATTGTATAATATACTGTAACAAATATAATATATGATAATTATCTGTTCATATTATTATAGTCACTATAAGACTATAGGCTTCAAAAGGGCTAAAACTATGATTTGTTCATCACCTAGTAAAGCTGGCTCTGAGTGAGTATTAACTGAACCAAAACACTAAATTTAGACACATAAACAGGGAGGAGAACAGAAGGGAGAAAAAGCATTCCATGCGAGATGTTAAATAGCCTTTCTGGTTTTCACTAACAGCAAAGCGTACATGTGAAGCACTTGCTATCATGTGTTATGAGGAGACCCCTTGCCTGCCCTTTGACACTGCAAGTTGAGGGCAGGTGGACGGCGGTGCCACATAAGATGCATGTTCCTACCTCTTTGATAACCTGCTTTCACCTTCACCTCACCCCCACATACTATAGTCTTAATACAATAACCAAAGTGATCTTTTTAAAATCAAATTTTGATCATATCACAGCTCTGTTGAAAACGACCTCATGGCTTTCTTTTGAATTCAGAGCAAACCAAAGCCCTTTGTAAGGATCTACAAATCCCTCATGAGCTGGCCCTTCATCACTTTTTGACTCAGTTTATTAGCTTCCTTATTGCTATTTCTGCTCCAGCCATGCAGCCCTCTGCTCTTAGGTTCTCTGGATATATCAGGGGCCCTCCTGATAAAGCAGGGCCTTTGCATGTGTTTTCCTAGTGTCAAGAAAGCTGTTATCCAACACTGTCGTATGGCCTACAATCTCACCTCTTTCTTTTTTTTATTTATTTATTTATTTATTTTTATTATTGTTTTTGCCATACATTGTCATGATATCACCATGGGTTTACATATGCTTCCCCTCTTTCAAGTCATCTCCAAGTGTCAGCTTGTTGGTGAACTTCTTAGTATGGCCTTCTCAACCTTCCCTGCAAGTAACCTTTTTTGTATTTTTCTCCTTACCATCACCTGACAGATTAAATAGCATTCTTATTTAGTCATAATTATTATTGCAATCTTTCTCTGTGCTACAGAGTATAAGTTCCATGAGGAGGACATAATAGGTGCTCATTAATACATTTCAAATAAATGAATAGAGCATTATTTTAGTTAAAAACAAGGAAATGAGGTAGAAAGTTCTGAGTTTTATATCTACACAGGCTCAAATGGTACAGCACACTTATTTTGATAGAGAATCTTTCTTCTACCAAGTGGCATACAGTAAAATCCTGAAAAGGCAGTTTGACACTGGAAATGCACTGATGTATGCACTGTATCTCAGACAGTAAAGAATCTGCTTGCAATGCAGGAGACACGGGTTCGATCCATGAGTTGGGACGATCCCCAGGAGAAGGGAATGATGACTCACTCCAGTATTCTTCCTTGGAGAATTCCATGGACAGAGGAGCCTGGCGGGCTACAGTCCACAGAGTCACAATAAAAGAGGTGAATTTATAGGGCATCCCTGGTATCTCACATAATAAAGAATCTGCCTGCAATGCCTGAGATGCAGGTTCAATCCCTGGGTCAGGAAGACCCCCTGGAGAAGGGAATGGCAACCCATTCCAGTATTTGTGCCTGGAGAATTCCATGGACAGATCATAGGGTAACAGAGTCAGACACTACTAGAGAGTAACACTTTCACTTTCATAAACTGTATAATAATGATTTCTGGTGTCAGTGGGGACTGCTTAAATTATTGGTAGGTTCTCAGACATCTAAACATGAGAATAATGCCTCTGCCACCAAAACTACAGTGACATACTCCACTATACATTGTTGGAAAAAAATATGCATTTTTTTCCCATTTGTCCCATGTTTATCCCAGAGCATGTGAAACTTCATTTAGAATTCTGATTTCAGAAGGTTATGTACTTTAGTAAAAAATCTAACAGACCTAGATGTGAATCTACTTCACTAGTTGTGAGTAACAAGGAAAGTGATTAAACATTCTGTGTCTCAATGATCTCATCTATAAACACATCTTTTAAATAAACTGGCATATTTTATAAAATGCATACAGAAAATTCCTAGTTAGTTGGCTGATAAAGAGATGTGAAGTATCTCAGCATGAGAGTCAAGAATACTTGAGCTCAAACTTTGGGCCTATGGTTGATTCTGTTTATGAGCTCTACCTCTTTGAGTTTTAGTTTCTACACTTGTAAGATGAGGATTATTATGCCTAAGGTGCAGCTGTGAGATATGGGAATAATAAGGCAAAGTGCCGACCCCAGTTCCTATATGTAGTAGATAAACATGAAAAAAAGACAGCCTCATCTCTCAAGTCCCTTCTATGAAGTCTTCTCCCTCAAAATGTCATTATAATGGACACACACATCATAATTAACCAGGTCATCAAGCCAAGGGAAAATGCTCCCTTATGAAGGACTTACAAATTAGGCTTTTCATAAACATTTCTGAAATTATAAAATGTATAGTTTACCTTCCATATATGTTATTAAAGGAAGCAGGAAACTATAAAGTGCATATTTGAAAGAAACAAATTAATCCAGTTTGTAAACCAGATAACTGAACTGCTAGATTCTTTCTAGACATCTGGTTATGGAGCACTTCTACAGATTCATTTGATCAAAAATGTTATCCACCTGAAAATGTGGTTTCTGGACCACTTAAGAGGGTTGAGAGTGAACTTATAAGCAGATTCCAGACTCAAAAATTTCAGTTCAATAGAAGGACATGACAATCAAAAATTTCACAAAGGCTATGGTCTGACTGTGGCTTGCATTATCAAGGATGAGCCTTGCTGGCCACTGTCAAGGATACTCTAAAAAGTATTCCCACATGAGGTAAGAACTGGTCTAGGTGACCTTAAACATCCTTTACAATGGTCAAGATCTAATGATAAATTTACCTTATATGTTTTATAGTAACTATAATAAATGAAAAAATGTTCAAACTCTAAACTCTAAAACAACTATAAATGGACTCTAAAATAAAACTCTGAAAGAATAGAGTCAGTTTGCTTTGTGTAAACAATATGCACACTTAGCTTTTAGTGACGTTAGCAACTGTGTGCTTTATTTCAGATTATGAATAAATCAATATATATCACTATATCTATAGAAACCAAGCACTATCTGATTATAATACAACTTATAATGCATTGTGAAAGTGAAAGTGTTAGTTATTCAGTCATGTCCAACTCTTTGCAACCCCGTGGACTGGAGCCCACCAGGCTCCTCTGTGCATGCGATTCTACAGGCAAGTATAGTGGAATGGTAGCCATTCCCTTCTCCAGGGGATAATCATGATCCAGGGATTAAACTTAAGTTCTCCTACATTGCAGGCAGATTCTTTACTGTCTGAGCTACCAGGGAAGCTCATAATGCATTAACTCAAAATTTGAAATATCAGTAAATATATTAGGGAAATTTGAATTTAGTTGAAAATAGGGACCAAAATTTGGGGGGGAAGAAGTACATTATATTAACAGCCTGAAAAAGAAACTTAAAATTGAACACTGCTGGATACAGCATGTCAAAATGACTTGGTAAAGATTTCCAAATGAGGTAGATTACAGTGAGTTTGAAATTAGAAACAGAACATACTGAGTAAAGAAAACTACTGATGAAAGAATTACTTTCCTGTCTTCTGAAGTCATTCAACTGGAGGAACACTAGAATATTCCCAGGTCCTCTCCTGCCAAGTGAGTTATGACAAAACTCAAAAGCCAGTTTTATCACAGATATATGGAATGGAAAACACTTTGGCACTACGTTAATAATTTATTTCAGTGCAATATACTGTATCATTTTTGGACACGTATTTATTCTTATGGTGTCAAGAAAAGTTTAGGAGAATTCTCCTCTCCTGATTGCCTTTCTATGTTATCTCTAAGCAGCCTATGTTAAGTTGAAGCTCCTTCTTCTCTACTAGCTAGCCCAGGAACCTGGGATTTACACAGATAGTCATCTCCCAGAATGTACTGTCTTATTCTCAACAAAAAAAACATGCTTTTAAGTTTCACAGCAGGCTAGGGGAGGAAGAGGAAAAAATATGTCCTTGTGCTCTACACATAGAATCAGTCATTTAGACTTCCAGTGACAAATGTTTGGTTTTCACTATCAAATGAGGTGGAGACTTCCAGGATTCACTATCTGAAGAGTACCTATCAGCTGTCCTCTGTGTCCTAAGGCAGGTCTGTAAACTTTCTTAACCAATTTAACTTGTAACCTCTTTACTAAGGACCATTTCGTCAATATTCACCAAGATCTATCTCCCTTTAATATAACCAAATTTTCTTCTATCTTCTATTTTTAAATGCCATTTTTTTCTGTTAAAATTGAGCTCAAAGCCCATATCAACATCAACAATGTTTATCTGTCTTCCCTAAGATTTATCTGCTTCACACCCTAGCTAGACCTTTTCCTACATACAGCCAGCAACCTAGACCTACATTCATCTGTCCAGTGACTGCCTCAAGACTGTTCTGTATGTGTGTTTTAAATGCTACCTATTCTTTCATTACAAACAGCTGAGAAAAGAAGAAAAGTGAATGGCAAAGGAGAAAAAAAAAAGATATATCCATCTGAAGGCAGAGTTCCAAAGAATAGCAAGGAGAGATAAGAAAGCCTTCCTAAGTTATCAATGCAAAGAAATAGAGGAAAACAAAAGAATGGGAGAGACTAGAAATCACTTCAAGAAAATTAGAGATACCAAGGGAACATTTCATGCAAAGATGGGCACAATAAAGGACAGAAATGGTATGGACCTAACAGAAGATATTAAGAAGAGGTGGCAAGAATACATAGAAGAACTACACAAAAAAAGATCTTAATGACCCAGATAACCACAAGGGTGAGATCAGTTACCTAGAGCCAGATATCCTGGAGTGTGAAGTCAAGCAGATCTTAGGAAGTATCACCTTGAAAGAAGCTAGTGGAGGTGATGGAATTCTGAAACAGCTCAGGTATTTCTGAAATAGCTGAGCTATTCCAAATCTTAAAAGATGATGCTGTGAAAGTGCTTCACTCAAAATGCCAGCAAATTTGGAAAACTCAGCAGTAGCCAAAGGACTGGAAAAGGTCAGTTTTCATTCCAATCACAAAGGCAATGCCAAAAAATGTTCAAACAACTGCACAATTGTACTCATCTCACATGCTAGCAAAGTAATGCTTAATATTCTCCAAACCAGGCTTCAACAGTACATGAACCAAGAACTTCTAGATATTCAAGCTGGATTTAGAAAAGGCAGAGCTGACATCCACTGTATCATCGAAAAAGCAAAAGAATTCCAGAAAAACGTCTATTTCTGTTTCATTAACTGTACTAAAAAAGCCTTTGACTGTATGGATCACAACAAACTCTGGAAAATTCTTCAAGAAATGGAAATAACAGACCACCTGACCTGCCTCCTGAGAAACCTGTATGCAGGTCAAGAAGCAACATTTAGAACCAGACATGGAACAATGGACTGGTTCAAAACTGGGAAAGGAGTACATCAAGGCTGTATAGTGTCACCCTACTTACTTAACTATATGCACAGTTAAATGCACACAAATATGCACAAATTTGCATACATCATGCAAAATGGTGGGCTGGATGAAGCATAAGCTAGAATCAAGATTGCTGGGAGAAATATCAATAACCTCAGATATGCAGATGACATCACCCTTATGGCAGAAAACAAAGAGGAACTAAAGAGCCTCTTGATGAAGGTGAAAGAGGAGAGTGAAAAAGCTTGTTTAAACTCAACATTCAGAAACTAAGATCATGGCATCCAGTCCCATCACTTCATGACAAATAGATTTGGAAACAATGGAAACAGTGAATTCCAAAAAACATCTACTTCTGCATTATTGTTATGCTAAATCTTTTGACTGTGTGGATCACAACAAACTGTGTAAATTCGTCAAGAGATGGGAATAACAGACCATCTTACCTGCCTCCTGAGAAATCTGTATGCAGTCTAGAAGCAACAGTTAGAAATGGACATGGAACAATGGATTGGTTCCAAATTGGAAAAGGACTACATCATGGTTGTTTACTGTATACTGTCACCCTGCTTATTTGACTATTATGAAGAGTACATCATGTAAAATGCTGGACTGGAAGAAGCATAAACTGGAATCAAGATTTCTGGGAGAAATATCAACAATCTCAGATATGCAAATGATATCACCCATATGGCAGAAAGTGAAGAGGAACTAAAGAGTCTCTTGATGAAATTAAAAGAAGAGAGTGAAAATGCTGGCTTAAAACTCAACATTCAAGAAATTAAGATCATGACATCTGGTCCCATCACTTTGTGGCAAATAGATGGGGAAACAATGGAAACAGTGACAGGCTTTATTTTCTTGGGTTCCAGAATCACTGCAGATGGTAACTGCAGCCATGAAATTAAAAGATGCTTGCACCTTGGAAGAAAAGTTTTGACAAACCTAAACAGAATATTAAATAGCAGAAACATTATTTTGCCAACAAAGGTCCAACTAGTCAAAGCTGTGGTTTTTCTATTAGTCATGTATGGGTGTGAGAGTTGGACCACAAAGAAGGCCAAGTGTCAAAGCATTAATGCTTTTGAACTGTTGTGTTGGAGAAGACTCTTGAGAGTCCCTTGGACAATAAGGAGATCAAGCAGTCAATTCTAATAGAAATCAGTCCTGAATATTCATTGGGAGGACTGATGCTAGGGCTGAAATGCCATTACCTTGGCCACATGATGCCAAGATCTGTCTCATTAGAAAAGACCCTGATGCTGGGAAAGATTGAAGGCAGAAGGAGAATGGGACAACAGAGGATGAGATGGTTGGATGGCATTACCGACTCAATGGACATGAGTTTGAGCAAGCTCCAGGATATGGTGAGGGACAGGGAGGCCTGGCATGCTGCAGTCTATGGGGTCACAAAGAGTTGTACATGACTGAGTGACTGAACAACAATAATTCTTTTATCTATAAAAGCAGTCCAATTCGTTCATTTCTCAATATCTAGGTACCTAGAATAAATATAATTTCAACTACACAAACCTGCTGAGAAGGACAAAAGAACTTACATCTTTTTTGTTGTTGTCCCCAGTAGACAACACTGGAACCTCATAGGAGATGTCTCATGTGTGACTTAATAACTATATCAACTGCTTTAATGTTGCTGCTGTTATTTTCATTCTCTAATCCACATGTCTAAGATATAAGTAATAATGGTATTTAACTTTGCTATTTTTCTAAAACATTGCCTTGGGCAATACAATTTGAGACATCATTTTGACAGAACAACACTAAAATCATGACACAATGAGTAATTCCTCAGTAAAAAATCTAAGTCTAGGTTCCAGATTTTATATATACATATATACAACATTTGTTTTTATATGTATGTAAAGTTGAATATATATAAAAATCTATGTGTATATGTATTTTAGAACCTTTATATACATACATATGGGCTTCCCAGGTGGAGCTAGTGGTAAAAAACCCACCTACCAATGCAGGTAGACATAAGGGAAACAGGTTTGATCTCTGGGTAGGGAAGATTCCCTGGAGGAGGAAATGGCAACCCACTCTGGTATTCTTGCTTGGAGAAGCCCCATGGACAGAGGACCCTATCAGGCTATAGTCCATAGGGTTGCAGAGAATCAGACATGATTGAAGCAACTTAGCACACACACACATATACACCTATACTGATACACATATATATTTACGTGAATCTAAATCACACATAATAAAAAAGCAGGTACAGTACAATAGACTTTAATTTTAAGTACTCAAATAAATCCCAGTCTATTTGCTAATCATGCACTATATGCAAGGCACTATTGTGTGCATGTACAGCTATGAATTACCTCCTCTTTTCTTGCATCACATCCTTTCTGTACAAACCAGATAACTTTTGCTTGTAAAGATCGTGGGGTACATTCCAGCAAAGTACTGTTATTCTCTATGCCATAGGCCAATCTCTCTTCAGTTTTATCCAAAGCATCCCCTGCAACATAAATGTTAACATCAGCCTTGAGAATTTCATTTTACTGGTAAATAATATTTGTAAATGATTCCTTATTCAGATCCCTATAGCAAAGTGAATAGGTTTTATTGCTTATTGCTAATGTCTATACAAGGTCATATACATGAGCTATTTATAAAGAGTGGCATACTAAAATCTAGACAATAAAAAGGTACAGCAGACTATGGAGTGTGAAAGAAGTAACTAGGAGTTTGATTACAAAAGATGGGTCAGAACAGTTAGAAGGTCTGTCAGTGTTAAACTAATAGGAAATCAGTGACAACATCCACTGATAAAGTAGGCAAGAGAAGGTGAGAACCAAAAATCAAACTCGACATAGGGCTCAAACTCTTGGCTCCACACAGAAACAGAAAGCAGAAATCTAGGAGATATGGCTCTATACAAACACAAGTGTGAGTGATGTATTGACAATGGATTGCACCTATCCAGATACTGTGGGAAGAAAAACTCAACTAAAGACTTTGTGAACCAGAGCTACTTGATTATAATCTGCATTTTGGCCCAGAAAGGCTCTCTTTGAACCTGAAACCCAAAATGCATACAGACAAGTATACCTAACAGCAGTGGAGAATCAAAGCAAGTGGATTTATTTTTAGTTGTTTTAACCAAGATCATATTCAATACTAGATTTCAGGCTTTTTTTCTACGTTTGAGTCCTTCACGCTTTCAAAATAGATCCCTGAGTTTCTCTAAAATTAGAATCCCACCTTTCTCTAGCCAATATTCTCAGAGACTTACATTTTACACCAAATCATCAGCCAGTCTGGGGGTTAGCAAACTGATCCTGGACCACAATCTCTGGACCTGTGTATAAGCAGCTCTGGTCTCTCAATCATCAGGGGCACAGTCTGCTCACCAACTACCATCACAGTGCGAAGGGACAGGTCAGTGGTTTTCTGTCTTGTTTGACTTCTTTGTATTTGCCTAAAGCTGACATTTTCTCTATTTTTACACATTGGGCCACCCACTACCTTTCGTCAGAAATGCATGTTTGGATCACAAACCCCAGTTCTGGGCTTACTCTATTCTAGTGAAAGAATCAAAGTACTTCACTTTCTTCTATAAAAAGCTCACTAGGTAACCTGATTCAAGTTAGATCACTCTTGATAAAATTAAGTTATAAAAACACAGTGAAGATATTTCCAGGGTTGAGCTGGTGAGACAAATTCTGTAAATTACTATGGCATCTGCCACTTAAAGTATACAACATTTCTGTTCTAAGTGTCCTCTTTTTGAGGTCTAACAATAATGCTCGCAGGCTATATAAAATTTTTTCCTAAGAAAATTTATAATCCATAAAATTTTAACTACACAGAATACTTTCAGGAATGCTGTTCTAGTATATATCAATCACAAAGAAAACAAGGACGCTTTGAAAGAAGTTTGCATTTTATCTTCAATGCCCACTCTAAATACCCAAGGCAATTGATTTTCTATGGATTACCGACAAACTGCTGTCCAAAGCACTGCTGAGATGCATTTCCATGCCGAACATCTTGTCTGCGGAACCGCCTGAAAGAAAGTAAATGCATTTAGGAGATGTTCAGATTTCAATTTTCCAGACTTTAAAATACTGCCAACCTCATTAAAGTTTCAAGTAGTATTCTGCTACTGAAAAAATCAATCAGTCATACAAAACAAAGATAAAATCCAAGTTTCATAGTTTTCCATATTTCCACTGAATGTTATTCAGTGGATAAGATCTACATAAAACTGTTTTTTTAAACGGTCCCATGAATTTGAATTATGGATCCTGAAACAATAATCTCAGAAAGTTCTCTTTACATTTCATTAGGAATTTAGTTCAACAGGGAAGTTTTCTGGTTTTAAATGAGTATTTTGGGTGGTAAAGGTTATGTGCAGATAAAGACAGTGAGAATTGAGGCAGATTACATATTTGAGGGAAAAATTGATAAAATTCCCATATAAGTGCATTATGTAAAGCTATTTGGATCCAAATATTTTGTTCTACAGCAATCATGATCAATGTGATTGTTAATAAAAATAAACTGATAATATATTCAACTTACTCTTTTATGCAGTTATAATATTTAAAAAGTATATGCCTCTATTAAATGTGATGGTGCATTACACATATTTAACAGAATGTCTTACATAATCGTGGACCTCAAGAAATACTGTATTTTTCCTTAATTTTCCTCTAACAGGTAAATATACTTCCAGTATATTTTCATATTTTCTGGTTGATTAGACCTATGATTGACAAATAATAATAGTCTTTATCCACGGAGAAAGAATTCCAGAATATATGCTGTATTGTTGCTATTTAGTTGCTAATTCATGTCTGGCTCTTTGCAACTCCGTGGACTGTAGCCATACAGGCTCTTCTGTTTGGAATTTCCCAGGCAAGAATACTGAAGTATTCATTTCCTTCTTCAGGGGATCGTCCCAACCCAGGGAAGATGTCTCTACACATTGTCAGGCAGATTCTTTACCAAAGAACCACCAAGGAAGTCCTCCAGAATATGTACCATGTTTCAAATTCGTAGGCATGTTTCTCAGGAATTAAATAATGGAATTTATCCTTATTAGTACTTGAATGCTAAAATAAAGATCTTCAGCATATCAAGTTTGAGATGGAAACAGAAAAATTACATAAAGGTAGAAAATACCACTGGCTTCTCTAATCATGGCACTTCTTCAACACTGAGGGGAAATCAGAAGGCAGAACAGAACTTTTATCCCAGAGGGAGATGGTGAAACTTCCCAAATGACAGAGATGCTTTTACCATATGCAACAGTCAAATTTGGAAAAGGGGGCCAGGTTCAAATCCCAATGTCACCACTCAAACGCTGCACTATCTTACACACATCCCTGGTCTTTTCTGTTTCGGTGCTCCACTTTTGTAAAGGAAGCTGGGCTAACTGATGCTTAATTTCCAATCCCATTATTTTTTTTTTTTTCATTCTAGGTTTTCCTCGTGGCCACCAAATAGTGATATTGGAATGTTATCAAGAAATGGAGTGTTTTCTCATAAATGAGTTCAGATCTTAGTTAAGAACTCAATACTTAATCCTTTGAGTGTTTCCTTATATTGAATGCTAGGACAGATGAATATTTCCAGTCAATTTTTAGGGTTATGGTCTGTGTGCAAAAGCAATTTTTAAAGTCTATTTAAAAGAATCAGACTGTTGATCAGAAAATCTTTTACTCAAAGACCTGAGATTTTAAGTTAAGATTAAAACTGCCATATGAATCATTCTATAGAGCTAAACTGAAAATAGAAATTGACAAAAGAGGAGCAAAATTTAAGGGTTTTATGCTCCTATATCGTTTTATGCTAGTGTATACTTCTATTATGTAACTGATAGAAGCTCTGGATGACAATTAAATTGTTGTTAATTCTTCACTTCACTGAGTGTTGCTTCGATACTGGGAATCTCAGGTCTGCTGAGCAATACTGAGTAATGAAACAGGGATAAATTAATAAAATGGGAGCTAGTTTGCACATTGCAGAAAGGATATTGTATCATATATATTATGTAAGTAATGTGAGGAAAAAAGGAATTACATATAATCAGCTAATTCTAGGTAAGCATTGTGGGTAAGTGTGCAAAAATTTTGTTTAAAATCATTGGAAATATTCATTTAAAAAGATAGATATCACATTCTCCAACAAGACTTCAGTTCATTTTATACTATCCTAGTATAGCTGTCCTTTATTTCATCATTTAAAAAAGAAGGTATTAGGATCAGGAATATTAGAAAGGCTAAGCTCTCAAAGTCGTGTATTTTTCTTATATCTCTTACCTCTTGGAAACTTTTCAAGAGAATGCTGGAAACAAGACAAAACACAAGGGCAAGGAGGAAGAAAAAAACCTAGCTCTATAAATTATAGTGTACTTTGGAAGACTACTTTAAACAAGTGGTTTGGAGTGTGAATTGATGTTTTTCCTCTGTTGACTCATTTTAACTCTGTGAACAGAAGAGTACTTATTTTAATGACCAGTTTTCAATTTCTACTGCTAGTCAGGTCTGAAGCAAAAATGTTCTGCTATAAAAGCAAACTTTATGTGCTGGAACTTATCCAAAATGTTCTGCTCCAGGGGTGGGTGATGGTTTCAAAGAATCTGACACTACTGAAAGATCTGCATTTCATGTCACCGAACTGAACTAATTCATTCATGAGCATGACTCCTGATTCCAGTATCTCACTACTTCCTGTCTATGATTATGCCCATTCATTTAACTTCCCTAAAGAACTCTTTTGTCCACCCTATAAAACACCATAAAGCAAACCTATGAATATACACTTTTACAAGAGGCACCATATACCAGGAAATACTTAGCTATGGAAACTTCTCAGTTAAATTCATCATAAATGCTGCATACCTAATAAAAAGCTTGTTATTCATTAAGTATTTGATGCAAGGCTTATAAATATTTTTGTTGCTGCTAAAAGCATTAGGATAATTAATGTTATTATTTTTGGTATAATTATCTTTCTGCCCTTAGATTCTACTACATCAAATCTAACCTACGGAACTACATGGTTTTCTCAGAGTATTTTTCTTTGCCTCTGTAGAAACAATTAATTCTCTTTAACTGGAATCTCCTTATATCCTTGCCTTCAAGATTGAACTCAAATGTTGAATTATTCTGAGAATCAAATAATGTGTTATGTGTATTGCACTTAGTCTGGTGCCTTATACAAAGTAACTGCTCAGCGGTGAGCTAGTATCCTTATTTACAATTCTGTTCTTCACTCTGGTTCTGTTTTCCTATGGACAGAGGACTGGGATTGTTTCTTCACCCCTCAAACATAGTACAAAAATAGACTGAATAAGTGAATAAAGCATAAAATAATATTTTCAATTAGTAACACAGCTGTAATCTTCAAGAATTGATTTTCAATATCAATAAACATGGGTAGAAAATCAACTGACTTACTTAATTCTTCAATACAACTGTATTATTTAGTTCATAAATGTCCCCTCAGGGCATCTTTTTATTATCTCCTTAATATATCCTTTATTTATTCATTGGAATGTTAATTTAGGTAAGGTCAAACTAATAAAAGTTTGAATTAGTGACTATTTTTTTAAATGCGATTCTGCTATTCATGTGAATTTATAAAAATGACAATTATATTAAATTAGATTTTGAAAAAAGGTGTAAAGGTAGTCCAAAGTGAAAGAGCAGTAGTAAATGAAGTTAATAAAAGTTGCTTTCAGCAGGGAAACTGCATATGGTTCTATATCTTTGCTTTATATTATCTTTAGCCACTTTATTAAGAGAAGAAGATAATTGCTTATTCTATAATAAAAATATTTTCCTTTATTTTTTCCCCAAAGAATGCATAATTTCTTATGACTTGAGTTAAGAAAGATTCTTATTCTTCAATATACTTTCTGTACCATAAGATCTGTTCAAAGAATTTCTGGATTTACCTTCTCTAACTAGTGGCAATGACCCCACTGAACTGTAGATATTAGAGTTTGGAAGTCTTTAAGTACCTCTCATTTGTGTTGAATTAAATCGCACATTTCATTAATTACATAGGTCATGTATTTGCCTAGGAGTTAAAATATTCACTTTCAAAATGAAATAAATGAAAACCAGCTGGTCAGGAGAACATGGGGCAAATTCAGGATGTATTTTAGAATGTATTTATTTTCTTTTTAAGTCTTTGAATTCCTCATGTGTGGGTTTACTTGCTATTTCCACATTTTAAGTTTATCTAAACTGGTTTCATGTCTTGCAGCAAAAGTTTCAGGAGGGAAAAGAGCTGATTCAAACTTGGAGGAAAAATAAAACCCCAGATAGCAAGCTCAGCCTGTCTCTACACAATAGTCGATGAAAGTTATTTTTCAGAAAAAGTGGAGTTTTCAAAGTTTACATTAAGAATAAATTAAGACTATGATGATTAGGAGTTTGGGATTAACATATACACACCACTGTATATAAAATAATCAACAAAGACCTACTCTATAGCACAGGGAATTCTACTCAATACTCTGTAATAACCTCTATGGGAAAAGAATTTGAAAAAGAAGGGATACCTGAATCAAGTTGCTGTACACCTAAAACAAACACAACATTGTTAAAGCCCCTATACGCCAATATAAAAACAGAAAATCAAGTTACTTTAGAATAAATGGAAAATCACTTTAAAAAAAGTTGTTTTCATGGAATGGGTACAGAAAGAAAGTGACAAAAAAAGAAGAGTATCAGTTTTTTTCTAAATAAGGGAAAGGCTCCATGGAAGAACTGTCTCACCGTTTTGCATGTGTGCCTGTCGGGTAATACCGAGAGCAGGAGATGCCATCCCAGGCACAGTAAGGGTCTCGAGCCAGGCAGCAGTCTGCGCAAGCACTCCCATACGTGGCACACTGGTGGAATCGGGCTTGGGCCACAGCAGAAGCAGATCCGACGTAGAGCTGTTGCTACAGACATCAAGGAGGAGAGAGGCCACTAGCAGGAGTGGACAGAGTTCTCACTGAGTTCTTTCACTTACATTTTCACATTCCCATGTAATCATTTCTGTGACTATTCACTTAAATAACTACAGTTACTCAGGACCGATGAGGGAACACTAACACTGGTTTTCTCCAAGATCTGAAATGCATTTACAAACTTGTATGCCGGAAGGACCAAAGTGCTAGAGTGAGGCTGACAAAAATCTCAAGCTGACTATGCATTCATTCATTATCAAAGTAGAAAGACTCTTTTGTCATCTAACTCTGTAGATCTTTTTAAAAAGTCTACAGGACTGTCCAATAGGAGAGTGAAAAAGCAAATGGTCTTTTTTCACATTATTAATGGATACAATTGACATATAATATTATATTAGTCTTAGCTATACAACATAATTATTTGATACTTATATGTATTGTCAAATGGCCACAATCATTCCGGCTAACCTCCCTCATCTCACACTACACATCTACAAATATTTTTTTTTTGTGATGAAAACTTTCAAGGTCTACTCTCTTAGCAGCTTTCAAATACAGAATACAGTATTGTTAACTATAATCATCATGTGGTACATTACATCACCAGGACTTACTATTTTATAACTAAAAGCTGGTACCTTTTAATGACCTACACTCATTTCGCCTAGCCCCTGCCTCTGGCAACCACAGATCTGTTCTGTGTCTATGAGCCTGTTTTGTTGTTGTTTTCCAATAGTTCACATACAAATGACATTATATGGTATTTGTCTTTCTTAGACATTTTTCACTTGGCATAATGCCTGCAAAATCCTTTCATGTTACTGCAAATGGCAGAATTTCCTTCTTTTTTATGGCTGACTCGCACTCCATTGTGTGTGTGTATGTGTGTGTACATGTGGAGGTGTACAATTTATTTATCCAGTCGTTCATAGATGGACGCTTAGTTCATCTGCATGTCTTGGCTATTATAAATAAACCTCAAATGAACATGGGGGTGTACGTATCTTTCTGAATTAGTGTTTTTGTTTCCTTTGGATAGATATCCAGAAGTAGAACTGCTAGATCATATGGAAGTTCTATTTTTAATTTTTTGAGTAACCTTCATACTGTTTTTCACAGTGGCTGCACCAATTTACATTCCCACCAACAGTGCATATTGACATATAACATTTAGAAAAGCGACACAGATATACACAGTCTATATTGCACATATAGAATGATGTGCAATAAACTGTAAGATATGTTAGTAAGTAAAAAGTATAAGTAGCAGAAAAATAACCTCATATGTCCCTATCTGTGTTAACATAAAAGGTTACTTATAAATAAGTGAGGCAATATATGTAACAGCTATTCTCAAAGTTATACCAGGAACTGGTTCCAGTAAAGTGGAAAGGAGGCTTCTTTTTCACTGTACGCTCTCTGTATTATCATTACCATGATTTTTTGCAAAAATAGTAGCAAAAAAAAAACATGGAATAGTGTTCTATTATGGTTGTACAGGTAAATCTATCCCTGTCTATTTTTCTAGAAACAGAATATGAAGAAATCTATTACCTGCCTGTAAATCACTATGTATTTCTGTCAGAATAAAGCTGTAACTTGTTAACATATAAGAACCCTTACCTAAGCTTTCTATCTTTTGACATTATCTGATACATAGAATGCACACACAGAGACACCTATCCAACTTACTCTCTTTGATGAAATCTCCATAGCAATAATAGGAACTGGATCCTGAAAAATTAAAAAAAATAACTTTCATATTTAGGAATAAAAATATAGAAACATACCTTAGTATGGTTATAAATTAACTGAAATAAAACTATGTATGTGAGTAGTTCTCTGTCAAGCAGTATATAACTTTCATTTTAGTAAATCAAAAGGAAAATACAATTAAATAAAATACAATTTCTTTCAAAAAATATTTTCTAATAGACTAGGACAAAATGTAGATGAGAAAAGTAGTGAATAATCTAATTATCTTTCAGTTTGTCTCTGCATTATAATTTTTATGTTTGCCTTTGAGTATTACTCATGTTTTGGAACTCAATTACCTTTAAATAATAAAGTCAGAGTAGTATTTCTTATAAAGTAAGTTGAACCGTTAGAAGGAAAACAGTTGTATCTTTGAATAGGTCTTATTACCAACAAGCCATGTGATCTTTAATTGTTTTAACTCAGGCCTAAACAAAATACTATGATCTTTCTTAGCTTTTTGAATGTTGAGTTTTAAGCCAACTTTTTCACTCTTTTCTTTCCCCTTTATTGAGAGGCTTTTTTAGTTCCTCTTCCCTTTCTGCCATTAAGACACTTGCTCCTTGGACGATAAAGCTATGACAAACCTAGAGAGCATGTTAAAAAGCAACAAAGGTACATATTGTCAAAGCTATAACCATAGCTTTTCTCACAGCTGTGAGAGTTCTACCATAAAGAAAGCTTAGTGCCAAAGAATTGATACTTTCAAATTATGGTGTTAGAGGACTCTTGAGAGTCCCTTGGACTGCAAGGAGATCAAACCAATCAATCCGAAAAGAAATCAACACTGCATATTCATTGGAAGGACTGATGCTGAAGCTGAAGGCCCAATACTTTAGCCACCTGAGGCAAAGAGCTGACTCATTGGAAAAGACTCTGATTCTGGGAAAGATTGAGGGCAAGAGCAGAAGGGGCAACAGAGGATGAGAAGATTGGATAGCATCAGCGACTCAATGGACATGAGTTTGAGCAAACTCTGGGAGATAGTGAAGGACAGGGAAGCCTGGCATGCTGCAGTCCACGGGGTGGCAAAGAGCTGGACATGACTTAGCAACTTTACAACAACAAAAGAAAATATTCTTCTGTCAATCTCCATTTATCCAGAATGCTCTGAAAAATGTGCATTATCATCATCACTGTCTTGGAACTGCACCAGAGGAAGGACAATCTACAGGACAGTTTTGAGTACCTCTGTGCAATTCTAGGGGTGGTGATTAAGACAAGAATATTTCTAAGGACATCACAAACTCAGTCATTTCTGTAAGTGGAGAAGTCATAGGCAGGTGGGATATACTCCTGGATAATTAATGGATAACTATCCTCCAAATAGTTATTTTTTGAAAGAGAAAAACTTGATCATCTATGTTAAAATTTTAAATATTTAAAACTACAGAACATTTTATTCACATGTCATTGTTTAGTCACTAAGTTATGATAACTCTTTGCGACCCCACAGACTGTAGTCCATCAAGTTCCTCTGTCCATGGGATTTCTCAGGCAAGAATACTGGAGTGGGTTGTCATTTCCTGGATTGAAGTCACGGCTCCTGCATTGGCAGGGGCAGATTCTCTACTGCTGAGTCACAAGGGAAGCATATGCATGCATTTATCCATTCAAAAAACAATGTTTCTTAAGGATTTATGTGAACAAGACATTGTTATAATGAGTGCCCTTAATATGAGATCTGTGATTCCTAACATGAAATGAAATCTTATACAGGCCCAGTATGCAAAATAAACATAGCTGCTCTGGGGATTCTCCCAGTGCCTCAGCAGTAAAAGAATCCATGTGCAAGGCAGGAGATGCCAGGACATGGGGTCGATTCCTGGGTCAGGAAGATAACCTGGAGAAGGAAATGGCAGTCCACTCCAGTATTCTTACCCAGAAACTCCCATGGACAGAGAAGCCTGGAGGGCTACAGTCCATGGGGTCACACAAGCGTCAGACACAGCTGAGCAACTAAACAACAACAGCTGCTCTGGTTGAGATAAGAATATGGTTAACTTTACGCGATGAGGAATCTAATCTTCTGAACAGCTAAGGTGAAATAAACTGTTTTCATAAAAAATATTTTTGTACACATTACATACATACACAATCTTCATTATTGCACACTGTGATTTTGTACATATGCTACTTGCCAAAATTTTTGCAGACCCAATATCAATACTTTTGGTATTTCACTGCCATTTACAGCCATGCACGTGCTCAGAATGGCAAAAAAAAAAAAAAAAAAACACCTGAGCTGCCCAAAATGTACATTCCCAGCTGACATTGATCAAGGTATACCCTGCCTTCTTGTTTCAACTCTCATACTGTAAACAAGTATCTTCATGTTCCATTTAGTACCATATTTTTATTTTTGTTCTTTTTGTTAACGATTTGCTGTTTAAAAGCCCCCTAAGCATAGTGTTGTAGTGTTGTGTTCCTAAGTTCCAAAAGGCTGTAATGTGCCTTATGAAATAAACATGTGTTTTGAATAAGTCTTGTTCAGGCAGGAGTTATTAGTGCTATTAGCCGTAAGTTCAATTTTAATTAATCAATAGGATAGCCCTGGTGGCTCAGTGGTAAAGAACCACCTGTGGTGCAGGAGATATAGGCTGGTCCCTGGGTCAGGAAGATCCTCTGGACAAGGAAATAGCAGCCCACTCCAGTATTCTTGCCTGGGAAATTTCATAGACAGAGGAGTCTAGCAGGCTACAGTCCATGAGCTGGCAAAAGAGTTGGGCACAACTGAGCAACTAAACAACATATACTAAATAAGGTGTCTTTAAAAAGAAACACAAATAAAACAAGTTTACATATCAATCAGTTGACAAAAATGCTGTGACTGGAGACTCTCAGGAACCTAAGGCTGTATCTCCTCTTTGTTTTTCAGTCGCTCAGTCATGTCCGATTCTTTGTGACCCTATGGACTGCAGAGTGCATCTCCCCTAGGAGCAATGATTATTAATTAATTCAGTGTTCAAAGACCATAACTGCTATAGATGTCAAGACTTACTGTGTGTATATGGGTGTGTATGTGTGTGTAAAAAAGAAAGACAATATATACAACTGCTTTTGTCATGCTTAATATTTCCATTATCATTTTGCATTTTTCTTTTAGCAAATTCTCTGTGTATACTGCATGCGATAAAAAGGCAATCTACTTATCACACGACATTGCCCACAATATGAAACCTGCTGCTATTTTTTAATTGCTTTTATTGATAGTACGTTTCCTTAAGATGATTGTAATAATGACTGTAGAATTCATTTGTGGGATAAGTGTCATTTATTATGTCCCAGTTCATATAATGAAATTCTTTTCATGCTTAGTAAATACTTGCCTCTTTATCTGAATAATGAATAGTCTATGATAATCAAATAGATGTACCAGAATTTTAAGTCATTCTTCATTTCAAAGTACTCTGAATTTACAACATACCAATTAGGGAAAAAAAAAACAACCTGATATAATGTTTTTCCTATTTATAATTCACTTGCAATTGTCTGCAATACATAAATGTTGGCTATATGTTTCACTAAAAATACCTTGAATATCTGAAGTTCCTCTAGAATTACTTCTTCCATTGATTCTGTTTCTTGGTTGTAAATAGTGATTACTTTCAGCACAATTCCATTATCTATAAGAAAACAAAAGAAGAGATAATCCAGAAGCTTTGTCACAATCTGGTTTTCAAGCAATTAAAAACCATGGAGAGATTATACATTTAAATAAGATTTGAAATATAGATGTATAAAATATTTAATCATTGCCAGTTAAAACAGTGAAATGTATGGCAAAACCAACACGATAATGTAAAAATAAATAAATTAATTAATTAATTAAAAAAACCCCTTAAACATCTCCAAAAAATACCCCAAAAAACAATGAAAGTGAAGTTGCTTAGGCGTGTTTGACTTTTTGTGACCCCATGGACCGTAGCCTACCAGGTTCCACGGTCCATGGGATTTTCCAGGCAAGATGGCTATTTATATATTCATATTAGCAAAAAAAATCAATTTTGTGTACATGGTCAAAGAATAAGATCAAAAACCCAATTAAAGGTTCAGAAATCAAGATGTCTTTTGGAATTAATGAAATAGAAGACAGATAGAAAATTATTCTAGCTTTTTCTGTGATGTATGATGATGAAAGAATATTTTTTACCTAAAGCTACCTCCTGGTAAGATACTATACTTTTAATCTTAGGGAACCTTCCAAGCAACGCACAATGGAAATCTTGACATACTGATATATAAATAGAATATATTTATATCTATACATATACATTTTTCCTTCCAATTTTAATGAGATATAATTGACATACAACATTGTATAGTTTTAAGGTATACAGCATAATTATTTGACCTACATACATCATGGGCTTCTCTTGTGGCTCAGCTGGTAAAGAATCCACCTGCAATGCGCCTGCAATGCAGGAGACCTGGGTTCAATCCTTGGGTTGGGAAGTAGCCTGGAGAAGGGAAAGGCTAGGCCTGGAGAATTTCACGGACTGTGTAGTCCATGGGGTCACAAAGAGTCAGACACGACTGAGCACATACGTCATGAAATAATACCACAATAAGTTTAGTGAACATCCATCATACAAAAGAGTTTTTTTTTTCCTTGTGATAAGAACTCTTAGGGTTTACTTTCTTAAAAAGTTTCATGATAACATACAACACTGTTAACTATATTAGTCATGGTGTATATTATATCCTTAGTACTTATTTAACTCATAATTAGAAAGATATATCTTTGACAATCTTCATCCAGTTCTCCTACTGCTCACCTCCAGGAATCACAAGTCTTGTTATATATACTTTCAATAAAAATTTCAAGTATAACTATAGAGAGATTAGTGTAATGAGTCCTTCTGTACTAATCATTTAGTTTATATAATTATAAATAATTTTATAAATTTATACCTACATTTTAAAACCCTACCTGTTTTTTATTATTCCTGATATTCTGAACTTGTTCTTTCCAATGAAAATTTAATAAAACACTAATTTGACTGTAAGAACAATTTAGTATAGTGCTAGAAATAACTAGGGGGAAAAAGCACTTTGGAGGTTCTGATCCTGGAGTTTCTACAGAACTTCTGCAGTTTCTTTAAAAATTATGAAATTGTGTGGTTGGCTTAATATAATTAAAATAAAACTAATAAAAACTACCAAAAGGAATAAAATTATCATATCAAGCACACATTATAAATATCCACAATTATCATATCAAGTAAAACAGCAAAGAGGAACTCAAATTATCAGTTTGCAACTAGTGATTTTTCCTTATTGAAAGCTTGTGTCTGGTAAATTTGGGGAAAAATAACTATTTTGTGGGATTTTTCAAAGTTGTACTCATCACACATTCATCAAATATGTTCTTTAGTGCTGAAAAGTTGTGGTTCAATATAATGATATCTTTAAGCTCAACATAGGTTACATGAGAACCTAAATATATACCTTATGTATTTCTGAATTCTCTCAAATAGCTTTGGTCAATCTAACAAAAAAGTATTTCTGAAAACATTCTTGGATTTATACATATGACTTCTATTTTCCAAGGCGGCTAAAAATAACATACTTTTTTCTGTGATTAATTTTATCAAATATTACTCTTGCTTATGGAATTCTTTTTTTTTAACTTTATTGGCTACCACTATAAGTGAATTCATGGCCAGGTAATTTTAACTTTGTTAAAGAAATGTGATGCTTTGTTAATCTTGAACCCACAGTGCAGAACATATTGCTTAGGCATTTCGGTTGTGTCCGACTCTTTGTGACCCCATGGACTGCAGCCCGCCAGGCTCCTCTGTCCATGGGATTCTCCAGGCAAGAATACTGGAGTGGCTTGCCATTTCCTTCTCCAGCAGAACATATTACTAACCTCTTAAATGAATAAAATATAGCCTGCAAGAGATATCAATTTTTGGAAATCAGACAATTACCTCCTTACCTTTGCATTTTCAAAAAGCATGAGTGGGAAAGTTCAAGCACCAATATTAATACTATATACTAATTCCTGATCTGGGCATATGTACCATCTCTTTAGAATATGTCAATGATTAAAGTTATATATAGTAGAATGTTTACTCTTCTAAATAGGATCTGCTATAGCAATTATTATGATGCATATAAAAAAAGAAATGATCATTTTAATGATTCTTTAAATAACTATATAATTTCAAAGTACTTGACAGAATTTGATACGTATTACCTTGCATGCTAAATGATTCCAAGTTCTCCTCCATAAGCTAGATCTAATGAATGGCACTAATTGAAATTACAGATCTATTTTACATTTTGACTTTTAGCATATTTATTATACTTTAATAATGCAGGATATTATAGTTTTAGTCTAAAATTGTATCTCCATTATGTATAACATCGGGCTTCCCTCGTGGCTCAGCTGGTAAAGAATCCGCCTGCAATGCAGGAGCCCTGGGTTCAATCCTTGGGTTGGGAAGAGCCCCTAGAAAGGGAAAGGCTACCCACCCCAGTAGCCTGGCTTGGAGATTCTCTGGCTTGGAGAATTCCGTGGACTACATAGTCCATGGGTTGCAAAGAGTCAGACACGACTGAGTGACTTTCACTTTCTTTCACTTTAATGAATAACATTTAGCTGCATTTCATATGGTTGATTTCTGATGGGGCCTGATAAGCACAGTTGAGATTGTAGATTTAGGTGAAATTACGTAAACTTTATCTAAAGATTGAAAAATCTTGAGCCTTTACTGAGCAGCCGAGGGAAACAGTGGCCCTGAGGGACTAACAGAGGAGAACCATCCTTGCTGTGGCACCCTACTTCTGCTCTGAGTTCTTTTCTGGAACCCACATTGTTTAATATCAATTATCCATCCCTTAATGTATTCATTTTGTTCAAATATAGTAAATACTGACCATGTTTCAGGAATTACAGGCTGTAACTGCCCCAAATTCTTATCTTCCTTTGCAGTGGACAGGCAGTATGTACGAAAGTCAAATAAATGGGTCAACAGAGGTTTTGTTGACAGGCAGGGGTTTTTAATGTAACGTTATTGACTTTAAGGTTCAATTTAAACGTCTAAGTACTTTCTAACTTCATTACCTGTCCCAATGAACAAGACATCATATTGGCCATCCTCAGCTTCTACACGATCCACTGCTATTTGCTTCAGGTTATACTTTCCATCTGTTTTCACTAGTATTGGTTTTTTATGGGCAGGTTTTATGGGCTGGTACATAAGTGGATGACTTCTAGCAAATCGGATGGCATCATCGGGATAGTCTTTGGTAGTTTCATACCTCCCTCCATTCACTTTGCTGGCACACTGAAATATAAATGGATGAGAAAATATTTTTCCCATGAAATCTAAAGAGCAAATTTATAATCAATTATAAGGAGAATTATAAAAACTGAGTATGTTCAATTAATCAACTATGTATTTAGCAATATTTAGTAACCATATGTTCTTTACTACAGAAATAAAATCTGAACTAAAAATTGCATAGTGAGGCTGAATTATTTAAAAAATGTGGCACTAGAAATAAGACAGCAATGAAATCCTGAAAAATAAATAAAGAATATATAGTTTAGAGATAGTACAAACATAATATTAAGATACTTTAATTATTTTCCTGCTTCTAAAATTCATTTTTCATTTTGCAAATTAAATTTTAAAGTAAACAATGTATTGTTCATAGCAAAACAAAGTGACTTGTTATTGTGCTAAATCTTCCCCCCAAATTAAGAACTGCAACCACACAACAGCTTCCCCATTACTGACACTGGTAGGTGACAGTTTCAATCGTCTCACTAACTATAGAAGTTCAGTGCTATAACAGGAACCTCTTCAAATTCCATCATTGTTAATTAAGGTGGGGAGGAGAAACCTTCTCTGTTCTAATGTAATTTGTATGAATTTATATTATTTTTGTATGAATCAGATACAATAATTTGAAAAAACCAGAAATACCTGCTATAGCATGTCTCAATTCTTAAAATCATTGACTCTAAAAATAAATGTTCGGCGGTACCTAAGCTACTTCTTGGAATGCTTATAACCATGTTGATTCATGCTTGTTATTTAGTGCTCCCTCATTTCACATATTTTCTTCTAGAACCAGCAGCAATTGTAACGGTGACCTTGATAAAAATTTTCCACTTTAGATTATAAACACAGTAGTTTATTAATCATTCTGCGAAGAAAGCATTTTTAACGGTTTGTTTTAAAAATTTGGGTCATACTTCTTAATTTGGCATGAATATTTCACGTGAATGTACTTTCATGATATATAATTGGAAACATTCAAGACCAGCTTGGAAGCAGTTCAGTAACCAGTCACTTCCTCTAAATCTCCTTTAATACCATGCGGTTTCAAGAAGCATTTCCAGCAAAGCCACAGGAGTGGGTTTTCTCCATTTGAATTGTAATTTCAATCAATAGAGTGAAATAAAATATACTTTATTTCTTATTGGAAGTAATAATTTTAACCTAGTGAGAGAGAGTGATTGAAATGGTAAAGCCTTACACTTGTTAACTGAGGTAAGGTTTGTTTCCACTTTGAATTGTGGCTCTGCAAAAATTATTTCTACTGACTTGCAAGTACTTATGGAATCAGCATAGTGATGGGTTTTTGCCAGCTGCTCATAATGGTGTAGACTGACTTGTATGACAAATTCGTTCTCCATGAACAGCAGGTACAAAGACCCTACCTTTTCCCAACCTAACTGTGTACAGGACACATAACACAAAATCCTCCTCATCATTATTATCATCATTTGTGCAATTAAAAGCACAGTTTGAATGGCTAGTCAGGGAGACTCTTGGTAGCACCAGTTAAGAGGCAAATGGTGGAACTTCCTTTTGGCAAATGGGTTGCTCAGTATTCTGAAGAGCCAGAGAAAAAGCTTCCTCTCAATATGCTTAAGTGAGAAGCTGGGATAGAGTCTGCTCTAGGGAACCGAGAGCCTGACTCAATTATCAGAATATATAATAACAATATAGTAACATTCTCTTGCTTGGAAACCGCTTGTGGCACTAATTCTTCTAAAGAGGTTGAGAGGAATATCATGCTCATTTTATTGATGTTTCTGTATTCACCAATACCTTTAAAAATAAAAATTTAGTTAGTCACATAGATAGCCAAAATATCAACAATAATATATATTTTATAATGCTAAGATGTATCTATTTTAGATTACATTCTTTTCACTAAATAACAAGCATACATCTAGATATAAGAAGTAATATTTCTTTACCATGCAAGTAACCAAGCAGATTTTTAGTTGTAGAATTTCTTAACTGTTTCATGCAAATTTAATAAAGCATCTGAACAATGAACAGAATATTACTAAAAAAGTTTTTCAAAAATAATAGTACTCTGTTAAATGCCTAAACTTACAGATCCAGGTCTTGGATAAGGTACTTTTCCTTCATAAAGCGACCACTGGTATTCAGGTCCTTCCTTATGTGCATATGGTCCATTAAAGGCTGCCCGGATGCTAGACATGTGATAAACACATATAGCATGGCCTCTAAATATATTACTGGGGAAAAAAAGATAATTACTATCCTGGAATAGACTAGGAGGTCATCTAGTCAAACCCTACAGACAACCTAGATAAGGAGGAAGTCTTTTGGGTGAGAGAATTGCAATCTCTTAGGTATGAGGTATCTAGAGATATTATTTACTACAATATTCTAAGTATTCAAACTCCAAACTTACTGTTTTTTGCCTATTTATTAGAGAAAATTAAAAATGACATTGTTAGAATCACAAAAGCAGTCATGACATTTTATTTTTTTTTCCAGTAGAATCTTAAAATTTTAAATGAACTATAATTGATTTACAATGTTGTGTTAGTTTCAGGTGAACTATACACACACATACACACACACACACACGTAAATATATCCTTTTGTGTTTTACATGTCTTATAAAGGAAGATTTTGTCTTAATATTTTTAAAGATTGATTTCCAAGTTGGAGAAGGTTTTATATCCTTGCATCTCTTTTAGGTATACTATGTTTTTCTTCTTGCCATGCTGTTAATATTGTTGTAAATTTTATCTAAATTGTTTATTTTTCTTAGTGTAGATGATTTGAAGAATAATTTAAAGTCTAAAGAGAATTAGGAGCTTTGTTCCATTCTTGAGCTTGGCCGTCACACAAACAATGATTGCCTTACTATACATTACTCCCTCCAGGCCACTGAAAACAGTGCTACAGTGGCAAGATGACTGGGCTGCACCAGATTAATCCTGAGAAAAAGACTTAAATTATGCAAAACTCAGATTCCTTACCTGAAGAACTAGATGAAGTTGAAATTATTTTCTTGATGAAAATTTCTACTTATCTTGGATGAAGAAGCATTTGAGCTTTCTTTATAAAATAAAGCTACAGAAACTTTTATTGTGAGTACCTAAAATAAGATTCTGTGAAAGAACATTTAAAATTATTTGTTTTTTAGGCCACATTTATTAACTTGGCATAATCTGAATGAAGTCTAACACTTCCCTAGCTTCCTTATTGTAAGAATTAAAATGATTAGTTTGTGAAAGTGCTCTGCAAAATGCAAAGTTTTTTTTAAAAGTATAACATTTCCTACGTTATGAGACACCTGTAGAACAGCAGTTATGTTACTGTCCAAGGACATCAGTTCTCACATTTTATAACACACCTTGAAGCAATTGAAAATGCCTGCAACAGTGAGAAAACCAGAGATAGTCTTCCAACTAACGTGGCAATAAACCTTTGATCACTATGCTACAATATCAACCTCACATCAGGTAACACCTGGGAAGCCTTTCCTCAAAATTATGCATATTGAACAGCCAAAATTGAAATTATGGAAGAAAATAATACTCTGTTTTTGAAATCTCAGACAGATCAAATATGCTATCATTTATGAAAACAGCTTATAAGCTGATCATTCTAACTCGTTAAAAAATCTATACTGACTATTCTATAGCTTACATTTATCATATAATGCCATGGAATTATCATGCAATGTACAAATTCTTCACTGGCATAAGAGAGAAGATGAAGTGTAAAAAAAAATAGTTAAGAGATTTTCCATGGACTGTGATAACTATCAGTCTACATTAACTACTTCTTCTTGCATCAAGGAATAATTGATAGTAAAATTGCCTGAATGTTTCTGTGCTAAAGAAAAGGTCCCTTTAAGCCAGCAGGATGCTTATCCAAAGAGTTTTATTATTTTTTTCAAAGTGAGAATAAGAAATTACCTGCTGAAAAACTAAACAAAAACTTAATGCAACACCAAGGTGGGGGGACAGGGGAGATGAGCCGGGAGACTGAGACTGGCATATACACACTATCTATAGACAAAATAGAGATGCAAACAGACTTGTACAGTGCAGGAAACCCTACACAGTGCTCTGTGGGGAGCTAAAAGGGAAAGAAATTTAAAAAAGAGGGGATCTATGCATACATATAACTAATCCACTTTGCTGTACAGTTGTTATTGTTTAGTTGCTAGGTTGTGTCCAGCTCTTTTGTGAGCCCAGGCTCCATTGTCTATGGGATTTCCCTGCCAAAATACTGGAGTGGGTTGCCATTTCCTTCTCCAGGGGATCTACCCAATTCAGGGATAGAACCCACGTCACCTGCGTTGGCAGGTGGACTTTTTTAAACCACTGAGCCACTTGAAAAACCCTTGCTAGATAGTAGAAACTAACAAAGTATTGTAAAGCAATTATACGCCAATAAAAATTAATAAAAAAAATTATGGTGCCATCCTAAGCAAACAAAGTATACAGGTAAACATAAAAGTTTAAGGCCAATGTAAAGCAAACAAGGAGATGAGCAATATTTTTCTATCCCCATCAAAAGCATTGAGGTATATTCTTTATTTCTCATTTTAATCATCTCATCTCCACTCTGATTTATTTGGAAAGACACTCAGGGAATTATATATATAACCTTTCAACTCAAACTGATTCTAATAACATATTTTCAATCATGTATCAGACACATGAAATGATCTTTGATTCATTTTTCCAGCACACTTCAATGGATACATAACACAAAAACATAGAAATATCAGATCATAAGTCCTAAACTTGAGTAGTTTATTTAAATTTAAAATATGGAAGCAACCTAGATGCCCATCAACTGACGAATGGACAAGAAAGCTGTGGTACATATACACAATGGAATATTACTCAGCATTAAAAAAAAATTCATTTGAATCAGTTCTACTCAGATGGACAGAACTGGAGCCCATTATCCAGAGTGAAGTAAGCCAGAAGGAAAAACAACAATACAGTATACTAACGCATATATATGGAATTTAGAAAGATGGTAACGAGAACCCTGCATGCGAGACAGCAAAAGGAACACAGGTGTATAGAACAGACTCGTGGACTCTGTGGATGAGGGCAAGGGTGGGATGATATGGGAGAATGGCATTGAAACATGTTAATTATATGTGAAATCAATCGCCAGCCCAGGGTTGATGCTCGGGGCTGGTGCACCAAGATGTCCCAGGGGGAGGGAATTGGGAGGGAGGAGGGAGGGGGGTTCTGGAGGGGGAGCATATGTAAACCCATGAGGGTTTCATGTCATTGTATGGCAAAACCAACACAATAAAGTAAAGAAAATTTGGAAAAAAAAATATGAAGGGCAAATCAGAATTGTGTGTTCTCTAAGAACTCACACAGGGGCAGGACAACCAGAGTAGAGGAAGTGAGCCAAGTGCTCTGTGATTAAGGAATCAAGGAGTGTTTCATTTGGATGGTAATTGACAAGTACTGGAAGAGAAACTAGATAAAGCAAATCATAGTGATGGGCAAACCAGACATTGGGATTCTGACAGGTTATTATCTTGTCAAAAGCAGAGTTTGAGGGAACCTAGAGGAAAAATTTCCAATGTTAAGTGGGGAACAGTGGATAGAAAGACTTGAAAGCCTGACCCAGACAACTGTATATGATAACTGAAAGAATGATCCTAGACTTTATAGCATGGAACTAGTATCTTAACAAACAAACAAACAAACAAAAACTGTATAGGAAAAAATATCATTCTGTTGTAGATTAGGGGGTGAAGAGCTTAGGATACTGAGCAGAGGAGCAGGCTAGTACTTTAAACAGAAAGAAATGAGGGTTTGGATTGAGATTGTGGTTTTAAAAAAGTACAACTGCAAATACAGAAGAATAAAGGGAAACTGGTGACTTATAAAATATAGAAAGTGAGAATAACAGATTGGTCAGTAGTATTTTCAATTACATCAAAAGTGAAGGGATGAGGAGTCTCTTGTTTCATGATATTTTGATTACTCATATAAATTTCTTACCTGGTAGTGCTGAAGAGTCCAAATATCACTGGATTCTTATGATCTCTGGTATGCAGCAAAAACACATCCTCTGAAACATTGAAGATCATTGCATTAACTTAATATGTTTAGCCCTCAAGGCATGTGAAGAAAATACAGTGACATAAAGTAGTTTAGAACCCATGATATATTTTAAGATATAAATTTCCATATACAGTTAAGCAACCATGACCAAGTCACAACATAGTGAGATGGATGAACTGTTGAGGATGACTTTGAGCTGGGCCTGAAGGAAGGAACCAGAGGTGCTGACTCTAAACTAAAAGGAGGGGTCTTTTTGCTTTTGCAACCCCTTTGCCCCAACTCGTGGACCCAGCTGAGATGAGAATAAAAACTTGCACTAAGTTAGAAGTCAATGACTGTGGAAAGCAAGTTTTCTATGCATGTCAAAAACAGGGAGGAAAAATAAATTAATTAATTAATTAATAAAAACAGTGAGGGTTACACAAAGAAACATATATATCAAAGAGGAAGATTTGACTCTCCTAATAATATTTACCTAACTCATCAAAATGTGTATCGATCCCATTCACGCCTGGCACTGAGCAGACCAGCCTGGCTTTCAGGAAAGTGCTCCACTTATTCACCAGGATTCGCTGTCCTCCCATGTCATTCTGTGAAAAAGAAAAAGCAGGTAATGGGGACCCAGAGACCTTTTACCAACAATAGATTTTGTATTACTAAACACGAAGATGGCAAGAGTTATACCTTTTTTACTTAAGTGGAAATTTTGGTATACTCTCAAATAATATTCAAGATGCAATTCCTCACAAACCTTTCCTCTTTTTTTAGGTTTACACATGCTGCCTTGTCAGTGTGCTTTCACAAGGGCCCATTAAATGCAGTTTCCAGGTATGAAACAATGTTAGTTGTCTAGGTGCCCCCAAATAAATAGTGACTTTTATTATTATTTTATTGATAAATAATCCATTTGTCTCAGTAATACAAACATATCTTTTTATTCTTTTAGGGAAAAAGGCTTGGGATATGAATACATATGTGTACATACACATAACAAGCATATATATTTGCACACATATGCAAAATACATACATGTGTATATGTATGTCTGTATGTACATCCATACATGTATATATGTATTCTTAAATTTATTCTTGAGTATCTTTTTAAATATCAAAATAACTTCACATTTATAATGCTATTGGTATTCTCTCAATATACAAGGCTACTTCCATTGGTTTTGAATATTCACCAAATCATGTATCTGAATTCCAACAAACTATAGGTCTTTTTTCCTACAGAATCAACCATCTGAACTGTCGAATCATAGTTATGTAAATTATTTAGAATGTGGATTACAGAAACTAGAAAGATTTCGGTGAAATTAGCTTTTTAAAATGGAGCTTAAACTTCTGTATGGGAAGAAGTACAGCTTAATTGTACACCCTTTCTTCTTAATAGGGTTTTGAAAATGGGGAAGATAGCACAAAATGTGAAGTTCTTTCCAGATTAAACTTGAGTAGATATGAAGTCTAAAAATTAGACACTAAATACCAATTTTAAGGAACCTAAGAGAACATTATAAAACATTTAAAAGTAGAAACCTATTATAGAATGAGCAAAGGCCTGACATTAAAATTGCGAGATAAGCGAGCTTAGTGAGAGAGGAAAACAGTCCTCACCACACAGAGCCGCCCCACTCTGGTGTAAATTGCATGGGCACTGTTTTCTGCCTCCAGGGCCTTCTCCGTGAAAAAGAAATACACTTTGTTGTCATCCTGGTCTTCATTGTCAGGGATCATATAAGAACCTACAAATTTTGGTTCTAGATAAGTAAAAAAATAGAGGAAAATGTAATAGTTATTACAACAAACTTAAAATTTTGTACTAAATTTTAATATCATGTAGATATCTCCATGTTCTTTGCAAATCAACAGTTTTAAGGAAGTGTTAAAGGACTTAAAATTTAACTGAGTCAGGGAGGAAAATAATCTGATTTCAAACAACATACACTATAGACTTGAAATGAATTAAAAAAAGAATAGGTTAAGAGCAATATGATGATACTCTCCATAAATTTTCTGTCTATTCATATAAATATTATAAATTATAAATATTATAAATATATGAAAAATATTTTAGTAAAGAAGTCTATCATTACTTTTTTTAAATTAATTGTTTACTAGTCCAGCTCATGGAAGATCATTTTAAGGTGGAAAATTCACTTTAAGTTCTTCTATTTCTAACTGAATGTGTCTGAGTGAATGACCTTTGACTGATACAGAATGTCAACTATTTTAATGACAAAATGCTGCCAATAATGACTATGCACTCTAAAGCTTAATAAAAAGGTTGAAAATAATGAAACTACTCACTATAAAATGATTTTAGTCCTTAGATATACCAGTGTGTCAAAATATAAACATGACTTCTTACAAAGAAGTCTATGTAAATGAATGCCTAGTGATGTTCCTAGAATTTTATTTCTCTCTAAAGTACAATGTGATTCTATTAAACAAGCAAAGAAAAGCAATCAATTCATGCGAAATTATACCAACTGACAAGAGACAGCATCTTATTAGATGAAAGGGGTTTTCGTTTTGCATACATTTGCTTTGTTGATTAAAATTCTGCTTTCTAAGTATTGCTCTGAGAGTAATTTGGTTTTATTATAAAGCTGATCTATTTTGATGTAATATGATATGCATATATCATATAATATTTTAATCTGGGAATATTGCTTAAAAAATGGCAGAAATTTGCAAAACCTATAAACTACATTTGTATTTTATCATTATCAAAATGGCAAGTTTCCCATCAGCTCTGGACTTGCTTTTCAGTTCTTATTCACACCCTTTTCTCCTCTACCCCACCTTTCAACAGGCGCTCATCATCATGCTCAGTGCGGATCTGAGCCAGTTGCCCCAGGCTCCTGAGGATGGCAGCATCTCTGCCCCAATAGTCACTGTAGAGTCCAGCAAACAATTCACTACCTGCATGAAAACATCAGTTAAAGAGAAGTGAGTGTTTCTGGGTCTGTTGACAACATGCTATGCTGTCCCGTGCTTAGTCACTCAGTCATGTCTGATTCTTTGAGACTCCATGGACTGTAGTCTGCCAGGCTTCTCTGTCCATGGGGATTCTCTAGGCAAGAATACTGGAATGGGTTGCCAATCCAGAGGATCTTCCCAACCCAGGGACGGAACCCAGATCTCCTGCTTTGCAGGTGGATTCTTTACCAGCTGAGCTACCCGGTAAGCCCGATGACAACATATAAAAACACAACTGCAACAAACATATCCAGGTTTACCATGTATATGGCCTTAGAAAATCAACACTACAGTACAGAGCAGGAATGGTGCAGTCAGACAGCCAGGGTTTGAATCATGACTCTATCACTTACTAGATATGTGACCTTGGACAAGTTGCTTAACCTCTGCCTCAGTTTCCATATTTACAAACAGGAAAAGCACCCAAAATTGTTGTTAAGAGTAAAGCATTTAGAAGAGCAGGGGCATATGCTAAGACCTATATGATCAGTTGATAAGTAAGCTGACTTTATGGCATTTTAATAAACTTCTTTCAATTTTCACATCATCAGGGTATTAGTGTTGATATTACATGTGACTCAGTTAATTCAAATACTTCTTGTAGTAAGAAATTGCTTCCACTAACATGACTTTAGTGCAGGAACCACAAAGTCTGACAAAGTAGTATATAATTCAATTAGGTGTCATTTAATTTGAAAGTGTGTGGCTCATTTAGATAGAAACGATAGAGTTTGTGATTTAATCGGGCAGTCCACAGAATAAATGAAGCTAGCTGTAACATGTGATGAAGGTCACCGACTTAAATCAGACCAAGGAATACAAATATATGCAAGATCTCAAGAAATGATTCTATGTCTTTGGGATGAGCCTGCAAAAAAAGACATCATAATAGCTCATGATAAGAGAAAAATAAATTAACAGTTAAAAAAAAAAAAGATAAAACTAGGGTTCCAGAAAGATCAAAATCTCTCAAGCACAGGGTATGAAGTCCTCTTTCATCAAATTGACAACAAAAGGTAATGAGTGTGCCCTTCAGATGAGGTCAGAAGGATGGTCCTAGGCATATGCAGCTTGAATTTTGTCTTGGGCAAAAATCTCTGGCTATGAAGCAGATGATAGCGACAGATCACTGGAAACAACAACCTCCATTTAGGGTGATAAAATTACTTCCTTCATGAGTGTCATGTAACTCTGGACAGGTTTTAAAATATAGAGATTATAAGTATACTAAACTCAAAGTATGAATGCTTTTCTGTTCAATTTGGAATGTGTCCACATGCTATTTAAAGTGCTTTTAAGTTTAAGATAATTCAAATTAATTTTATTTCCAATTTAATCAAGTTAATTGTATACTCCTTTAGAGTTAAATTATTAAAGTTATAGGTATAAAAATGTGACCAAGTTTTCACAGAATTTAAGAAAAATTGAGTGTCATATTTATAAACTTTATTTGCTATATTTAAAATTGGTTCAAAATGTATGAAGAGTTCTCTCTAAATTAAGGCCTTTAAAACTTCAAAAAATTTGAACAGAATAAATATATTTCTATGGTTTCAAATTTGAGAAAGTAATCAACTGAGTTGCAAATAGGACACATTGTTAAGAAGTTTAAAAATAAAGATGAGGGGACTCGCATGGCTGTCCAGGGTTATGACTCTGTGCTTCCAATGCAGGGGTGCAGGTTCGATCCTTGTTTGGGGAATTAAGATCCCACATGCTGTGGGGCATGGCCAAAAAATTAAATTTGTTTAAAAGTAAAGACTCTTGCTTTTATTATACTAGATTTAGAAAAAGAAAACTGATATATAAATTGAATTTTAAAACATACAAGAAAAATAAGTTTTTATAAACCTTACTATAGTAAACTAGTTTTCATTTACAAAACCGTGAGTAAAACCATAAATGGTTTTGTTTGGTTCACAAAACCCCTATGGATACTTTAAAATTATATTAGGATACAATCAAATAAAATTCAGGTTTCCCACAAAGGAATTCATTTTTAAACTATATACATATATAATATTATGTTATATTATATTATATAAGAGAAAGAGAGAAACAGGAGAGACAGAAGCAAATGTGGTAGAATATTAACAGTTGGTGAGTCAAGGTAAATGGTATAAATTTTTACTCCTCTCTCAATTTTTCTTTGTATTTGAAAATTTTCAAGACAACAAACTTAAAAATGAGCTGTATTTTTTGAGTTAATCCCATATATTCAATGTATGCTAGGTGAGAAGTGTAATAAGAAAAATAACAAAAGCTAAAAAATAATGATGCTTTGTATCTGGACTTAAGAAAATATAATTTGGTAGAAAAGAATTATATCAGAACTCATATGTAAGCAAGTTCTTTGGAACTAGAAGGGGTGGAAGAAGATAATTTGTATCAAATTCAATCAGTGTTATCTTCACTAGAATTTTCAAATCCATATGTTGAAAGATAATATTTTGAGAGAAAATGCATTCAGTGGTTAGAGATATGAACCACGGGATTCCTGCACTACTTGAACACAGATAAAAGAGACCATGCTGATTTCATTAAAAGGCTTTGGGGATCACCAACTCCGTGGAATAAATGAACGAGCTGACCCATAACAGAGCTGACTACTGAACCACCAGTGCAAGGGTTTTTCTGAAGTTAAAAAAAAATATTATACTTGGTTACAGCTTCCACATAAAATATAAAGGCCATTTCACATGGATGAACTTAGAGATTTTCATACAAAGTGAAGTAAGTTGGACACAAATAAATATCATATGATATCATTTATATGTGGAATGTAAAAAAAAAATGATACAAATGAACTTATTTAAATAAACAGAAATAGACCCACAGACATAGAAAACAAATTTATAGTTACCAAAGGGGAAAGAGGCATGGGATAAATTGGGAATTTGGGATTAACAGACACACATCACTATACACAAAATAAACAACAAGGATCTACTGTATAACACAGGGAACTATAATCAGTATCTTGTAATAAGTCATAATGGAAAAGAATCTGAAAAAGAACATATACCTGTGTATAAATCAACTATACTTTAATAGAAACAATAATAAACTATAAAGGTCATTTTGTAAAACTGTCCTAAACAGAACTTATTTTTCTAATATGGCCTGGGTGAATGTTTAATGCATAATAGGCACCAAAAATTTTTTTTCTTTAAAATCATAACAGTTTTATACTTAAGATTTTAATCATTCATGTACTTTAATTTCCTAAAATATTTATAGAATTTTTATATGTGAAAATATTACTATGGAAAATAATCTTTATTTTATTTCACATCAATTTTGTTGCATTTATCCCAATTTGAACAGTTTCCAAGTTCTATTAATCCTCATTTTAATCAACTCTACAAATTTAACAAATAAGTTTCTCATGCAGCCACTAGATGGAGCCATATGATACCAAATTGTGTGTGTGTGTGTGTGTGTGTGTGTACACATACATACAGAGAGCAGCTTATTTGCAAAAAGAAAAAGATGATACATTACCAATTTTACACTGTATTCAGATAAAAGCAAATGGCTTGTGAACAATTCAAATAACACAATATGAACTGTATGATTTAAACTTCAAAGAAGTGAGACAGGTGCTAAAAACTGTATGCTATATAAACTGAAACAAATGTGTTTCTGTTAGAAACATTAGATTTTCCCCAGAATAGAAAGATTCTCCTTTCATATTATCACTATGAAGAACAAAACAAATTCATAGTAACAGATAATAATGATTTTGTGTAAAATACTTTTCCAAGAAAATATAAACACTTTAATGAAAAATAATAAATTAGAATAAAGCTTTAGGCACAAATGCTAACTAATAGTAATTAAATGAGCAAAAATACTCAATATTATTATAAATATTGATACTATTTATAGCAAATATACAATTTCTAGCTGAAAACTTAAAAATCATAACTATTTGATATAGAGAAAATTTATGAATCAATATTCTGCTATTTTATAGAACACAAAAATAGTATCTGGATAATTCAAACTTTCATGGATTAAAAAGAGAAATTTTTAATACAAATAGTAAAATATGTTTTAGAGCTTCAATGAGAAGAACAGAACTACTCAAATTTTTAGTTTTCTGTGTCTATGGAGACATTTAAAAAACTTATAAACTTGGCCATACATTTAACTGGCATTTATTTTGATATTCTGAATACAAATAACCAACTTAATTTGTGAGCCATGTATTATTTTTCACTGTTATAACACTGATTTCTGATGGTAACTGATGTTATGTTAATCTTAGTTGGTCAAGTGGGGTTATAATTAAAAATAAAACATCTGCAGGGTATTTTGACAGGTGAATGTAACTTATCACTGTCATGTTCAACAATAGTCTCTGTGTACAGACAGGATAGGAATGGAAACAGTTCTGCACTGGAAACCTGGCAAATTAAGCCCCTAGCCCCAAATCTACGATTTGCAGCCAACTGTTCAGAATCTCACTGCCTCAGTTATTTGGAGAATCAGAGAGACGTACGAGTGATTTCCTGAGGTTGTCATGCTTCTCTGTGTGAGTGCTAAGTTGCTTCAGTTTTGTAAGACTCTTTGCTACCTTATGGACTTCAGCAGGCTGCCAGGCTTCTCTGTCCATGAGATTCTTCAAGCAAGAATACTGGAGTAGGTTGCCGTGCCCTCCTCCAGGGATCTTCCTGACCCAGGCGTCGAACTCATATCTTCTGCATTGCAGGCAGATTCTTTACCTACTGAACCACTTAGGAAGTCCCCTCTTCTCTCTGCTGCCCTTTTATTTGTTTCGTTTTTGCCTGGAATTCTATATCTCCCTGCTTGCCGCTTTATCCCCATTTTATTTGGCCATGGCCCAGGTAAATGAAGTCTTCCCTGACAAAACTTGTGGTTACTGTAGTAGTTCCCAGTACCTCCACAGTCCCCATGCCTATTTCTATCATATTTTTTATAGTACTATACTTAGTCTCCTTCTGTGTTTGACATTATTTCTCACTAGACTGCACACTTCTTGATGTTGCTATATTCTTTTGACACCATATTTTACACAGTGTCTAGAACAAAAGATGCTCAATAAACATTTGCTGAACCAAAGTATGGCATAATGAATTAATAAGAGAATATATCTGAAATTTTTAGTTTATGAAAACTATGAAATGCAATTTAAAGAAAACCTCAGCCCATGGTGGATTCATGTCAATGCATGGCAAAATCAATACAATATTTTAAAGTAAAAAAAAATAAACAACCATAAAAAAATAAAAATAAAGAAAACCTCAGGATCAAATACTGATTTTTCAAAAATGCTTCAGGGAAAAACTAGCAAAAGAAAGAAAAAACTACTAGCCTTTACATGAATAACAGTTCATTGCATTTTTGTTCCTCAAGAAGCTTGTTATTTAACAGTTTTAATTTATGAACACAGAGACTCTATTTTCTTCTAGTATTTGTCCCTAAAAGTTTCAGCCCCAAAGACTGTGTACACAAATAGCTGTTTATAAGAAAGAAAAGAATATCATTTGAGCTGGAAAAATACAAAAACAAATTCATTGTAAATAATTCTAAGTTAAAATGCATAATTAAAATACTTTTCTACACAACTCCTTTTTTACAACACAAACTCTAATCGAAGTTTTGGGGAACCATACTTCATTCCCTTAATATTTTATCAAACTTATCAAGAGCTCAGTTCAAAGACAGTATTATTAATCAATTAGAGTTTTTACTCACCATGTTGTAAATATAGGTTTCTAATTATTTAGTGAGAAAAAATCACAGTAGCTTTTCATGCCCTCATTTTCTTAATTCTTGCTCAAGCATTTCTCCTATTTATGTTGTAAACAGATCTGCATAATTTGTGAAACCTATTTGCCTCATGGAAAAGACATGGCTAAAGGCAGACTTAACAATCATTTTATAATTGAACTTTATCATTTTATTAGAAAACCATTCTATTTTGGAGGCACTATTTCACAGAGTGACTGTGTCATGCATAACTGCAAACAAAATGCATTTGGGAGAATGAGGATTGGTAAGAATGGTCTACAGGTTCCAACCTCCCAGTTCACACAGTCTGCAGAGTACACTGAAAAGAAATCAGAAAAAGTAGATCCTTTTATTAGTTACTTAGTTGTTGTTTGGACTTTTTCTTTGATTTTGCTTTAGCAAACAACATTAGCTATCACTGTTAAGAAGGTTGTTTCTGTGGCATGAAGGAAAAAAAAAAAAAACTATGTTTAGAGTATGTTTGTTTGCATTTTCTGACATCTGTGACAATACTGAGAGTTTCCTTGGTGGCAAACCAATGACACTGATGCCAGCATGGTCAAACCGGATTTCTAAGGGGGAGAGTGTCAATTGGGTATTGAACATGACGTTATTTTTCTTCTATCATTTTTGATTTTTTGTTTGTTTTGAGGAAACCATAAGCAAGCAGTTAAATAGCCCTTTAGCACCTCATAGTGATGTCCAGAAGCAACAGTCAGCCTGTGGATGCTTGGCACTCAACCAAATGAGAGAGCACAGTAGTCTTGGATAAAAAATTACAGATATTCTTTAGGGACAGGGACAGGAACATGGTAAAGAAGCGGATTTCTACACAGTTGGGCTGAATTCAAGAAATGAATCAGCACATTTGCTTATTATGTTTATAGAGGTTGTAATCCTAAAGACTTATATTTACCTTCATCTCGATAATTTTATTTATTTTTCTAATATTTATGAAGTCCTGTTTTGTGCCAGAACTATTCACTTATAATTCTACCCTGAATAAATAGCTAATCAAATAGAAGCATTAATTTATTAAAAAAAGTTTTACTAATATTAAGAGCTTGAAATAATCACTTATATTTCCCCTGAATGAATTCTGACTCACTTTCCTTCAATTGACATTGACCTTTAGTTTACAGAATTTGTAATGAGGGGATATATTCACAAAGGTCTCATGATAAAAAAAAGTAAGGGAAGAAAATCTCAGTAGCTATAAACTTGTATAATCTTATTTGCTGAAAAATGTAACATGGGACGTAAAATGTGTGGAAAGAAAATTTTAGAGACTGTGAAATATCTCATTCATGATTATTTGTTGACATAAAATTTGTAAGTCTTTAAGTTGAAAGTATCCTAAAATATTCTAACAACAAAGCTAACACTTTGAAAGCAAAGTGTGAAAAGGTACCTGACAAATCAAAGTGGTTCTCCCCCAAACATTAGTAACATGGACATTGGCATAGTTTAGGTATTTCAAGTGTGGTATGTATTAAATTACACCTAGAACTGGCAATAAAAATATGAGTCAGAATGAAACTTAAAAAAAAAATCAGCAGTAGAATTGAGTGGACAAACTATCAAAGAAATCCCAAAGTTACTTAATAAAGAGAACATTGCAATGTTACATCAAAGGTAAACTGACACACACAAAAAAGAAGCCAGCTAATAGTTTTACTTCCTGACCAAAACGACATATGACACAAAGAAAATATTTCCTGAATTTTGGTTGGCCAGCCATCAAACCTAATAATTTTAGTGGAAAGGTAAGTTCTCAGTATCTTTTATTGACTCGAAAGGTACAGACAAGTAATACAGCAATTCAATTTACTAAGTAATTAATTGTTTCAACAAACTATTTTTAAAACCAAACTGCAATGCCTTGCCTTCTTCAGATATTTATTAAAGATCCTTTTATGTGTAATATTAGTGATCACAGTAGGGGGGGAAAGTGGCTAAACATACAGAAATATTGCACCTGTGATATGAATTTATATGCCACCATGATAAATTATGCTAATATAAAGTAGGGTTTAAAAAGCAAGCCTAATTAATGTATGATTTCATCTTGATTGGCTTCTGAACATACAGAACACGGCTCAATAAGGATCTTGTTTTACTCCTTAAATCTTGTTTCACACAGAATCGTTTTGAGTTACTTATGTTTCCATTCTAAATTAGACTGTAAATTTAATAAAATGTTCATTAACTTGTCTATCACCTAGTAAATAATGTTTATTCCTTATTCGTTTTTTCAGTAAGCTTTTACTCCATGTGATCTTAAGTCAACTGAATTTAAGTTAAATAAAATGAAATTTGTATCTAAAGTTAACATATTATGAGAAATTCTGATTCATGAGTATGTTTTTTCTTTCAGGGCCTTGTTAGTTTTATGAGTATGGTTACAGAATTTTTGTTTTTGTTTTTTAAATCATGAAAGCGAATCTTAATGTGAACAGGCATTAAAAGTTAAGTGTGACCTATAATTAATACAGAAGTAGAAATGGTCTAACCACGGTCATCTTTTTGCTGAAGTCCTGTCTTAACCCAACAGTAGAGAACATATATGGTCATAAAACACCACATTAATGCATTCTTTCCATGTCAAGAGTAAGCTGCACTGAGACTGCCAATTTCCAACTCAGGTAGCTCTATTTTTTTCCAACTCAAATTCCTGCTGCTATTTCATCTGAGTGAATTATTTCTACTTCCTGTCTTTTAAAGAGTTGCTGGCTCACAAAGGTTATCAGATTTCCATCCCAGTGGCTGCTGTATATCCACAGTAAGTGAATGATCTCTCAAAGGTACTTTAAGATGAAAGCTAGTGGATAAATTAGAAGAATTATATTTTTATTTCTTCTCTTTAGAGGGATTATTCTATAAGTTTTGTGTTTAGCTTGGAGGACTCTCAAGATTTGATTTTTCTTCTAAATAAGTGAAACAGTCACCCAGATGGCAAGCACTTCACATTTTAGCATAGTGTAATTCTATTTGGAAGTCCAATGAAACTCACTTGGAAATGTCCCTCCAGTAATATTTCCCCTCTTAAAAAATTCAGTTTTAAATTTCTGGTTCCACACATAAACAAGCTCCAGAAAGGCTGAGTGGTGAGTGGTGGGATAGCTAAAAACAAGTTACTTTTAACCATGTAAAACAAATGTTAAAAATAAACAGTGTTCTAATTGTCTTAGGATTTTACCAGAGAAGGAGTGCCTGCTGCGTAATTTTTTACTTTCAATACCTTTTACAAGGTTATTGTGAATACTATCCCCTAATTTGCCTTTGGTTTGTTTGTTTAGGAACACTTATATTTCATTCAGAAATCCTATGGACAGAGGAGCTGGGCAAGCCACAGTCCATGAGGGTCACAAAAGACTCAGCAACTAAACAAGAATATTCATAGGAGACTCTTCTGTGTGATATATTGTATGGTAAAAGAAAGATTAGAGAGTCTCATTCCTGCAGACATATTCAAATCTTGTCTATGAAGTTATAAAAATCAACAAAGACATTAGAAAAATAGTATAAGTCTATCAAATGCATGTATTTTAATTCATATGCTGCCAATCTACTAGGAATTTCTAACACTTGTGGATCTGGCATTCTCCAAAAGTGGAGCTCTTAAGGCTTGATTCCAACTAAGTCCAAACTGACTTAAGGAACTCTATTCCCATATTTAAAATCTCCCTTCTTCATACCGTGTTTACACACACACACACACACACATACAAACACACACATGGGTAAGTCAAGCAACTCAGGATATCTTAGTATTTTCTTTAAATTTTATATTCTTTAAAAATGCCTCTTTATTAAAGCTCCTGAAGAACTAATAACTTTGTGGAATTCTCATTAACAGGTCTTTCAGATTATGAAACTGAAGTAAATTAAATGTCTCTACTGATTAAAGCTAACAAGAGTTTTGTTCTACAAGTAAATATACATATATATAAAAGCTGTACTTATTTGGACCTGAGTACCATGATAGGCATGGTGGGTAGGAGGAATGAGATGCAAGGACAATTGTAATCAACTGTTTGGAGTAAATTCAGGGAATGTGTTGTCTCTAGAATATCCAGGAACATTGGCATCAACTCTAAATCAAGCATAAGATATTTTGATGATTCATCAGTGGGTAAAGAAAAAGTCTTATTCTGAGATTTAAGTGAGGTTTTCATGAATCTCATCTAATTTAACTGAAACCCAACTGAAAGCTAGATCTGACATGGCCAGTTTGTTCTGTTACTCCAATGTGGACACAGTTTGAGTCAGTCAAACAGAAATCTAAATAAGTGACTCAAGTTCTAAACTGAGATGATTTTCTGCTGACTTCTACTGATACAGAGAAAGGCATCAGGAAAAGACTATTAGAAGTTCCCAGAAAGAATAGACATATGTTAAAATAGTTTAGTTTATCTAGCTATAGTTTTATAAAGTATTTACATAATTGTATTTTGTGAACAATAAATGATAATACAAAAAAACACCTTCTATCGGGTATTGACAGTTTGCATTTTCTGGATGATATAGCCTGTAACTTCACAGCACTATACTTAGATGAGTAAAGCTGGCTCAAGTGAGTATGGCTTGAAAATTAATATCCTCGCTCCCAGCACCAATAAACAGATATGACACAGCAAGGTAGAAGGAAAACCAAAGACGCTAACTGAAGTTTCATAATCAATATGATACCACCTGATATCTGCAGCCATGAAATTTACCTATTAAAGTGGAGATGAAGGAAGAGCTGGGATCAAAGGGACATCTGCCCCTTCCTCTCTCAGATCTGTGCGATTCCAGGTGAAAAAGGGGAGCCTGTCCAGAAAACCAGAAAAGCCATTATGCATCTGCCAACTTTAATAAGAAGTTAATTTCTCATTAAAAAATACATTCAATCTTGAGTATTTACAAAACAAGTACTGTAAATAAGGCTCCAGTGAGAAACATCAAGGAATTTAGGAACAAACTGGATTTTATAAATAAATATGTGGATTTTAAGGCCCTTGTGGCTTTCTCCTCTCAAAAAGGATGCAGGTGCTGAAATTCATAATTTTTATCATTTCATCACACAGTATTAACTATGTTGAGATGTCACTTAAATATTACAAATAAATGGAGACTTGATGGGGGGGAAATGGTTAGTAAAAAGGAGACTCATTGATAAACATGGAAATGGGCTTTTATTCCACAAAAGCCATTATTGATTTTTTTGAGTAATCTCTAGAAGAATATAACATGTTTTTTCAATAATTTGGAATATCTATTTTCAATCATTTTTATTCCTTATCACATTCTCTTTGCATAGACATCTAATATTTAATAATTTGGAGAAAGATTACTATATAAATTAGCACTGGGATATATATATGTGGAAATTGATATAATATTATAAACAATATTTCAGTATGTTTTCACACAAATGAGATATTGAAAATTAATATATTCTAGAAAATTACTACTTTATTGGTTCCTAGTGCAATTGCATAACTACAGGACTTAGGAATTCCTAAGTGTTCTCAGATTTCAAAATTTTCATTCATGGGTATTTCTAAAATTAATTTTCTTTAAGTGTGTTATAAGGGGCTTCAGGTTAAAAAAAATGTAGTTTGGCAAAATGACAATAAAAATCAATATATAAAATTTTGTAGGGGGAAAACTACTTTGCAATACAATGTTGCCAATACTGCCCATTGCAGCATCTATAAATAGCCCTGCTCACCTATAAATCATGAATCTGTACTCAATCCAAAGTTCTGGGGACCCTATGAAGGTTGCATACACATTTCTACAATTTCATCTTGACTTCCCAATAACCAACTCATTTACTCCATATTATCTATCCTGTCTTTTTCTTGTTGTTCTTATTCAACTTTTCTCTTTCTCTCTGATATTCTAAAGTCATTGATCCTGCCATTCCAAGACTTTTCTAGTAAGTGCAGAGATCACCTGACCCCTATAAACTTGTCTTGTCTTTGGAAATGAACCATAGTTGACAGAACAAAGAAATACAAGAATGTAAAGTGGCTGTCTGAGGAGGTCTTACAAACAGCTGAGAAAAGAAGAGAAGTGAAAAGCAAAGGAGAAAGGGAAAGACATACCCAAATGAATGCAGAGTTTCAGAGAACAGCAAGGAGAGAGAAGAAAGCCTTCTTAAGTGAATAATGCAAAGAAATAAAGGAAAACAAAACAACGGAAAAGACTACCAATCTCTTCGAGAAAACTGGAGATACCAAGGGAGCATTTCATGCAAGGATAGGCAAATAAAGGACAGAAATGGCTAAGAAGAGATTAAGAGAGGTGGCAAGAATACACAGAAGAACTATACAAAAAAAGTCTTAATGACTCGGATAACCACAATGGTGTGGTCACTCACCTAGAGCCAGACATCCTGTGGTATGAATTAAAGTGAGCCTAAGGAAGCATTATTATGAACAAAGCTAGTGTAGGTGATGGAATTCCAGCTGAGCTGTTTCAAATGCTAAAAGTTGATGTTGTTAAAGTGCTGCATTCAGTATGACAGCAAATCTGGAAAACTCAACAGTGGCCACAGGACTGGAAAAGGTCAGTTTTTATTCCAATCCTAAAGAAGGGCAATGCTAAAGAATGTTCAAACTACTGCACAATTGTGCTCATTTCATATGATAGCGAGGTTAACGCTCAAAATCCGTTAGGCTAGGCTTCAGCAGTATGTGAACCAAGAACTTCCAAATGTACAAGCAGGATTTAGAAAAGACAGAGGAATCAGAGATCAAATTGCCAATATCTGTTGGATCATAGAGAAAGCAAGAAAATTCAAGAAAATAAAGAACACCTACTTCTGCTTCATTAACTATACTAAAGCTTTTGACCGTATAGATCACAACAAAATGTGGAAAATTCTTAAAGTGATGGAAATACCAGAGCACCTTACTTGTCCCATGAGAAACCTGTATGCAACAGTTAGAACAGGACATGGAATTATGGACTGGTTGAAAACTGGGAAAAAGAGTATGCCAAGGCTGTATACTACCAACCTGTTTATTTAAGGTATATGCAGAATACATCATGCAAAATGCAGGCTGGATGACTCACAAACTGGAATCAAGAGACTGGGAGATTTATCTACAATCTCAGATATGCAGATGACACTACTTTATTGATGGAAAGCCAAGAGGAATTAAAGAGCTTCTTGATGAGGGTGAAAAAGGAGAGTGAAAGACCTGGCTTAAAACTCAACATTCAAAAAGATACTTGCTGCCTGGAAGGAAAGCTATGAGAAATCTAGTCTTTATTAAAAAGCAGAGACATTGTTTTGCTAACAAAGGTCTGTGTAGTCAAAGCTATCATTTTTCAAGTAGTCATACATGGATGTGAGAGATGGACCATAGAGAAGGCTGAGCACCAAAGAACTGATCTTTCAAACTGTGGTGCTGGAAAAGACTCTTGAGAGTCCCTTGGACAGCAAGGAGATCAAATCAGTCAATCCTAAAGGAAATCAACCCTGAATATTCACTAGAAGGACTGATGCTGAAGCTCCAACACTTTGGCCACCTGATGTAAAGAGCTCACACATTGGAAAAGACCCTGATGCTGGGAAGGATGAGGGCAGGAGAAGGAGGCCACAAAAGAAAAATGGATGGCATCACGACTCAATGGACGTGAGTTTGAGGAAACTAACGGAGATTATGAAGGACACAGAAGCTGGAGGGCTATAGTCCATGGCATTGCAAAGAGTCAGACACAGCTTAGTGACTGAACAACCACCACCATGGAACAAAAGTAACCTCCAAATGCCACTTTTAGTCACAGAGGTATGACTAAATTGATATTTTAGGCCAAAAGAAGTTTACCAATTTAGACACTTCACATAATCGGTAGAGAGCAAGAATGGCCATAAATAACTTGAGACATTTTTGTCTTCACTTCCAATAGACAATAGATTTGCATGAAAAGAAAATATTTGTTGAAATAAGATAGAATTCTTCATCTGCCGAACTAACACTTATGTTGAAAGGGTTTCATCTACATTTGTAAAACAGATCCATAGCATTATACGGAGGAGGGAGTGATTGAGCAAATGAATATAGTCCTTGATACTACTTTAGTGACTGCTACCTTGTATTGGTAAATACTTGGTAAAAACAGGTAGGGTATACATACTATACTTATTCTAATATAGTCAAATGTCCAAATGTTTGGTCACAGAAAGCAACTGAAGAAATATACTGAAAGGCTTTCTTAAATCAAGACTCTATAGCTTCAACATTCTGTGATGCTCAATTTTTTGTCTTTAATGACTGATGAAGCTGATTTATCTATCAGATATAGACATCCTAAACATTAAAATTAAAACTGCAAGAGAAAAACAAATACATTCCTTATTTATTCAAGGAATTACAACAAATTCATTTAAATTTAAACTATCAAGTGAATGAAACAGAAAATGCAAACTGTAAGGATGCTAAGATTAAGAGAATCTTAAAGAACCACTTAATTAAATGAAGGAAATAAAGTCACAATCTTAGAAAAGTTACAGATTTTTAAACTTAGAAATCATAATTTAGTTTCTGAGGCCAATATTGATTTGTGAATTTCAAAATGTTTCTGAGATATCAAATAGCTAACAGAGCAGTGTCTTCAAGCGAAGTAAACTAAATTAAGTAGAAATTATATTCACAAAATCATATAACCCTAACATTCTGAAAACAAATAAGGAACCCAAGATGTATGAAGCACAACTCTGTGCAATACATAAAGTCTATTTGAAGCTTCTTTTATGAAACTTCAAATTTGAAAACAGAACACTGAATACTAAAAGCTCATATATTCTCAGGGATCTACACCTCAAATTCAAACTCAGATGTAGCTTAACTGAACCCTTCCTGACTTTCTCCAGAATTCTTCAAATATCTCTCTCTAATTAATTTGATTAACACCTAAAACTACCTGAACATGTTATAAATTAAATCTTTTTGCCTGCTTCTCACATCAGTATTAAAAATCCACATTCTTGAATAGCTTAAAGGACAGACATATCTATCATTCTAATTTTTTGAAATTTGTATTCTCAATGTACACGTATATCAAATCATCATGTGTGTGCGCATCCTAAGTCACTTCAGACATAACTTTAAACATCTTGCAATATTTTTTGTCAATTAGATCTTAATAAAGCTGAAAAATTCATGTATTCCAAAATTTGTTGTTTTTCAGCCCACTAATGATTTTTAAAAAAGATAAACAGTTGGAATATCTCTGCTTTAGATAAGGATCACTATCTTTATTAAAAAGGAGAAAGGTTCAAATCTGTAGAGCACACAGTCATTTCATCCATATATAACCCTTGGTTAATAATACTCCAGGAGTCAAATAATACAAAAACCAATGACAACGTTAACAAGATTGTAAATTGTGATACGTATTTTTTAAATTTGAAGACTATGTAATTGTGTTTGACGTCTATAATACTTGTAACAAAATAATGAAGAGTTGTCTTGAACACCTGAAAGTTCTTAACTCCTGTCTTATCACTTTGATCCTACTGTCTTTGACCCTGTCCCCACACCTGGCAAGTTGTTAAATGAACATTTTTAATTACTAAATTAGGATATCAGTACATAGTATAGCAACTTCTAAAGTTATTTTTATTAATCAGAACATATCTTTCTTTAGAAGTATAAAATAGGATTCTGTCAATATTACTTATTTAAATCACTGTGCCTTAACAATAATATTGTATCCCTGCTTTTTACTTTGTTTTTTAATTACTAAGTTAAATGAAGTTGTAACAAAAATGTGTTGCCCAGCCCAGTTTTTGTTTTTTTTTTTTTTTTTTTTTTTTAGCAAAGGCTAGTACTATGAATAAAATAACATTTGATAATACAAGCTAGTGAAAGGTTGACAAAAAGCTTCTGCACAACAAAGGAAACTATAAGCAAGGTGAAAAGACAGCCTTCAGAATGGGAGAAAATAATAGCAATGAAGCAACGGACAAAGAATTAATCTCAAAAATATACAAGCAACTCCTGCAGCTCCATTCTAGAAAAATAAACAACCCAATCAAAAAGTGGGCCAAAGAACTTAACAGACATTTCTCCAAAGAAGACATAAAAATGGCTAACAAACACATGAAAAGATGCTCAACATCACTCATTATCAGAGAAATGCTAATCAAAACCACAATGAGGTACCACTTTACACCAGTCAGAATGGCTGCCATCCAAAAATCTACAAGCAATAAATGCTGGAGAGGATGTGGAGAAAAGGGAACTCTCTTACACTGTTGGTGGGAATGCAAGCTAGTACAGCCACTATGGAGAACAGTGTGGAGGTTCCTTAAAAAGCTGCAAATAGACCTGCCATATGACCCAGCAATCCCACTGCTGGGCATACACACGGAGGAAACCAGAATTGAAAGAGCCACGTGTACCCCAATGTTCATCGATGCTTTGTTTACAATAGCCAGGACATGGAAGCAACCTAGATGTCCATCAACAGACGAATGGATAAGAAAGCAGTGGTACATATACACAATGGAATATTACTCAGCATTAAAAAATAGTTCATTTGAATCAGTTCTACTCAGGTGGATGGACCTGGAGCCTATTATCCAGAGTGAAGTAAGCCAGAAGCAAAAACAACAATACAGTATACTAACGCATATATACGTAATTTAGAAAGATCGTAAGGAGAACCCAACATGGGAGACAGCAAAAGGAACGCAGATGTATAGAACAGACTCGTGGACTCTGTGGATGAGGGCAAGGGTGGGATGATATGGGAGAATGGCATTGAAACATGTTAATTATCATATGTGTAATCAATCGCCAGCCCAGGAGTGATGCTCGGGGCTGGTGCACCGAGATTTCCCGGGGGGAGGGAGGAGGGAGGGAAGAGGGAGGGGGGCTCTGGAGGGGGAGCATATGTAAACCCATGGCGAAATCATGTCATTGTATGGCAAAACTAATAAAAAAAAGACATTTTTCATGTGATGACTTGAGAGTCTAAGTATGGCTATGGTCACACACTACCTTACATTCCTATTATTTTGATTTTAGCCTTGTTAGCTGATGAGGGCTCCCTGGTGGCTCAGCTGGTAAAGAACCTGACTGCCAATGCAAGCGATGCAAGAGACATAGGTCATCCCCTAGGTTGGGAAGATCCCCTGGAGAAGGAAATGGTCACTCACTCCAGTATTCTTGCCTGGAATACTCCACAGACAGAAGAGCCTGGTGGGCTACATAGTCCATCCATAGAGTAACAAAGAGTCAGACACAACTGTGCAGCTGATTCAGTTGTTTGCTGATACAAGGTATATAGTTTCATCGCAGCTACAGCCTCAGTAAATTTTATCTGAGCACCTTATGTACAATAACAATCTTAAAGCATAATTAGATGACACTTTAGAGAAGTTAAACAGACAAAGCAATGCCAGAAAAAGTCAGAAGATAAAATTATTTCATACCTAATGAATGTTTTATGACATGATAAAAACAAACAAACAAAAAATCTGCCTATGGTGAAAGCTAGTCAAACCTAAAAATAGTTTGCCTCTTTTAAGAATATACTCAAAACTCCTATTTTTGTCACATCAATCTTTGTTGATAACAAGTATGAGATTTCCATTGAATAAAATCATAAATGATAAACAAGTTCAGAAAGTTAATTTCTACTGGAGATAACATGATTACTAAAACCATATTTCTGGTCTAATTTTATTGCTCCTCTGAGAACTTTTCACCATACCTTCTGAAATCCTTATTTCATGATAGTGAAAGTCACTTAGTTGTGTCCAACTCTTAGGGACCCCATGGACTATACCCATGTCCATGGAATTCTCCAGACCAGAATACTGGAGTGTGTAGCCTTTCTCTTCTCCAGGGGATCTTCCCAACCCAGGGATGGAACACAGGTCTCTGGCATTGCAGCCGGATTCTTTACCAGCTGAGCCACAAAAGAAGCCCAAGATTACTGGAGTGGGTAGCCAATCCCTTCACCAGCGGATCTTCCCAACTCAGGAACTGAACCAGGGTCTCCTGCACTGCAGGCAGATTCTTCACCAACTGAGCTATCAGGGAAGCCCATTTCATGATAAGTAAACTGCTGAGACCACACTCAATTTATAACAGGCTTCAACACCTCCATGCTTTAATTAATTCATAGCTCCCATACTCAGCATAATTATGGAGCCTCGTGTTCAGGTCTTAATGCTTGGAACCTATAAATATATCACTTTGCATAATAGCAAAAGGTCTTTTTCAGATATAATTAAGAATCTCCAGATAGGGATGCTGCTAAGAATTATCCAGGTGAGCCCAATGTCATCATATGAGTCCTAAAAACAGAGATTTGATGATGATAGCCAAGAACCAACCAGAGTGATGCAGTGTGGGGAAAATTAGATCAGCCATTCACTGCTGGCTGTGGCAGTGGAAGAAGGGAGCCATGAGTCAAGGAATGTGGGGGGTTCTCCAGAAGCTGAAAAAAAAGAATGACATGGATTCTCCTAAATCTTATGGAAGGGTTGCATTTCTGTTGACATCTTGATATTATTCCAGGGGAATAATTTTAGACTTCTCACTTAGTGAATTATTAGATAAAACATCTGTTTCATTCTGAGCCACTAAATTTGTGGTAATTTGCTACAGCAGCCTTAAAAAAAAAAATAAATGACGCTCCTAGGAGGATACTGTTCCATACAGTTTCTCATCCTTCCGGCTGTTTTAAATGTTGATTACAATATTTTTTACCCAATACAAAGTTGAAACCCTTTTTTTTTTCAAAATACGAAGGTACTTTCTCATCTTCTCCTTGTTAGTCAGCTCTCATTTTGTTCCTATTCTCTCATCCACAGGTCTACCTTCCCTATTTCTATAAACCTACGATAGTGACGCTGCTAAAGAAAATCATTCAAAAATATAAAGCAATCATTTACAATCAGTGATTTTAGCTCAGCCCTCCAAATTGCCAAGGAATGTATTAATATGGTTTCCTGGTCATGTTCTTTTAGAACTCCTTTGAGTAGCTATATGCTCAGCTAGCCTGACTCGTGATCTCTCTTGACAATCAGTAGACAATCTTACACCTTATGTCTGATGGAGAAAATCAGTTTCCATTAATTATGTAATTATTCAAAAAATCAACTTCCTCTATGCCAGGTCCTGGCCCTGGAACAGAAAACAAAGTAGTAAACAAACAAACCCCAAGCCTTATCAGTCTATTGGTCTCATAAAATTACCCCTGGTAGACTTTCCCTCCACACCCCCCTCTTTTATTTTTACTGTATCTATCTGCAATATTCAATGCTGTTGCCCACACCATGGCATTTATTTAATTCACGCCTTTACCACTTATCACCTTAATTTTAATACAGCCTCTTGAGCAGTGTCCCCAGCCCCAGCCATTAATCCTTTACTCTGTAGCCAAAGACTTCTCTCTGAATTTCCTCCTGTCAACTCCCTACTTACAATCTTTCATTGACTTCCCATAGTCTCTAGAAAACAGTCTAAAGCCCTTAGAGTTTTTAACAGAGGGACTTTATACAAAAGTACTTCACCTCTAAAATGCTGCCCTTACAGTCTGAGTACCAACTACTCTGACTGCTTGTAGTTTTTTTCACCTTACTTGGGCTCGTTAATGTGTTTAGGATATTAATGTCCACACAATATTAAAAATTCAGCACAGACCTTATTACTTTCAAGAATCCTGATCTGACTCCTCTGCTTGCCCTAATATTGATTTCTTTCCCTTTCTATGTCCTCCTGAAGCATCATGTAAATACCTCTTTTATATCATTTACTTCTCTGTATTATAATTGTCTGATTCTCTTCCCTATAGGTTGTGAGGCCTCCTTGGAGAAACTGCCTATATGACATTTGTCTTTGATTCCTTGTATCAAATAAAATATCTGACGCATAATAAATGTCCAACTGTTCATGTTTTCTAAATAGTTTTATCTTCTTTGCTGTGTGCTCTTTGTCTATTTTCTAATGGATCTAAAACAATTCACAAAATATAGCTGTGGATAGGCATGTTGATTGAAAACTGAACAACCTATACGGACTATAATGTTATGCTATGTTGTACATGTTTTCTTGGGGCTTTGCGTACAGCACTATCATCATTCTATTTTTTATATATTTTGATTGCCTTTGGCTTTAGTAAATGTGACTACATTTTTAAAACAACTAAAGGAAAAATAACATTTTTTTGTCCTCAGCTATTTATTGAAGATCATATATTTTCAGAAACATGTTGACAGTTTTGATAAATACTTGCCAGGGTTAATATACTAAAGGTTAGGATAAATATAACATGGCAGTTATATATATGGCATTACTATAATATGGCAGCCATTAAAAATAATATCAAATACTGAAGAATTCTAGTGACAACTTGTTTTATCTTCAAAGATCTTATTAGTCACAGAATGTAATTTGAAGTACTATAAAGGTGTGACTTGGAAGTATAGTTACTTCTTAGATAAGGTTCCCCTTTTCCACATGACTTTTTTAATGAGGAAAGGTATTTTCTTGATACTGTGGTATATCATCATGAAACTTTAAAACTGAAATGATAATAAAGACTGAGTTCTTAATTTTTACCTAACAACCAACTTGACAATAGTTTTTAATGAACTAATTGGTATTATGCTCCAAGATTTTAGAGGAGAGGCTTTCTTTGTCTTGTTAAGCTACATGTGACAGAAAAATACATTGATCCAAGTCATCTTAATTCCTCAGAATTCTATACATTATTTTGGCAACTTTATACTGAGATGTGGACACTTCTAAAAGGAAGAAAATTTACCACAGAAAGAAGAATATTGATGTTATGATAGAAAACAGGAAAATTCTAAACTTTCATTGCTTTGTTTTGCATAGGTCAAGCTAACTTCAAAATTAGCTGCAAATTCAAGAAAAAAGTTTTTTCACATTATTTCGAGAATTCACTGTGCTCTTAAATTTAGTGCCCAATCCAATAAAACACTAAGAAGCAAGTAATATAATTTTCTTCCATGAAGTAGACTGCAGCACCCAAACCAACCAGAAAACTCGAGTCATGATGACCTTGTCAGTGACCCCTAAGCAATCGAGTTTATGGTTCAAGTAATGTGTAATGCTGGTATTTAACCCTACTGAGAATGCTGGTCACTACTTACACTGGCTTTCCATTATCTATGTTTTAACAGCTGGAATTTCTGCTTGAGTTACGTGGCTTAAACTTACAAGACATTGCTGGTGTTACCAATGCGGGCAGCCCTTTTTGTTTCAGTGTGACACAGAGGTTTTCAGTAGATCCTTGTGTGCTAGAGAAAAAGCAGGGCACCTAGCTTACCAATGTGTGCAAATGCATGTGTTTCTCTGAAAAATGTTTGTAAAGAATAAGGGGTACATTGTCCCAGGAGATTTTTCTCATTTAGGTCTTGAGAAGAGCCCTCAAAACCCAGAAAGCCTGCTATAAGCTCCTATCAATAGGTGTGAGTTACTACATAATCAGGTGTTAAACGTGATGTCAATTAAATGAAATGAGAATTTCCCCATTAATAAATCAGCTTTGTGAACTGATACTATTCTTGCCCTCAGTACCACTGAGATATTCTGAAAGATGTCAAAAGTAAATTAGAACATTATAAACACAAGATAAAACAACTAACCACTTGTTTTATTAGCTATTCTAATAGGAAAAAAGCAAAATATATAGACTCACACTCATGTATCCATCAACAAAGATTATTTTGGTACAAAAATGCCAAAAATAAATATCGTAACATGCACTTAAATTCTTCACAAAAAAATAGCTATTCAACTGTCTGTATCACAAGTTAATTTTGAATGTGATTCACTATATTGTCTATTTTTCCCTTTTTTCTGCCAAGCAATAAAATCATTTATTAAAGAATATGAAACATTTCCCAAAGGCTAAATAAATAAGTTGAAAAAACTGCAAAAATGAGTGAAGTTGTAAGCAAATCTTTTGACTTTAAGGCTATTAATTTTGCATTTTAATTGCTTTTTTCTTTACATTTTTCCCCAAAAATGATGAATTATGTTTGTAAAATACTCTAAAATGTAATAAGTGTTTTTCTATATATTGTTTCATCCTCAAAATAAATCTGTAAACTAAGACAGGGTCAACAGTATTGTTCACAAATATTACTTTCTAAGTGAGGAATCACAGACAAGATGAGCTTTCACCAGTCTCAACAAGTGTCTTCTTGTTCCATATTATTTGACAGTATTATCCTACCTGCCATTGTAAAAGGAGAGTATCAGTATGTTTGTGTTGCCAGGCATGGCTGGTTTTTTTCCATAAGATATTTAATGTATAATCAAGATTTAAAACGTATATTAAGATTTTTTTAAAGAAGACAAGTATCTTATTTATTTATTCAGTTACATGTTCAAAGGTTTTATTTCCTTAAATATTATTGGAATAGCTTGCAAAAACACTAAAATCTTTTAAAATTATGTACTACATCTAAGTAAAATTCCAAATCAATTGTCTTGTATTCATTTTTTTTTTAAGATTTGCTTTAACCTTTATTTGAAGGCAAAATCATCTTTACCCCTCTTTTGTGTATCCTTTAACTATTACTTCTGTTCTGCTCTTCATTCTAAGTGCCTTCATCATATACCAATATTATCTTAAATTTCACAGTGATATCTCTGTCTACTGGATATGTATTCCAGGGTGCACTAAGAGTATTAGAAGCAAATACTCTTCAAATTGTAATTATAATGCTGTCTTGAAGCCTGCTTTTACTAGAAAACAGCATCACTCTTGCCTCCCACATCTTCATCATCTTCTTCAAAATAATCATGTCGCTCTCCCTCTGAAAAATCTTTGGTGCCTCCTCATTATCATGAAATAAAGTCTAACTTCTAGAATGGTAGCTCAGAATCTTCACAGTTTGATAAAGGCTTTATCCTTTATGATTTTCACCATCCAATCAAAACTCCAGCAGTGTGAGCTGACTATCTTTAAAAATTTTTGCATCAAAAACATCCATAGCTCTGATTACACTTTCCCTTTGGGAAAAGAGAATTTTATCCTTCATTCTCTTTGCAATACTAACTCCTAATAATGACCAAATGATGCTGAAAAATTATTTCACTGATATTCTCCAAGACTTCTCTAAGAAAAACTTCTCCCATGGCCTATGCTATAAATCTCTTGTACCATGATCCTCACTGCATTGTGATGATGTGTATTTGAGTAGTTCTACAAACATTTCAGAAGCCTATGTTCCAATCATTCAGAAAATATTGAATTTAGGAAGCAGATTCATGCCACTCTTATTAAATTCCATAAAGTTAAGTAAAGTAGCCTAACTGTCAGGGAAGATTAGAGAGAAGTTCGTAGTAACAATGGAAAAGGCGGTGGCACCCCACTCCAGTTCTCTTGCCTGGAAAATCCCATGGACAGAGGAGCCTGGTAGGCTGCAGTCCATGGGGTTGCGAAGAGTCGGACACAATTTAGCGACTTCACTTTCACTTTCACTTTCATGCATTGGAGAAGGAAATGGCAACCCACTCCAGTGTTCTTGCCTGGAGAATCCCAGGGACAGGGGAGCCTGGTGGGCTGCTGTCTACGGGGTCGCACCTCGGACACAAATGAAGCGATTTAGCAGCAGTAGCAGCATAGTAGCAAATGCCTACCTCAGGAAACATGAAAAGTCTCAAGTAATTTAATTTTTTGTTTGTTTAATTTCTTTATTTTGGTAAATTTGAAAAAAAAAAGCACTTTGAATGAAAAATGGTACTCTATAGTATATTTTTAGGAAAACATCTTATCATTCTATCATCTATCTATATTTCTTTTTATTATTTTTTTATTTTATTTATTTATTTATTTTAATTTTCTTTACATTATCAAATAACCTAATTTTACACCTCAAGAAACTAGAAAAAGAAGACCACAAAAAACCAAAGCTAGTGAAAGGAAGGAAATAACAAACATCAGAGCAGGAATAAATGAAACAGAGACTAAAAAGACAACAGAAAAGATCAATGAAACTAAGAACTGATTCTGTAAAAAGATAAACCAAATTGACAAATATTTAAATAGATTAATCAGAAAAAGCAGGAGAGTCAGAAATAAAATAATATGTGAAAAACTGATATTACAGTTGATACCACGGAAATACAAAGAATCATAAGAGACTACTATGAACAATTACATACCAACAAACTGAACAACCTAGAAAAAATGGATAAACTCCTAGAAACATACAGCCTACCAAGACTGAATCATGTAACAGAAAATCTGAACAGATATATTACTAGTAAGGATACTGAATCCATCATCAAAAAACCTCCCAACAAATAAAAGTTCAGGACCAAATGGCTTCACTGGTGAATTCTACCAAATATTCAAAGAATTAATAACAACCCCTCTCAAAGTATTTCAAAAATAGAAGAGGCGGGACTTCCACATTCATCTTGTAAGGCCAGCATTACCTTGATACTAAAACCAGACAAATGCATGAGAAAAGAAAATTATAGACCAGTATGCCTGATAAACTTAAAAGCAAAAATCCTCAACAAAATATTAGCAAATTAAATTCAATAATACATTAAAAGGATCAAATAAGAATGGTCCAACATTTGCAGTCAATGTGATGCACCACATAAACAAAATGAAGAATAAAATCATATGATCATCTAAATAAATACGGGAAAAGCATCTGACTACACACATATATATACAAGATACAGAAAGAACTCATACAACTCATACAGTTCAATAGGAAAAAACTCAAACAATCTGAAGAATATGAGTGGAAGATCTGAACAAGTAAATTCATCCAAAGAATATATATGATGGCCAATCGATATATGAAAAGATCCCTACATCATTAATTCTTAGGAAAATGCAAATCAAAACCAGAAGAACACCTCACAACTGTTAAAATGGCTATTATCAAAAAATCTAGAAATAACAAGTGTTAGCAAGGATACAGAGCAAAGGGAACCCTTATGCATTGTTAGTGAGAATGTAAACTTGTACATTAATTATAGAAAATAGTATTCAGGTTCCTCAAAAAATTAAAAATATAACTGCTGTATGTCCACAGCAATTATTCTTCTAGATATGTATCTAAAGAAAACAAAAACAATAGATTAAAAATATACAGGCACTTCCATGTTCACTGAAGCATTATTAACAATATCCGAGATAATGGCAACAACCTAACAATTTTGGTATCCATTCATTTATTGGATAAGTAGGTTGTTGCCATTATCTCAGTTATTGTTAATAATGCTGCAGTGTATACACACACACACATATATATGTATATATACACACACATATATATGGCTTTGCCTGCAATGCAAGAGGCCCAGGTTCGATCCCTGGGTCGGGAAGATCCCTGGAGAAAAGAATGACAACTCACTCCAGTATTCTTGCCTGGAGAATTCCATGAACAGTGGAGCCTGATGGGCTCATTCCATGGTGTCACAAAGAGTTGGACACAACTAAACAATCTTCACTTTCAGTTTATGTATATATATATATATATATATATACCCACACATATATATATATATAATACATATATGTATGTATAACATTATTCAGTCATAAAAACAATGAAATTTTGACCTATGTAACAATATGAATATACTTGAGAGAATTATGCTAAGTGAAATAAGTCAGATAAAGACAAATACCATATGATCTCCCTTATTGTGTAATCTAAAAAAAAAAGGAAAACAAGCTCATAGATACTCATAGATACAAAGAATAAATAGGTGCTAGTCAGAATCAGGGAGTGGGGGTAGGAGACATAGCTACACCATTTTTTAGTTTAAGTTTTTTAGTTTAATTTTTTAAGTCTAAAAATTTTAAATAATAATAAACATTAACAAATGGCTAACAAAAATGAACAGACGATTGCAACTATTATATAGTAGGCTAATTTTGTTCATTAACCAATATATTAACTGCATTTCAATAATAAATATATTGTAATTTTTGAATCATATTAGACAAACACATCATTTCAATGGCAGAAATGAAATAAGGTCTCTGATATGTTCTTCTCATAAATTAGTGAAAAGAAAAAAAAAAATGAAGAGGAAGAAGGCAAATTAGAATAGGAATAAGAACTAGAATAAGAATCAAGACGCTTTCCAAATAAAGTTAAGTCCAAGTGGAGATAACAAAGGTTCTGATTTGATCTTGCTCAAGACCTCTTTCAACCTCAATTTCATTACTTGTTAAAAAAAAAAAAAAGAAATAATACTTCTATGCTGCTATCTCCTACAACTTTTGTGACAATCAGAGGAAGTAAATGGGTATAAAGACCACTGAGAAACTATGGGAACTAGAACATATGACTATATGACAAAATCATATATGAAAATAAAATTGATCTCTTACAAAACGAAGGGTGTGCAACCAAATATTTTATATCCAACCCAATAGTGCATAGTGCTGATTTCATTCAGCAATTTGTGTTTTTTTGTTCTACAGTGAACTTTATAAAGCCTTCTTCTATATTATAAGAAGCCAAAGTGGTATAAGAATGCACATTAATATGGATAGTATTTCAAAGCACAGTGGATAAGTGATGGATTATTCAAAAAACAATGTTTGGACAACTGGATTGCCATCTGGAAAAAAATAAGGTGTGATTACTACCTCATGTCCTATCACTCTGTAGAAAAATTCCAGACTGATCAACAATTTAAACATAAGAAATTGGATTATACAGGGAAGAGAGAAAGATATAAAAATTTTGTATATAACCTTGGATTCAGGAAAAGGACTTTTAAAATAAAACACAAAATTCAGAAGGCTTAAAAGAAAGACTGATGAATAATAATGACTGAAAAGTTTTGAAAAATTCTATATGGAAAACAAACATTTTTTCACTCAAATAACAAGACCTTTATTTTCCTTAATTTATAATAAATTTATACAAATCAATAGAATATCAGAAAGTCAACCTTTAAAAAATGCTCTGGGGTCACAGTTACACAAAGGAGACTGGAATACCATTTCATTTTAGAAAGCAAAGGAAGTTATCAAAACTATTAGGGTTATATCCAAGACTTAGATTTCAACTTAACAAGGTATCTACTGTACAAATATGGGACAATCCACTGATCAACAAGAATAATGACTGAAAGGGGTTGAAATAAGCCTACACAGCCTAAGAATATAAAAAGCTGAATGCTGGCAACATTTCCTGGAAATATCATAAAAGGCCATATTAGTAAGTATCCTATTATAATTAAATATGTAGTTTTAAGATTAAGAATGTTGGGATTTTAATTATTTGAAAGATGCACACAGCCAGTTTTCTTACAATTATAACATGGGTTCTGATTTGATTCACTTACCTTATGATCATCTGTGTTTGATTTTGGAAAAAAGCAAATTTAATGTGATAGAAAATCCATCACATATGTCTAGTCAGTCCTTGCCTGAACTACTCAGTTAATCTGACTTCGAATTTACATATTGAGCTGATTTTGACCTTATACTGAGACTGAAATAGCATTCCATAAGAAATTACTCAAATAGCTTACTTGGGATCTCTTTACCTAAATAAATTATACAATACTTAAAGCAGGTGCATCTATATGTAAAAGATGCTGAAGAAAATAAAGTTTTATAGTAACTGATATCACAGTCTAGATTATGAAATCTAGTTGCTGCTTAATAGAATGCTATAAAATTTAGTTAAGTAATTATGGCTATATTTTTGAGCAGGTATGGATGTGCTATCCTGTATAGATATTTTAGGGTGAATTTTGTAGGAAAATATAGTTGCAGTAAATATTTGTTCAGTGTAAACAGGTGTTTAACTTCTGGTAATCTCTATGTACTGTATGATAAAATAATTGGCATAACATAACCAACAAGCAATTGGATTAAACTCTGTTTCTTGGATAAAACATATGCTATCTGCTAATTTATATATAGGCATATAGGATAATCTACATATATAAGAATACAAACATTATATATTTTAATATATAAATAGGGGATATTATTATTATCCCTTAGTATTAATTTATTAATATAAAAATTATAGAAGAAAGCTAGAAATAATCCAGAATAAGTACTTATGCATCCCTTCAAACATGTAACTGAAGGACGGCAATAATTACCTAGATGCTTACACATGGCAAGAGAGAAGCCATCTTGACTAAAGTCAGCTTAAAGATCTGGGTTTCTCTTCTGCACTGCTCTTCCTGTCCACCTTCTCTGGGTTTGACTACTCTCACTGTTATTCTGACCACACACAATGAAGCAAGAATAAAAATTCTTTTTTGAGAACAAAGATGCTTTTCATGAAACTATGAATATCTACTTTTCATGAGAAGGAAGTCATAGCCCCTTTTTAGTATGCAGCCAGCCTGCAGAGCCATCCCTCATTTCTGAGTCCCTGTTCCCTTTCACTTGGACACTTTTGAAAACTCTTCTGTCCTATGAGTGTTCCTACTGCTGACTGACTCATACATGATCACAAAGGATCCCAGTCCTGTGAGGAAAAGAAAGAAAAGAATTGCTGGTAAAAGGAAAAAGAAATCCACCATCTGCACAGCAAGGCCTGGCCAGCTGCAAGGGAAGGGATGCTTGCTGTAATCGCTGATTTGTCATTCAGCTCTGGCTGGAGCCATGCAGCTCTCAGAGTTAAAAGTGTCAACAAAGGAAATTTTGAAAAATAGGGTTAATGGATATAGTCTTTGATGGTTATCAGAAGAGTCTAGTTTAGGGGATAACTGGCTTTTTCTCAGGGAAGGAGGGAATGTGCCTACACTGCAGTCTTCTTACAAAGTTAGAGTATTCTAAAATGACCTTCAAAGCTGGTAATAATTGAACCTGTTCTGATTTTATGATGTCCATTACACACACTAAACCACTCTCTATGCCTCAAATGGGAAGTCTGCTCCATGATCTAGTCTTGAGTGTGAAAGTATACATTCTCTTTTTCTTCTTGCATCTCGGTCCTCCCTTTCTCAAACCTCCCCAGTTAGCTTATCACACAGAAGTAAAAGGCATGTGAACATATCCTTAGCATGCTTTGTTTTTTATATGATTATTCTGGAGGCTCGTACCTGTAGATAAAGAGTAGAACAGAAATAGAGTACAATTGAAATAGACAACCAGCATGTTACACTAAGGCCACGTGGTCAGCGATGACAGAATGGAGGATAAACACGGGGCCTGACACGCGCTTCAGAGGGCATCATTTCTGTGCTCACTTGAGTTCAACGAGCATGTCACTCTTCTGTGTAGGGCACTGTGCTAGGTAGGGCAAGTTAATAATCATTTCTGAAGAGCACTTAACAAAAATACAAAACACTCTCACCTACATGTTCTTCTTTACTGCTCATCTCATGTCTTTAAGATAGATATTTGACCTATCTTAAATACAGTGATCCTTCAAAGAACATCACACAGGAAGGAACTGTGTCTTCTGGGCTCTAGATAGGGAAATATAATTAATGTAACAAGTGCCTCAGTGTCAAAAAGTCCTATACTGATATTATGAGGACAGTAAATTGGAACCTAATTCTAGTACTGAGGGTAGATACTCTGCCTGGCTGGAGAGAGAATATTCTAGGATGCTTTTCCTGAAGGAAACAAACGAACAGTTGATTGGAATGTATACTTGGAACACTTTCTGTGTTTCAGATATTGTGCTAAGAACATTGCTTATTTATTTCATTGTTCTCAAGGTTACTACAACCCAAAGATATCATTTTATCCTCATTTTTCAAAAAATATTTCTGAGGCTCAGATACCTTAAAAAACGTATCCAAATTCACACAGCTCATAACAGGAAGATCTAATTCAATAGTCTCTTGACCATTCTCTTAAAAGGAAAGCATTCTAGAAGTAGGGAAAAAAATCATGATGACAGAATAGGTATGAAAGAAGCAAGTAGCCCTGATTAACTGTGATCAAACATTTAATGAGGAAGTTCAATAAACAGGAAGGAGAGAGGGCTGAGAAACTACATTAGAACTAGACAGTAAAGGATGCTGAGATAAGGCATTTGGACTTCCTTCCCTCAATGTGCAATGGGAATCAGGAATACATATTTTGAAAAGACTTATTTTCAAGCAAGGTTAAGTTTGACAGCAAACTGAGATACAGCAAGACTGAGGATCAAGTAAAAAGCGAAGGAGAGCTAGTGGAGGCAGTCAGGACTGACAGTGATTCTGGCAGAAAGAACACAAAGAGGAATGGACGGATTGGAATCTTTTAACTGTGATAAGAGCTCAGTGAAAAGGAATGAAGGTTTTTAGGAAGCGATAAATTTCCTATTAGGAATGTATTTGATTGTTGATTTGGATACTTTTTTAGGTTGTGTATTATTTTTACTTTGCAGACTATGCTGAATACGATTGTCCTTTTAAATAAGTCAACCAAACATTCCTGTCATTTTCCTGTTTCTAAGACTTTCCTGGTTATTCGTTTTACCTTAGAAGCAAACATGACCCACCTTACCCTCTGATCTGTATACTTTGTAAACAATGACAGGCAATAACAGGAACTTGACACAAGATATCAAAAGATGTGTCAGGACTAGGAATTCAGATTTGTAAACAGTTGATGCCACTGGAGAAGCTAAAGGAATGAGGCTGAAGATGCTGCCACTACTTTTGGCAGTTGACAGTTACATAATATTTATCATCAGTCACACACTAGTTGAAGTGCTTTACTTATATTAACCCAATCCTCAGAACATGAGATTAGCTCAATTTTATGTAAGAGGACATTGAGGCATGGAGAGAAGAGCGACCTGCTCTAAAGTATTACACAGTCAGTAAAAGACTGGGATTAAGCCTAGAGGCATGGAATTATTTTATATATATATATATATATAATTATATATATTATTTTATATATATATACCATCAGTTTGGTATGTGGCCTTCCAGAGAGAAAGAGAGGTCTGAAAGACACAGCCTAAAGTGCTAGTGATGATTTAGTCTGGTGGAGGGATGGAGACTGTGAAAATGTTGAAGAAACACTTTCAATTTGTCCCTGTCCTTTGACTACCTCATAAAGGTGAAGGCAATGACATTTAAGACTATAAATGACTGAAACAATGTCATTACTTACATATTAAATCAATATATAACTATGGAGAAAAATGTAGAATATAAATCTTTAAAGGCTAAAAACAATACATCTCCATAATTTGACGGAGAACCATTGGGAAGCTGTTATATTTCCTTCTAGTCTTTAGAGCATCTTTGATATCTTATTTCATAGAGCTCATGTTATACTCAATTTCACTTGGATGTCCAAAACACAATATGGAGCTCTATCTCCATTTCCTTAATGAATACTTCTCAGTCTCCAGTGCTATGATACTTTATGTGCAGAACCTTTTCTTCAGCTGATTTTTATTTCCAGAAATAACACTGGGTGAACAGATGTCTACCAGCCCGGTTTTTATCATGAAACACGGAGATAGGCAAGTCTCCACGTATTGATCTCTGTCCTTTGGGCTCCTGTTGCTGTGTCCTCTCGCATATTCAGCTACCATATCATCATCAGTGATTTAGCCACCTGAGGGGAGGGAATGGCAGACCTACAGAAATTCCTAAAAGGAAAACACCATCTGTGCAGGGTTGGTTTACTTGCTTTCTTCCTTCCTGTGTTTGCAAAAGTTGTTACACTGGAGGTCATAGTTTTCTTTGTATGTTTTTGTCCTGTTTTATAGCCTTTTTGCATACAACTTTATGTTCAGGCCAGCCTCTACAGCATGTAAGTAAAATGTCACCTAGCCTCTCTCCAGTTGTTCCTGGTAAAGTCTTGAGAGTTTACCAGAAACTTCTCTGCTTCCCCTGGGGAGGCACTGCTCTGTTAAGTCGTATTATGTGACCCTGAGTGCCTTCCTCCAATCTGGTTCTGCATTACAGCTGATAAAATGTCCCTGGATTTTCCAGCATACAGTAGCATCTTGTCCTTAGTAGCAAATGCTGATGCACATTCTCCTCTTTGATAGAATCTATCTAGTAATTTCAACATAAAATCATCAAGAAGGTGGCTCTTATGACTTGGAGTAGATTATGGCTTGTATCAGCTGGGATCCAATCAAGAGACCAAAAAGAAAAAAAAACCCACAAAATTTAAACAGGGGACATTTAACATAAACAAATGTTAAGTGATGTTAGAAGATTAAGTATAAAGATGAAATGAGGACTAAGGAAGGACAAACTGGGAAGGATTTCCACACATTAAAGGATGCATGGTTGCATGCCAGGGGACAGTGGAGAAACTTGTGGCATGCCCAGGTCAGGGTTCTGCTCAACATCTCCAGGCAAGTGGAACCATCTTCAGGCACACAGGGAAAACCACTGGCATTCAGAGTATCAGAGGGAACATGGAGCCGGAGAACCTGCTGTGCTGGCGTGTGCGTGGCTCACTGGATGACCAGCCCCGTGTGTCCCCCAGCTCCCGGACAGGAAAAGGTGTGGGAAAGCAGCGCTTCTGCCTGGGCTGGGGGAGCCCATGTGCTCTCTCCCCTGCCACTCCTGTCTGAGTTGAAAGCTGCAGCCAGATGTGAGAGAAAGTTGTGTCCTCTGGGCACTTCACACCAAAGAATATCAAAGAGGCTGAGGAATGGAGAAAAAGGTGCAATCTCCAGAAGCCTGGGGAAGGAGCCCCAGCCCGAGCACGACCTGAATCAATGAGGACCACTTCTTTCTTCTGAAACATCTTGCAGCGCCACCCTAGTGACAAAAGTTTAGCAACCGGCACCTTAAAGGCAACTGACTAAGGACTAATGAATTACACCCCCGGAATGGAATTCCCCTTTGTCACATAACATGATCAGGAGAGTGATATTATATCTCTTTCATTATATTCTATTGGAGAAACAAGTTATAGGTCCAGGTCCTGCCCACTCAAGGGAAAGGGATTAAACAGAGCATGGGTCTGCCCACCACAAACTACATATTCACAATCACCAAAACCAGGAAATGACTTAAATGTCCCTCAAAATGTGAATGGATAAGCAAACTAAGATACATCCATGCTATGAAATACTCCAAAGTAATGCAAGTGAATAAACTATTGATATACACATGACTTGATCCATCTCGAACAATTTATGCTAAGCAACAGAAGCCAATCTCAAAGTTTGCCTCCTGTGCAATTCCCTTTAAATGGCATTCTCAAACTTATAAAGTCTGGGAAGGAGATCAGAAAACTTGACTGGAAATCCTGTTAGTGGTGGCAGTTGTCAGACTCTATACACATGACAAAATACACAAAATAAATTTAGAATGCATTTATTGAATAAAAGTGAACTATACTGGATGTAAAACTAAATAATAATGATGCCTCAAAAGCAACAGGCAGAAAGCCTGTCCAGTTGTCCAGTTTTATGTTCCTACCAGAAAGAAATATGTGTAAGAGTTCCTGAGTCCAGACAACCACAACTGACGGAATATGTTTTAAAGTTGGGGCTTCCCAGTTGGCACTAGTGGTAAAGAACCTGCCTGCCTATTCAGGTTATATGTAAGAGACTCAGGTTCGATTGCTGGGTGGGGAAGATCCCCTGGAGGAGGGCATGGCCACCCATTCCAATATTCTTGCCTGAAAAATCCCATGGACAGTGGACCCTGCCAGGCTGGCTGCAGGCTATGGGGTCACAATGACAGCACCATCAAGGGGTGGGCAAACCACCTAAGCTGCCCATCCAGCCCATCCCATGGATCTGCCTTTACTCTCACCCCTTTTAAGGAAACAGCTTGCTCCCCTCAAACAAGTGAACCTGTTTCTTATTCTTGCTCCCATACGTTGCAACACAAATCCTGATAAAGCCTTGTCTGATTGATTCCTTGTGTGGCCTCTTATCGATTTATAATAATTACAGAGTTTAAGGATTTAGGTCAGTAACATATATGCTCAGGACATCTTTCTGTTTTAACCGAAGTATAGTTGATTCACAATGTGTTAGTTTCAGGTATATAGCAAATTGATTCTGATATATGTATAATTTAATAAATACATATTTATATAGATATAAATTATTTTCCAGAATCTTTTCCACTATAGATTATTACAAGAGACTGAATATAGTTCCCAGTGCTACACAGTAAGTCCTTGTAGTTTAAATACTTTATATATAGCTGTATGTATTTGTTAATCCTAAAACTCCTAATTTACCCCTTACACTCTTTTCCTTTTGATAAACTAAAGTTTGTTTTCTATGTCTGTGAGTTTATTTCTGTTTTGTAAATAAGTTCATTTGTATACTTTTTTAGGTTCTACATATAAATGTTATCATATGATGATTTCTGTTTTTCTCTGACTTACTTCACTTAATAGGATCATCTCTAGCTCATTATATCTTTTTAGTGAATGATTTCAATGACTCCTGCCAGGATTATGTTGGGCCATGAAGAAACTGAGATAGGAATGAGAGTGTCTATCCTACACTCTGGCATTTGTATAGAAATAATTCATAACTGATGTTGTCTTAAGTACAATAAAAATTCAAAGGAAAAGTAATTAACTTCACTAGGTAGAGGTCAACCTAGCCATCACAGAGGAGGCAATATATGAGCTGGGTTTTGAAGGATGAATTTAGTTTCTAAAAAGAGAATAAGGATAAGAGTTCCTCAAGTAAAGGAATCAGCTCATGTGCAAAAATACATGAGCAAGTGAGAGAATACAGTGTCTTTAAGACATGGCACAAAATGTTGAGATTGTCTCACTGGTCCCATAGGATCAGGGGAGTCATGACCACCAGGCAGGATCTTCCTCCTCCTCCCACCAATGAGATTCTCCCTCCTTTGTCAACCTGAATTCTCAAACATTTATTATTAAAGAAGGTTTCCTTACAATGTCTCCAGAAAATTCTTTTCCACATGTCCAGCAGGCATAGGGAATGTGGATGTGGATTACTGTGTAACAATTTGTTAATAATGCTCAGAATTTTATTCTAGAAATCAAGCTGAATCTACATACTGATCACTTAATCAAGACCAACTACCAAGGTCTTACAAATGTGTCAGTTATGAGGCTATGGATAGACATATAAGACCATATTTAATGTTCTAATCTTAGAAGAAGGTGGTGTTGCTTGTACATTTTTGAGGTTAATTGTTTGTCTATTGCTTCATTGGCTATTATTTTCTCCCATTCTGAAGGCTTCCTTTTCACCTTGCTTTTAGTTTCCTTTGTTGTGTAGAAGCTTTTAATTTTAATTAGGTCCCATTTGTTTATTCATGCTTTTATTTCCGATATTCTGGGAGGTGGGTCATAGAGAATCCTGCTTTTGTTTATGTCGGAGAGTGTTTTGCCTATGTTATCCTCTAGGAGTTTTATAGTTTCTGGTCTTATGCTTAGATCTTTGATCCATTTTGAATTTATCTTTGTGTATGGTGTTAGAAAGTGTTCTAGTTTCATTCTTTTACAAGTGGCTGTCCAGTTTTCCCAGCACCACTTGTTAAAGAGATTGTCTTTTCTCCATTGTATATTCTTGCCTCCTTTGTCAAAGATAAGGTGTCCATAGATGTGTGGATTTATCTCTGGGCTTTCTATTTTGTTCCATTGATCTATATTTCTGTCTTTGTGCCAGTACCATACTGTCTTGATGACTGTGGATTTGTAGTATAGCCTAAAGTTAGGTAGGTTAATTTCTCCAGTTCCATTCTTCTTTCTCAAGATTGCTTTGGCTATACAAGGTTTTTTGTATTTCCATACAAATTGTGAAATTATTTGTTCTAGTTCTCTGAAAAAGACCTCTGGTAGCTTGATAGGAATTGCATTGAATCTATAGATTGCTCTGGGTAGTATATTCATTTTCACTATATTGATTCTTCCAATCCAAGAACACGGTATATTTCTCCATCTATTTGTGTCCTCTTTGATTTCTTTCATCAGTGTTTTATAGTTTTATATATATAAGTCTTTTGTTTCTTTAGGTAGAAATACTCCTAAGTATTTTATTCTTTTTGTTTCGATGGTGAATGGAACTATTTCCTTAATTTCTCTTTCTGTTTTCTCATTGTTAGTGTATAGGAATGCCAGGGATTTCTGTGTGTTGATTTTGTATCCTGAAACTTTACTATATTCATTGATTAGCTCTAGTAGTTTTCTGGTAGAGTCTGTAGTGTTTTCTAGGTAGAGGATCATGTCATCTGCAAACAGTGAGAGTTTTACTTCTTCTTTTCCAATCTGGATCCCTTTTATTTCTTTATCTCCTCTGATTGCTGTGGCCAAGACTTCCAAAACTATGTTGAATAGCAGTGGTGAGAGTGGGCACCCTTGTCTTGTTCCTGACTTTAGGGGAAATGCTTTCAGTTTTTCACCATTGAGGATAATGTTTGCTGTGGGTTTGTCATAGATAGCTTTTATTATGTTGAGGTATGTTCCTTCTATTCTGGCTTTTTGGAGGGTTTTAATAAACGACCCAATCAAAAAGTGGGCCAAAGAACTTAACAGACATTTCTCCAAAGAAGACATAAAAATGGCTAACAAACACATGAAAAGATGCTCAACATCACTCATTATCAGAGAAATACAAATCAAAACCACAATGAGGTACCACCTTACACCAGTCAGAATGGCTGCAATCCAAAAGTCTACAAGTAATAAAAGCTGGAGAGGATGTGGAGAAAATGGAACCCTCTTACACTGTTGGTGGGAATGCAAACTAGTACAGCCACTATGGAGAACAGTGTAGAGATTCCTTAAAAAACTGAAAATAGAACTACAATATGACCCAGCAATCCTACTGCTGGGCATACACACTGAGGAAACTAGAATTGAAAGAGCCACGTGTACCCCAATGTTCATTGCAGCATTGTTTACAATAGCCAGGACATGGAAGCATCCTAGATGCCCATCAATTTACGAATGGATAAGAAAGCTGTGGTACATATACACAAGGGAATATTACTAGCATTAAAAAAAATTCATTTGAATCAGTTCTACTCAGGTGGACGGACCTGGAGCCTATTATCCAGAGTGAAGTAAGCTAGAAGGAAAAACAACAATACAGTATATTAATGCATATATATGGAATTTAGAAAGATGGTAACGAGAACCCTGCATGCGAGACAGCAAAAGAAACGCAGATGTATAGAACAGACTCGTGGACTCTGTGGAAGAGGGCAAGGGTGGGATGATATGGGAGAATGGCATTGAAACATGTAAATTATCATATGTGAAATCAATCGCCAGCCCAGGCTTGATGCTTGGGGCTGGTGCACCGAGATGACCCAGGGGGAGGGAATCGGGAGGGAGGAGGTAGGGGGGTTCTGGAGGGGGAACATATGTATACCCATGGCGGATTCATGTCAATGTATGGCAAAACCAACACAATAAAGTAAAAAAAGTTTAAAAAAAAAAAGAAGAAGAAGAAGGAGCAAGATTGTTATTAGAGAAAAGGGGTTAAGGTGAACACAGAAAGTTATTTACTTCAAATGTTAAAACAGTAAAATTATCTAGGAAGAGAGAGAAAAATTATGGCATCTACACTCTCCCATGGCACTAAGGATACAGTCAGTGTAGGAAAAGACAATAAAATCAATAAAAGGAGGTACATAGGTCAAATGATATTTTACCCACCATCAGGATAATAAAAGAGCTCCACTCTAAGTGTCTTATATTACTTTTTTTCTTCATTTTCCTGTAAGACGATAATGATGATAAGTAGTACATTAAGAATCCTGAATTCCTATCAAATCTCCTCACTTTTCTCTGCCCAGTTGTTACATGCATGCAAATGCTAATAAGAAAGTTTTCTGGAAAATATATCTACAACAATAAACTCAGTTTACTTACATTAAAATACATTTTAAAATTTCCCTTTGGAAAATAAAACCTGAGAAAATTCAATATGCCAGACTGAAATAAGCAAGTCATTTTAATTATCAATATTTTAATTAGGCTAGCAAATTTAACTCTAAGTACATCTATTCTATGGGGCTTCTCAGGTGGCGCAGTGGTAAAGAATCTGCCTGCCAATGCAAGTGACGTGGGTTCAAATCACTGGGTCGGGAAGATCCCTGGAGAAGGAAATGACAACACACTCCAGTATTCTTGCCTGGGAAATCCCATGAACAGAGCAGTCTGGCAGGCTGAAGTTCATGGGGTTGCCAAAGATTAGGATGCAACTTAGTGACTAACAACAACATCTGCTCTACATCATGTTCATGAAATAACAGTACACCATGTGACTGAACTTATAACTAATTTAACTTAAGTCCACTAATAAAATTCAAATTAGTTTTAAAGAGCCAACATATTACTTAATCATCTAATGTTGTTCAAATATCTTAGTGAAAAAATTCTTGAAAACAAGAAAGTCCCAAGTTAGCATGTTTTATCCCTATTGTCACTACTGTGGTGAATGTCCAATGCATCTTTAGAGAACCAAACATCTTCAGGTGTATTTTTTCAAAATTTCTCTAGATACTTTCAAGACAATATGTAAACAGTGAATCCATTTGACAGAATTTTTAACCTAAAGCAGGCTGAAGCAGCTACTACAGAACACTTCACCATTACTCAACTGGATAAGGGACAGAAATCACCTGGCTGCCATAGAATTATAAATGTGAAAAGTGATACACTATGATGACATGAAGATTTTTGACATGAGGTACAAAATTCCATGTTTAGAAAGTCTCTGCTTTTTTTCTAAATAATGAAATTACAGACACTACCCATTGTATTGTTAGTATCTCTTATATAAAGAATTAGGTCATAATTTTACCTCAAAGTTGAAATATGGAAAAATTAATAAAAATAGCTAGTTTTTATTAAGGGACTACTTCATTATGATAATATATATGTATATATATGTTTTTACTATATTGTCATATTTAAAATATATTATGTTCAATTATATATGCATATAAATACATACACATATAAACATGTAAATGAAAACTCTAGTACTCCTATATCTAGGCTTTTATCATGAGTCTTTATATTCTTCCTACCTGATGAGACTATAACACTTGTTTCCTAGATCTACACTGATTGCCAAGAAAGTCAATTATCATAATCAAGAAATATTGGTTTTATTCTACTCTGTTCCTCTTTTCACCACTTCTTTGTACTGAATCCATCTGTTCTCTTCTACCATATTCACACAATTATATTTCTGACTCTTGTTTTTAATTTTCTATCAGTTTCAAAAGGTAAAGAAAAATGGTCACTGTAAGAATTACCTTTCACTGACTATTTTATCTGTGTCCAACACTGAACTGGATATTTCACATTTGCTTCCTTGTAAAATTCCCCAGCAAACCTATTAGGCAAATGTCAAACAGCTCTTCAGCAGCAAACTGAAGACTTCAACTCAAGAGTGACTCAAAAACCCTAAGCCTCAATAAATATGTGAAACTGCTCAAGTTTATTAGTCATCAAGAAAGTGAAAATTAAAACCACAGTGTGATACTACTATGCATTCATCAAAACAGAAAAGAACAGACAACACTAAGTACTGTCTGTGGAGTGTGGAGTAACTGGCACACGCATACACTGCCAGAGGGCATGCAATTGGTACAATGACTGCAAAACAGTTTGGCAGGATTTACTAAAGCTGGACATACACATTCTCTATGACCCAATAATTTCACTCCCAGAATAGACTAAGAAAAACACGTGCACATTTACCAACGGAAGCACACAGAAATGTTCATGGCAGCATGATAACAGCACTGCAACTATAAACAAGCTCAAGGCTCAGCAAAGACAGAATGGGGTCAATAAATTGAGGTATACTCACACAAAGAAACACTACACAGCAATGGGAAGAATGAACTGTGACTATACACAACACAGATTAATGTCACCATGTTATTATGCAAAAGAAGCTAGTCATACATGAAATAATGTGCTCTATGATTTCACTTAAATAAAATTCTAAGAGAGGCAAAACTAATCTATGGTGATAGAAATCAGGTTAATTTGTCTGTGGGGGGAGGTGGTGGATACTGACTGGCAAGGATCACAGCAGAGATTTTGGATTACTGGTGATGTTTTCTTTCTTGATCTAGATGATGGTTACATAGATGTATTCAATGTGTGAAACTGAATACGGATACTTCTTTTTTCACCTGTGTACTTTTTTTAATAAGTGAGCAAAAAAAGTATACTTAAAGAATGTATCTGCTCTCTGTAATGCTTCTGAATTTATATTTTAAAGGCAAGAAAAGTAAGAACAAATATTTATTACATTATCACTGAACCTTTTCAAGAGTTGGCAGAATCCACATAATTAAAAGAAACAAGAATGTGTATAGAGGGGACTTGTTTATTATTGCATTTATAAGGTAAAGTCTATCTTATAAACGTTTTCAGCAATTGAATCAAATAAAATTAAATAACAAAAAATTATTAACGTATAAACCTCACAAGAAAGCAGAGATTCACTATATCTAACTAAAACTTTCAAGTATCAAAATAATGTCCAGAAATTTCTCAATTTGGATGGTTGGAGTGTTAGGGTGTCACATCAAAATATGAATGTAACAAAATCCATTCACTCATTAAGTCATTTGCTCACTCATTCATTCATCCCATGCTTACTGGTTATTAGATTCTAAGCACTAAAGGGTTTTGAGGAGGTTCACAATCCTTCCTGTGCTTGGGTAACAAATGTAAATGCCCATTAGGGCCAGGTGGAGATGACCACCTAGCAGAGCCGAGTGTGAGTGGCAGGGACTGTGAACTATCACTAAGCAACGTGCCCTTATGTGAGGAATGGGGCAGCGACGTCTAAGCGCCCACTGATTCTTTTCATGTCCATCCAATGGAAATCACAATTTACTATGTGAAACCAACTGGTTTTCAAATGTAGCCTCTTTAAAAGAAAACAAACAAGTAACACTGTGACAAACAAAGCACATCTGTGAGCTGAATCAGACATATGGCTGCCAGTTTATAACGTCTGACCAAACTAAAGAGACATGAATGCTTACTGGGCTACAGCCATGAGCAGCTGATTTGCCTGTAAGAAGCCCAGCCATTCAAGTACCACATTCATTCTCTGCTTCGCTGTATCCTAAGAACTAACAGTTTAAGAGTAAATCACTTGGGAGAAAATAACAGCGAATGAAACAACTGACAAAGGATTAATTTCCAAAATATACAAGCAGCTCATACATCCCAATACCAGAAAAACAAACAACCCAATCAAAAAGTAGGAAAAATACCTAAACAGACATTTCTCCAAAGAAGACATACAGATGGTAACAAACACAATAAAAGATGTTCAACATCACTTGTTATTAGAGAAATGCAAATCAAAACTACAATGAGATATCATCTCATACCAGTCAGAATGGCCATCATCAAAAAGTCTGCTCTACAAACAATAAATGCTGGAAAGGGTGTGGAGAAAAGGGAGCCCTCTTGCACTGTTGGTGAGAATATAAACATACAGCCACTTAAGAAGACAGTTGGGAGATTCCTTTAAAAACTAGGAATAAAACCACCATATGACACAGCAATCCCACTCCTAAGCATATACCCTCAAAAATGAAAATGACACATGCATCCCACTGTTCATTGTAACATTATTTACAATAGCTAGAACATGGAAGCAACCTAGATGTCTATCAGCAGATGAATGGATAAAGAAGTTGCGGTATACATACACAATGGAATATTATTCTGCTATAAAAAGGAATGCATTTGAGTCAGTTCTGATGAGGTGGATGAACCCAGAACCTATTATACTGAGTGAAGTGAGTCAGATAGAGAAAGATAAAGGTCATATGCTAATGGATATATACGGAATCTAGAAAAATGGTACCGAAGGATTTACTTACAGGGCAGCAATGGAGAAACAGACATAGAGAATAGACTTATTGACAAGAGGAGAGGGGAGAAGAGGGTGAGATGTATGGAAAGAGTAACATGGAAACTTACATTACCATATGTGAAATAGATAGCCAACAGGAATTTGTTGTATGGTTCAGGAAACTCAAACAGGGGCTTTGTATCAGTCTAAAGGGGTGGGATGGGGCTGGAGATGGGAGAGAGGTTCAAAAGGAAGGGGTATATGTATACCTATGCCTGATTCATGTTGAGGTTTGACCGAAAACAACAGAATTCTGTAAAGCAATTATCCTACAATAAAAAATAAATTAAAAAGAAAAAGTTAACCAATTACATTAAGTGCAATGTATGCTATGATATGCACCATTTAAATGAATGAGATAGAATTATCATGTCCAAATATATAAATAGGAATGTCTGTGAAATATTTTTGAGTAAAAATTAACAAAATCAGAACTTCAAATAGAGTACATGTTTTGCTATCACACACATATACACATGTGTTTGGAAAATAAACATCAAACTATTAACAGAGAGGGATGCTACAAAAGAGTTGGGCAAAAGTTGGCACTGGAACATTTTCACTTTTGACTTTATTAAATTTTTCCATGTATTCTTTGTATTGTGGGGAAAAAACAGCCCACATGGCAGAACTCACTGCTTCCTGAGGATCTGACCTGCTGCTTCTCTAATTCGAGTCCAAGCCTCTCCTGGTGCCCCATCCCCAGGGACCATCAGAAAAGCAGCTCAGCAATACAGTTTCACTTGCTTTTCTCTGCACCTTCTCTTTGATCCCAGGCATGAGGTTCTAGAGAGTGGGGTTTCTCACTCACTGCCTCACCTGCAGAGCATTTACAAGCGTGAGCTGTAAGGGAAGTTGGTCAAGAAGTCTGCATTTCCAAAAGTTTTCATATCATCATTCTTGGACAAAAACTAGCCTAAGAAATCCTGTTTTCCTTCCCAGCAGAAGATCATGTAACCAGCTTTTACTATTAAGGCTGACAGAAGAGAAAGACCCTGAAGGAACAATCCCTATACCTGAGACATTTTAAAATAACCATAGGGATTTTAAAAATCATATAAGTAATAGACTGCAAGTTCCTGGAGAAAGTGTCATGCTCACTTTCTTATGTAACAGGGATTGTAACAATTGCCTTTTCTACCAGTTGCATTGAAAAACATCTTTTGATTTGCAGTAAAGAAAGCAGAAAAACACTGTAGGAAATGACTGAAAACCTAATGGACAAGATATACAATTTCTTTTAAGATATTAATCGCTATTGAAGCCTTCAAATGCTGACCTCTAAATAAAAAAATCTTGATACAGTGTGCTATGAAATTTATATTAACCATCTTTACTTATTTTAAAAATGTATTTTTTTTAAGATACAGAAGAAAAGAAAGAAAAAGTATTTTTCCTTCTGAAAAGAACTCTTGGGATATCTTTTTTTTTAAGAACTATTGATACATTGTATTTATTTGACAACAATATTAGTGTAAATAATTTCCTTTTTCACATTTAAATTTTAATATCTATTCCAATGAATAAAATATTTCCATTCATCCTGCTTCAATAAAACGTATTATTGTTAGGTAATCGCTATATTTATTGCTTATAATTGCCATTACCCCTCCAGTCAAAAATACCTATATCGCATATGGTCTCTAGAATGAAAACCTCATTGACTGAGGTCAGAACAAAATATAAACATGACTTTATAAGGGCATATGTTTGACCTTTTGTCACCTATTTGAAATGGGTTATGAAATAAATTACCATAATTTTTAAATCAATAAAATATTTCTATATATTATTTTCACATGTCTATCAAGAAAGTATAGGCCAGAGTTGCCCATGAAAACATGCAAGCAATAAGATTTACAAAAATATCTTGGTGAAAATTCTAATCTGGACATTTTTGTTAATCAACAGCAAATTTAATATATAAGAATTATCTGAAAATATAAATATTGCTAAGTGTAAATTTTCATGTATTTATTTTATTCAAATGGCTAATGCCCACCCTAGATTTTTATAAAATTATTTTAAAATTATTACATTCAACATTTTTTCACCAACTGTTAAAATAACTGCAGGTAAACAAATAGAAATAAATAGAGACACAACAGAAAGCCTGGAACAAATCTGGAAATCTGAAATTTTGTATGTTTTAAAGTTGGGTATAACAAGACCCAACTTTTGTGTGAACAAATTAATTTGTAAAATCAAAATATGCACATTCCTTTGTGAAAAACATAAAAAATATTAAATGCATGGCTATATTGATCTCAGTTGTACAAAACAAACTATTAGTAGCAGTCATGTAAGCCTAATGGGTAAAGTTTTCAACTTCTAGAAACTGTTATTAGCTTTGTCAGCTCTGCCAATGGAATTTTGATTCTGTACTATAAGAAGAAATTAAAATTTAATCTGCTGTGTGTGTCAGTCAGTCAGTAAGGTCTGACTCTTTGTGACCCCATGGACTGGAGCCTGCAAGCTTCTCTGTTCATGGGGATTCTCCAGGCAAGAATACTGGCATGGGTTGCCATGCCCTCCTCTAGGGGACCTACCTAACCCAGGGATTGAACCCAGATCTGCTGCATTGCAGGTGTATTCTTCACCAGCTGAGCTACCAGGGAAGCCCTTAATCTGCTAAGAAAAAACTATTAGGTATCTGTGAGGAAAATATATCTGATAAAAATCCATGTGCTCATAGTACGATATTTCAATCTATTTTTGATACTTGAATAATTGCTGCCTGAAAAGATATTTTAAATAATTATTGAAAAATAAAGGGTTCAAGTTCAAAAGGAATCATAACATAATATTACAAAATATATGACTCTATAAAGGCAAGAAACTGTTATGTCTGAATAGTAACCTTTTACTGGCACATCACAAAATATTTCGGGAATACAAACAATTAGAAAAATATATAATTTCTAGTCTATAAAGTACAACTGTGGATTAACTTGATAAAAACAATACTTGAGACATTTTCCAACATATATTCAAAGAGACTTAGATTGGATGAAGTATATGTATAATTCTTGATTTTGAAGCTGACAGTATACCAATTTGAATAGTTGAACTGCTACTTTCTGCACTAGATGAAACATTTGTCAAAACCATATATTGAAAATCAAAAAGCACATTATCGTCTTGGTGCCAAACACATTTGGATGATGATTGTAGTCTACAAATTTAAAAATTGATATAATAAACTTTAAATAAAAATAGACTGAGAAAATTTGTGCTATACTAATGAAATATGAGCAAGAGAGTTCCAGAAAAACATCTCCTTCTGCTTTATTGACTATGCCGAAGCCTTTGACTGTGTGGACCACAACAAACTCTGAAAAATTCTTAAAAGAGATGGGAATACCAGACCACCTGATCTGCCTCTTGAGAAATCTGTATGCACGTCAGGAAGCAACAGTTAGAACTGGATATGGAACAACAGACTGGTTCCACATAGGGGAAGGAGTACATCAAGGCTGTCTATTGTCATCCTGCTTATTTAACTTATACACAGAGTACATTATGAGAAATGCTGTACTGGATGAAACACAAGCTAGAATCAAGATTGTCGGGAGAAACATCAAAAACCTGAGATGGCAGAAAGTGAAGAACTAAAGAACATCTTGATGAAAATGAAAGAGAAGAGTGAAAAAGTTGGCTTAAAACTCAATATTCAGAAAACTAAGATCATAGCATCTGGTCCCATTATTTCATGGCAAATAGATGGGGAAGCAGTGGAAACACTGACAGACTTTATTTTGAGGGGCTCCGAAACCACTGCAGATGGTGATTGCAGCCATGAAATTAAAAGACATTTGGTCCTTGGAAGAAAAGTTATAACCAAGCTAGATACCATATTAAAAAGCAGAGACATTACTCTGTCAGCAAAGGTCCATATAGTCAAAGCTATGGTTTTTCCAGTAGCCATGTATGGATGTAAGAGTTGGATTATAAAGAAAGCTGAGCACTGAAGAATTGATCCTTTTGAACTGTGGTCAGTGTGGTGCTGGAGAAGACTCTTGAGAGTCCCTTGGACTGCAAGGAGATCCAACCAGTTCATCCTAAAGGAAATCAGTCCTGAATATTCATTGGAAGGACTGATGTTGAAGCTGAAACGCCAATACTTTGGCCACCAAAGGTGAAGAACTGATCACTGGAAAAGACCCTGATGCTGGGAAAGATTGAAGGTGGGAGGAGAAGTGGATGATAGAGGATAAGATGGTTGGATGGCATCACCAATTCAATAGACATGAGACTGAGTAAACTCCGGGAATTGGTGATGGACAGGGAGGCCTGGCGTGCTGCAGTCTATGGGGCTGCAAAGAGTTGGACATGACTAAGCGAGTGAACTGAACTAAACTGAATGAAATACAGGGATCACAACATTGTTGTGGCAAAGGGGCCTACATAACTCAGTGAAGCTACGAGGAATGCCACGCAGGGCCACTCAAAATGGATGGGTCACAGTGAAGAGCTTTGCCAAAAGGACTCCACTGGAGGAGGGAATGGCAAACCACTCCAGCATTCTTGCCACAAGAACCCCATGAACAGTATGAAAAGGCAAAAAAATGTGACAGCAGAAGATAAAGTCCTTCCCCAACCCTCGGCCAGAAGGTATCCAATATGCTACTGGGGCAGAGTCGAGGGCAATTACTAATAGCTCTAGAAAGAATGAAGTGGCTGGGTGAAAGCAGAAATGATGCTCAGTTGTGGATGTGTCTGGTGGTGAAAGTAAAGTCCAATGCTGTCTGGGAGAGTGTGAAGGACAGGGAAGTCTGGCATGCTGCAGCCCATGGGGTTGCAAAGAGTCAGACACGATTTAGTGACTGAACAACAATGAAATACTACAGCAATTCTTATTCAAATGCTAAAGCCCTGAGGACAATCAAATTTTCCCATGTTTGGGCAGGCAACAACCTGAAGGTGGCCCACATATTCATTCCTTGGTCTTCATAATTCTTACAATGAGTTAAAGAAGTTTGTTTTTTTTTCTCATGTATTTATTTATTTATTTCCTTTACATTATTGTGTTGGTTTTGCCATACATTGACATGAATCTGCCATGGGTATCCAAGTGTTCCCCTTCCAGAACCCCCCTCCCACCTCCCTCCCGATTCCCTCTCTCTGGGTCATCCGGGTGTACCAGTCCTGAGCACCCTGTATCAAGCATCAAACCTGGGCTGGTGAATGATTTCACATATGATAATTTACATGCTTCACTGCCGTTCTCCCATTTCATCCCACCCTTGCCCTCTCCCATAGAGTCCAAAAAACTGTTCCATACATCTGCATCTCTTTTGCTGTCTCGCATACAGGGTTATTGTTACCATCTTTCTAAATTCCATATATATGCGTTAGTATACTGTATTGTTGCTTTTCCTTTTGGCTTACTTCATTCTTAAGAGGAGAGTCATGGACAAGGTTTAGAAAAAAAATGACTATTTCCCACCCTTTGCTATGTGCGTTTACCTTGCTTATCGAGAAACATCCTCTTAAAACACTGAATATTCATTGGAAAGATTGGTGCTGAAGTTGAAACTCCAATACTTTGACCACCTAATGTAAAGAACTCACTCACTGGAAAAGACCCTGATGCTGGGAAAGATTGAATGTGAGAGAAGTGGATGATAGAGGATAAGATGGTTGGATGGCATCACCAATTCAATAGACATGAGTTTGAGTAAACTCCCGGAATTGGTGATGGACAGGAAAGCCTGCGTGCTACATCTATGGGGTCGCAAGAGTCATGACTGAGCAACTGAACTAAACTGAAAACACTTGCACTGATACAATCTTCATTTTGTATGAAGATATGTAAAGGAGAGTATGGTAGGGAGAATACTAATGGTATTTAACATTCCCACTTCCTCTTACAGTTGGATGTTCAGTATAACTACCACACCCTGGGTATGGGCAAGAACTGCAAACATGGTGGAAAATCCCTCTCTAGATTATAGTACTTTAAAAAGTGATGGTATAGTAATTCTCATGATTAGGTTAATATTCTGTAACTCGCTCTTAGTAAACTGGACAAAAAGATTCTCCTGCTGCCTTCAAAGGCATACATTACCATGATTTGATAGGGTCACATGGCAAAGGACTGCTGGTGGGCTTCTAGGAGCTGAGAGCAGCCTCTGAGTGACAGCCATCAAGAAAATGGAAACTGAAGTCCTACAACTGCAAGGAACTAAATTCTGTCAACCACAAGCACACGGGAAATGATCCTGAATGCCAGAAAGAGGCAGCCCGGGCAACACCTTGATGTGAGTATTCAGGGTCATGGAGCAGGGAAGCTAGTTAAGCAATGCCTGGCCTCCTCCTGGCCCACAGAATCTGTGAGATAAATGTGTGCTGTTTGAAGCTGCCAAACTTTTGGTAATGTGTTTTGCAACACAGCAAACTAATACAAATACTAGAACTCTAATATCACTGTGATAAATCACTGTGTTCTAAGAGAAACATAGTCTGTTTAGTAACAAAAACAATCTCCATTCTGCTGCAGTTCAAGGCCTTTGCCAGTTCTCTAGAAACCTATCTATTATAGCTGAACCTCTGGGATTTTTTTGTCTGAATCTCTATATTCAACCCATAATTTCCATTTTCTTTGAAAGGTGAATAAAATTAGAGGTAGATAAAAACCTATAGTATTTTATATTTGTATAGCATTTACTATTTGAAAGGTGCTCTTAGTGTCAACAGAGAAAAACAAACCTAACTCCATATTGGATCTATTCCTTTAATTCTAACCTTTGTGCTCTGTTGCTTGTGCTTAGCTCTGCACTTTTTGTAAAATAATATTTCCTATAGTTTGAAATACATAGGACAGCCTACTCTGTACTCCCAGGGTTCTGACCTTTAAGAGTTCATTCATACAGAGAAAAAAATTTTCAGGACAGAGAATAGCATTTGCTTTATTGGAGGTTTATAGGAACATGTGACCAGACCTACATGGATAGCTCCAACAACAAAAGATTCCAGGACCAAGAGGTTTGTCACAACCAGTTATACTCCTCCCCTTTTAGGATAAAAGAAACTCAAATCTAACTTGGATAAGATGGTTCCTAGGGACACTAGTTCACTACCTTCTCAGTTTGCTGGTTTTCCAAATAAAGTCATCATTCTTTGCCTCAACAACTTGTTTCTCCATCCATTGGCCCATCATGCAGCAAGCAGTAAGAGACTGAACTCAGTATCATTAGATTTTTGAGAGAATAGCAGCAGAGGCATACATTTTATTCTCTGTAAATTTTCCCAGAAAAACAGATGGATCAAGCAGAAATGCCAAAATAACACCTACAGCAAAGTGACTATGAAGACATCTTCATGAGCTCCCGAGTCACCAGCAGGTGTGGATGAACTATAGCAAGCTATAAGACACACAGGGTATTAATATCTTACAAGAGGAAGCAGAGAGAAGCAATCAAGTTTTGTCAAATGTGATAAGACCTCTCATATCTCCAGTAAGTAGTATAGTATAGCATCGTTTTAGAATGGCAGCTGAACTTGGGAGGAATTCTTGCTGATTAAATCTGTGGGTGATTTCAAGAGGCCTGTGGGAAGAGTAGAGACCTTGAATCCCCAAAATTAACTAGCCCACTTCCCTTCCAAGTAGAAACTGCTAAGAGGAGAATGTAATTTTCCAAGAAAGTGATAAAGAAGGTGAAGGGAAAGCAATATCCAGACAAAAGAGGAAGAGAGAACAGCCAGAAGAATACCTATATCTATATCCATGTTCACATCTATATTCTGTATCCATATCCATATCTATATCTTTATCTCCATATTATTGAACATTTGACAGAACAGAATGGTGAGTTCTAAAAGGTGAGGCTAGATATACATATATTCTGGTCCATATTTTCTTTGCAAAAAAAAAATTCAGGAAAACTAATTTTATATAAAAATGAGCACTAAAAAAAAAGATCTCACTTGAATCCAGTAAGTTATTATAAAAGAATAAGAAACAGAAAAACATTATCATAGAAAGCTTGTTAAAAAGGCACACCACAAAATAGATATGAGAATCAAACATAATATTTCAATACAAGCTGAAATAAATTAAGGAAAGATACAAGAAATAAAAGAACACATAAATCAAAATTAGAAAAAATAAAAAATGAGGTGAAAGAATGAGGTAAACTAGAAGGGGCATAAGTGAAAAAAACAAAATCAAGAATTCATGAGGAAAGAAAAAGAGTGAAAATAAAATCAAAAAATAAAAAGAAATTATTTGATTTTGGTGTCCATTACACAGGAGTATTCAATTTGTGGAAATGATCCAGCAATGCATTCACATTCTGTGTACTTCCTAAATTTATATTATATTTCAGTTAAAAAAACTAAAAATACTGAAATGAAAAAAGATAAACGTAATTTAAGAGAAAGTCAGCTTCTACTCTTTATGCCAGAAAACCATGATTTGCATCCAAATTTTATTGAAATTCCTTTCATAAATGTCTCCAAAGACTTTCTAGATACAATTACACTGACTCTTTGAGACTTCAAACAGTGGTGATCACTTCCTCATTGCTGTGTTATCTCACTCTCCAATTTTCCTCCTAATCTTCCTAGTCAACTTCTCAATAGATTCCTTTGTTTTTCTTCCTCCACTAGTCTTTCAAATATTGATGTTTCTGGGCACTATATTCAGTTATTTTCTCTTTTTTACTCAAATTCTCTTCCTAACCAATGATGTCATACCTAAAGAGCTCAGCTTTCACACATATATAGGCTGTTAATTCACAACTCTGCATTTCTAGTTCGGGTTTCTTTCTTGAAAAATAGCCCTTTATCAGTTCAGTTCAGTTCAGTCGCTCAATTGTGTCCAACTCTTTGGGACCCCATGAACCACAGCATGCCAGGCCTCTTTGTCCATCACAAACTCCCAGAGTTTATTCAAACTCATGACCATTGAGTCGGTGATGCCATCCAACCATCTCATCCTCTGTCGCCCCCTTCTCTTCCTGCCTTCAATCTTTCCCAGCATCAGGGTCTTTTCAAATGAGTCAGCTCTTTGCATCAGGTGGCCAAATATTCGAGTTTCAGCTTCAATATCAGTCCCCCCAATGAACACCCAGGACTGATCTCCTTTAGGATGGATTGGTTGGACCTCCTTGCAGTCCAAGAGACTCTCAAGAGTCTTCACCAACACCACAGTTCAAAAGCATCAATTCTTTGGTGCTCAGCTTTCTTTATAGTCCAACTCTTATATCCATACATGACTACTGGAAAAACCATAGCTTTGACTAGATGGACCTTTGTTGGCAAAGTAATGTCTCTGCTTTTTAATAAGCTCGGAGGGCTCAAACAAACCTTGTGTGCACCAGGACCCAGGAACCCCACAGAGACTTAGACAGAACGGTGTTTGAACATTTCCTGTGGAGGTACAGGTTGGCAGTGGCCTGCCACAGGGACAGGGGCTCTGGGGGTGGGTATGGCATAAGTCTTCTTGAAGGAGGTCACCATTAACCCCACCAAAGAATAGCCAGAACTTACATAGGACTGGGAAATAGACTCTTGGAGGGCACAACAGAACCTTGTGCATCAGGACCCAGGAGAAAGAAATAGTGACCCCACAAGAGACTTGTCGGTGGGTGTCCGGGAGTCTCTGGTGAAGGCATGGGTTGGTGGTGGCCAGCTGCAGGATTAGGGGCACAGACTGTAGCAGTACATGCCTGGGATCTTTTGAGGGAGGTCACCATTATCTTCATTACCTCCACCATAGTTTACCCCCAGGTAAATAGCAGGGAGGGAACATAGCTCCTCCCATCAACAGAAAATTGGATTAAAGATTTACTGAGCATGGCCCCACCCATCAGAATAAGACCTAGTATCCCCCTCAGTCAGTCTGTCCCATCAGGAAGCTTTCACAAGCCTCTTATCCTTCTCCATCAAAGGGCAGACTGAAAACCACAATCACAGAAAACTAACCAATCTAATAACATGGACCACAGCCTTGTCTAACTCAATGAAACTATGAGCCATACCGTGTAGGGCCACCCAAGACAGAGGGGTCATGGTGGAGAGTTCTGACAAAATGTGGTCCACTGGAGAAGGGAATGTCAAAAGACTTCAGTATTCCCACCTTGAGAACCCCATGAACAGCATGAAAAGGCAAAAAGATAGGACACAGAAAGATGAACTCCCCAGGTTGGTAGGTGCCTAGTATGCTACTGGAGAAGAGTGGAGAAATAACTCCAGAAAGAATGAAGAGATGGAGCCAAAGCAAAGAGAAGACACAGTTGTGGATGTGACTTGTAGTGGAAGCAAGGTCTGATGCTGTAAAGAGGAATATTGCGTAGGAACCTGGAATGTTAGGTCCATGAATCAAGGTAAATTGGAAGTGATCAAACAGAAGATGGTAAGAATGAAGGTTGACATTTTAGGAATCAGTGAACTAAAATGGACTGGAATGGGTGAATTTAACTCAAATGACCATTATATCTACTACTGTGGGCAAGAATCCTTCAGAAGAAATGGAGTAGCCTTCATAGTCAACAAAAGAGTCTGAAACACAGTACTTGGATGCAGTCTCAAGAATGACAAAATGATCTCTGTTCATTTCCAAGGCAAACCATACATACATTATCACCATAATCCAAGTCTATGCCCTAACCAGCAATGTTGAAGAAGCTGAATGGTTCTATGAAGACCTACGAGGCCTTCTAGAATTAATACCCCAAAAAAAAGATGTTCTTTTCATTATAGGGGACTGGAATGCAAAAGTAGGAAGTCAAGAAACACTTGGAGTATCAGGCAAATTTGGCCTTGGCGTACAGAATGAAGCAGGGCAAAGTCTAATAGAGCCCTTTATATTCAACTGTTAATGAGATCTCTCAGTGATTAGCAGACACCTAATCACTTTCAAACTTGCTCCTTACCCAACCCTTCTTATCTTCAAGAAGGAAAATGATCGTTTCCTCTTGTTCAATAAATAAGTTTCCTTGTCTACTATCCTAAGAAAACCCTTCTTTCAACATTCTACTTTTTGTTCTTGTTTTCGTTTTTAATTGTATTGAAGTACAGTTGATTTACAATGTTGTTATTCAATTTGCTGTACAGTAAACCCTTTCCCATTGTGGTTTGTCACATGACATTGAATACAGTTCCCTCTGCTATATAGTAGGATCTTGTTCTATATATAATAGTTTACATCTGCTAATTCCAACTCCTAATCCTTTCCTCTGCCCCCTACCCATTCCAGCAACCACAAATATGATCTCTATGTCTGATCAACACTCCAGTTTTATATCCTTCTCCATATTTCTTTTCCTAACAATTCTATTTCTGGATTAAATTGGCAACATTACTGCCTTTACTTTATCTCTATTCAGTCACTTCTTCATCTACATTCTAATTTCTCATCCCTTTACCAAAACTGCCCTCTCTGTAGCACTGATGATGTTGTCTATTATTTTGTTCCTTTTACATATGATTTTAATTGCACTAAACTTATTTGCCTTACACTGTTCTGCTGTCTGCTCATTGATATTCCCTAAACATTCTGTCATATAAAAAAATGCTACTTTCTAAGTTAAGTACCTGGATAAAGTGGACTGCAGAGAAGGGAGGAGAGAGAAGAAAATAAGAGAATAGGGGAGAGAGAGAAAAAAGAAAATCCTTCGGGATCCTTAACTTCCTAGGGCTCAACAACTCAACCTATTCTGACAACACGCTATCCTAGCTCCAGGATCAATATTTTAAATAACTATACATGGAAATAAAATAGTTATAATTGAGAAACATTGAGTACTTTTTTATGTTCTCTAACTTATTAATTCTCTCTTGCTATTAGACTTTGTTTTTCTTCCCAATCATCAAGAAATAAAATTGGAATTGCTTTCTGATTCCTTTTGTCAGCAACATCTGATAAAATGTTAAGTTATATAAACTCCTGCTGAGTGTCTTCTCACATCAGCCCCACACTTCCTATCCTTTGCTATTGTGACAACCCTTAAATATCCTCGTGATCTCTCATGAAGACTCTTACAGCAGTTCCCTTTAATTTCTCTCTGCCTTTCATCCCTCTCCACTTGAATCAACCCTAAATATTACTAATGACATGTCAATCAAACACTGCTCAAACTGCTTCACCGTCTCTATGCTGTTTCTAGAAATAACTACAGAATGCCACTGTCTAGCAGTAAAATCCTCCACCAGTTTGCCCCAGCTTTACCTTCTGTTGTTTCCCAACCAACTGAACTAATGTCCATGAACCTATTCCCTATGTGCCTATCTTTGTGTTTTTTAAACATTTTTCTTGCCTGTAACAATTTGTAATTTCACTCCCTTATATTAAATTTTATCAAGCCTCCAAATAGAGTTTTGGGAATAAATCTCTCACTGCCTTTATTATCATCTGCTACATATTCCCTTTTGAAACATACATAATTTTTTTTCAAAATATGTTTTTAATCAGACCTAGTATTTAGATAATCATTTGAGAAAAATATTCAACGTTATGTATATGAAGGTGAATTACATGGAGTTTCACTTCTACTTATGACACAGTTTGTACTGAACTAATTTCCACAAATAATGTTGACTAAGTAAAAATAATAAAAATTTAAAAAACAATTATTTGAAGACAATGGATATCAGTTAAGAGCAGACAAAGATGAGAGTTTTTCACTCAAGAAAAATCTGATTAATGTGAGGAGGAATGGTTAGAACTCAAGCAGAAAGCTGGAGACCTTCTAGCTTGGAAAGACACAGGATAGAGCTTTAAGGTATTGGATCGGCTTAAAAGTGGGAAGGTATATCCAGAAACTGAAGGAGGTGCCCTGAAATATGTGAATATACTCTCTCCCAAGTCCTCAGCTGACACTTGAACTGCATATGGAAGCAGACCATGAAAGCAGTGGCTGGAAACTTGAAAGGGATGTGTGGTTGTTGCTGTCTGCAAAGCAGTTGTGAATGGGAATCCAGCCAAGTAAACTGCTTAGAACAAAAATCTTCAAAAGTAACAGAATTCAGAATCAAGAATTAAAGTATATAATCTATTTTATAATGTACAGTACAAAATAAAAATTACTCTATGTGCAAAGAAAAAGAAAACATGATTCACAATCAAGAGAAAAACCAGTCAATGCAGTTCATTTCAGTTTAGTCACTCAGTCGTTTCTGACTCTTTCTGACCCCATGAACTGCAGCACGCCAGGCCTCCCTTTCCATCACCAACTCCCCAGAGTCAGTGATGTCATCCAGCCATCTCATCCTCTGTCATCCCCTTCTCCTCCTGCCCTCAATCTTCCCAGCATCAGAGTCTTTTCAAATGAGTCAGTGCAAACTCACCTTAAAGTAACCCAGATGTTAAAATTAGCACACAGGGATTTGAAAACTGCTGTTAAAATATGTTCAAAAGTTTAAAAGAAAGAGTCATAATAAATAAAAATATGGAGGGAGAGAGCACTCAGTCCAGAAATGGAAAATATATAAAATGGAAGTTCTAGAACTGAAAAGTACACTATTTATATGGACCATTAACGGGGTGGTCTTAAGAGCATATTGGTGATGCTGGAAGAAAGGGTTGAAACTTGAAAATAAATGTAAAGTATTTATCCACATTGAACATCAGAGGGAAAAAAGATTAAATGAGAATGAACAGAATCTCAGCAATCTATGCGACAAGGCCCCAGAGTCAATCTATCTATCTCTATCTATATTCCTCTTTCTATAAGTCCCTGAAGAAGAGTAAAAGAATGAGTAAGAGGTATTATTTGGAAAAATGATGGTCAAAAATTTGGTGTAAAATATAAACTCTGTATCCAAAAAAGCCTTAGTATCCCAAGAAATAAAAATATCAATTTTTTATAAAGTATCCCAAGAAATAAAAATACCCATCTTTCCACTATCACCACCGCACACATAGGCACAGTATAGAAAAACTACTGAAAACCAAAGATAAAGAGAAGCTGTTGAAAGAGAAAGCAGTTACAGAAAGGGTAATATCAATATAAATGAAGGATGACCTTACATCAGAAAGAGATTAGGTGACAATGAGGTGTTTTTCAGATGCTTAAAGAAACAAACAAAAGAAATACTGTTAACCCCTATACTCAGGGAAAATATCTTCCAGAAATAAAGATGAAATAAAGTCATTTTCAGATAAATGAAAACTGAGAGGACTTCTTTTTAATAGATCTGCACCACAAATTGTCTACATTCTGAACTGTATATATGTATATTTATGAGATTGTGTGTATATATATATACACACATATGCATATGTATATACATGTGTATACTTGGTATATGTGTATGTTGACTTTGCACTAGGCTCACTTGCCTTCTGTATCTCTGCCTAAGTTCTCCCATTTTATCACTTGCATTGTTACTCTAAAATAATTTAGTAAATGCACTGTGATGTGTTTGTGTATGCTATTTAACTTTAATCTACAACTAGAGGTGGTTTCTTAACATTTAAAATATGTTAATCAAAAATCCTGCCTATAAGGATGCTTACCAGCTGAAGTGCCTCAATCAGGGGCACTTTCTAGAGGCACTTAGAGTTAGCACTTCAGATACTGCTAATTATGTGTGCACCTGAGTGTTAACTAAGTGTCAGGAATATCAGAAATAATTTTTCAGGAATATCAGTGAAATGAATGTTGTTCTTCATATATGGTAGCTGAAAACACTTTACAGACACTGCTGCCTTTTCATAAATGTCCAAGAATCAAGGGGTTAGCAGATATAAATTATTACATATAGAATGGATAAACAAGGTCCTACTATATGGCACAGGAAACTATATTCAATATCCTGTGATATATCATATGGAAAAGAATATTTTAAAAAAAGAGTTTTTATATATGTATAACTCAGTCACTGTGCCATACAGTGGAGATTGGCATTAACACTGTAATGAATTAGAATTTTTTAAAAAAGAGAGTCTAGCTGCTTAACTACAGATCATCCAGAGGTCTGTTTTATCTGTGTCCCATTTTGATGTAGGATTCTGCCTTCTGACTACAAGGAAAGGTAACAGATCCTGTATGTTTCACAGTGAAACTGAGATCTAAAGTGCTTGAAATGTGCCTAAATAAAGGAGAGTTAGTAGTTTACCCAGTTTGTTGAAACTGATCATCAAGCCTGCTACTTTATATATGCATGTAGCAGAATTCAGTTGGGATTTGCTTAAATAATACCATATCACCTAGTCGTGGGGTCTCAGGGGAAGACATGGATAGCTCTTATCAACTATTATTTATCTTGTCAGTTTTCAATCTGCCCCCCACCTCAACTCCACCTCCCCTACCTCACCTGGCCAAGGAAGGGAGTTATTACAGGATCAACAAGCCTGTGCATGTCTTTTAAAAGATACTGTATGTAGCAATTTTGTTTATATAAATTTATTTACATGTGTGTGTGTGTGTGTGTGTGTATATATATATATATATATGTTCATATATATAAATACATTCATTCTACTATGGTGCTTATACCAATACAAATCATATAAAAACACAATAGGGAACACAGTTTGATATGAAGAAATATTTTTAAGTCGACAAATTAAGTAAATGAAATTCTTCAGTGAAGGAATGCATAAAGAATTAACTGGTTCACAGATTTCCTAGCTGACAAGAAATCTTTTTGCCTCTCACTCAAGCAAAATTAATTCAGAAGATCACAAATGCTCCTCTCTTTTACCCGAAGTAGTGCCATAACCTGTCTTTTAAAACAAAGTTATTTTAAGCATTACTTTTGATAATTCATTCAGAGCAATGAATGAAACTGTCATACCTCCAAATGGTATCCAACTCTGATGAAGGTACAGAGTGGGTCAAAAGCTCCTGTACCGCAGGTCAGTAGATGTGTTCTGTTATAGTGATGCAAAACCCGAACGTAATTTGCACACTCATTCTAAAACCGGGAGAAAAAGAAGGAATTGGTTAGTGTAATAACAAATTTTTTTTTGACTGTTGTTTTTCCTAACCCTTGGCATCTCATGTATAAGCCTTCCTTGGTTAGGGAAGGCAAAGGGGGCAGATGGAAAGAGGATAATGACCAACAGAAGAGATGGGGGAGCCGGATACCACGAGGTATCAGTTAGAATCAATAATGGGGGTGCAGCGTTATGAGGTATTCTAGTACACAGCTGAGGAGTTTCTCTTTAAAAAAGCACTGGTCAGAAGTGTATTCAGGTATAGATTTCCAAGGCAATGTTTCACTAGGTAATTAAATTATTATCAATACTGTTATTTTTTTAAAGTACATATAAATCAACATAAAGTCAGAAGACCAATCAGTAGAAGTAGTTTCATTACCCTCAAGGAAGCCTATGCAGACTTCAGGGTATAAAGAGTTCTGATGTTTAGAAAAGTAAGCCCTGTATTTTCAAACTCATAAATCCATCTAAAGTGCTTTCAAAGAGAATTTTCAAGTAAATAGATGGAAACTAACTGGTAAAAGTAACATTTTATACCTATTACTCTAAGATTTCAGTCCTGGGATCAGCTAACTTTTTCTATAAAGAACCAGAGAGTAAATATATTTAGTTCGATGGGCCATCTGGTCTCTGTTGCAACTACTTAACTTCCGCAGCTATAGCATAAAAGCAGCCATTGTCAACAGAAAAATAAATGGATATGGATATGTTCCAAGAAAACTTCATTTATGGCAGGTCACATTTGGCCTCAGACCTCTAGTTTGTCTAAAATGGGATTCAACTGTAAGCTTATCAGAAAACAGAATCTCAGTTCTGCACATCCTTATATTCCACAGTTAATCAAACTCAGTACCTATACACAGCCCACACTCAACAAAGTTTTAATAGATCAATCATTAGGTGAGCATGTAGAATGAAAAAACATTCTAAAACTATTTCAAACCAACTTAACTAAATTTTAGCGAATACCTTGTTGGCATATTAGTCTCAGGGACAGATGAGCTGGGTGATCTGCCATCTATGGGGTCGCACAGAGTTGGACACAACTGAAGCGACTTAGCAGTAGCAACGGCACTGCATTTAAATTATGAGGGAAATATCAAACCCTTTTATTGCTAAACATTACTTTGACATTAGTAGATGCAATAATCAGTAAAAGACATTTTATAAAGACAGATTCTGATTTTTAAAGTCTCTCATATAACAGTATTGGGATGAAAAAAGCCAACAGAACCATCATACCATACATGACTGAGATGATAGCATTCCTTTGGCAAGAACCAGTAATGCACTAATGAACAGATTATTTGGGTAATAAAATTTATTTCTTTAATTTCCCATTAACATAGCATCCTAGTCTATGGATGACCCATATAGTTGGGAAAATCTAACAAATTTATTTTCATCTTCCTGTAAGCACATGCTTCTCATCTCTTGAAATGGGCACATCTTGAGGGGCTAATGAGACCATATTCTGGCTCTGCTGGGTTTAGACTGACACAGCCTCTGAATGCGTTCAATTAGTCAGCAACACACTGCAGATGGAGGAAGCAAAGGAGACTCATTCCTTGATTGTTCAGTTCAGTGCAGTTCAGTCGCTCAGTTGTGTCCAACTCTTTGTGACCCCATGAACTGCAGCACGCCAGGCCTCCCTGTCCATCACCAACTCCCGGAGTTTACCCAAACCCATGGCCAGCGAGTCAGGGATGCCATCCAACCATCTCATCCTCTGTCATCCCCTCTCCTCCTGCCTTTAATCTTTCCCAGCATCAGGGTCTTTTCAAATCAGTCAGCTCTTTGTATCAGGTGGCCAAAGTATTGGAGTTTCAGCTTCCCCATCAGTCCTTCCAATGAACACCCATGACTGATCTCCTTTAGGATGGACTGGCTGGATCTCCTTGCAGTTCAAGGGACTCTCAAGAGTCTTCTCCAGCACCACTGTTCAAAAGCATCATTCTTCTGCGCTCAGCTTTCTTTATAGTCCAACTCTCACATCCATATATGACTACTGGAAAAACCATAGCCTTGACTAGACAGACCTTTGTTGGCAAAATAATGTCTCTGCTTTTTAATATGCTATCTAGGTTGGTCATAACTTTACTTCCAAGGAGTAAGCATCTTTTAATTTCATGGTTGCAATCATCATCTGCAGTGATTTTGGAGCCCCCCAAAATAGTCAGCCACTATTTCCATTGTTTCCCCATCTATTTTCCATGAAGTGATGGGGCCAGATGCCATAATCTTAGTTTTCTGAATATTGAGCTTTAAGCCAACTTTTTCACTCTCCTCTTTCACTTTCATCAAGAGGCTCTTTAGTTCTTCTTAACTTTCTGTCATAAGGGTGGTGTCATCTGCATATCTAAGGTTATTGATATTTCTCCTGGCAATCTTGATTCTAGCTTGTGCTTCATATAGCCCAGCAATTCTCATGATGTACTCTGCATATAAGTTAAATAAGCAAGGTGATAATATACAGCCTTGACGTACTCCTTTTCCTATTTGAAACCAGTGTGTTGTTCCGTGTCTAGTTCTAACTGTTGCTTCCTGACCTGCATACAGGTCTCTCAAGAGGCAGGTCAGATGGTCTGGTATTCACATCTCTTTCAGAATTTTCCACAGTTTATTGTGACCCACATAATAAAAGCTTTGGCATAGTCAATAAAGCAGAAATAAATGTTTTTCTGGAACTCTCTTGCTTTTTCGATGATCCAGCAGATGTTGGCAATTTGATCTCTGGTTCCTCTGCCTTTTCTAAAACCAGCTTGAACATCTGGAAGTTCATGGTTCATGTATTGCTGAAGCCTGGCTTGGATAATTTTGAGCATTACTTTACTAGTGTGAGAGATGAGTGCAATTGTGTGGTAGTTCGAGCATTGTTTTGGCATTGCCTTTCTTTGGGATTGGAATGAAAACTGATGTTTTCCTTGACTGTTAACCCAGCTGCTACACAAGAATGAGGTGCTGGTAGAATGTGTGTTAATTTATCACATGGTTTTGCATTTTTTTCTTACAGAGAATAGAACAAGTTAACTTTCTAAAGGAGACGTGTATGGTTCTTCCACAGTTGTGAACCGTGTCATCAGCTGGTTACACCCAACACGTGAAAAGTCCTTTCACTCATGTGTTCATGTGCTCAGAACTATGGAATAGGGCTGATGCTGCTGCACCACCTTTTCCCTTTCACACACTAAAGGTAAGTTATGGAGAAATGAAATACTGATTCCTTCAGCAGGCGATCTTCTCAAAACATGTGGAATACATAAGACATGTCTATTGCTTTTGCTATCTTCTATCAAGTTTTTGTTTTTTTTCTCTTTTAGCTTCTTCATTTGTTTCTAATTCACTAATCAAAGTGAAACAAAACCTCGAAAAGAAAGTGCTCAGCTTATCTTTAAGATACTACCTGAAATTATTTTTCTAATACAGAGAAAATAAACATTACTATAAGAATGTATAAATCTGAATTGATTAAAAGATAGTAAGATAAAATAAGAGAAAATAAAACCAAGATCTAGATGGCACCTTGGTTCCCTACCCTCTCCACAATGAAAATAATTTTTAAGTAATTATGTACACATAGACAACATACATGTACATATCAAATATGTGTGTATGTATATGTGTGTGTATGTGCTAAGTTGCTTCATTCATGTCCAACTGTTTGCACCTCTATGGACTGTAACCCGTCAGGCTCCTCTGTCTATGGGATTCTCCAGGCAAGAATATTAAGAGTGGCTTGCCATGCCTTCCTCCAGGGGAACTTCTGAACCCAAAAATCGAACCCATGGCATTGGCAGGTGGGTTTTTCACCACTAGTGCCACCTGGGAAGCCCCGTGTATGTGTGTGTGTGTGTGTGTGTGTACTGTTGTTCAGTCTCTAAGTCATGTCTGCCTCTTTGCAACCCCGTAAGAATGCAGCTTTCCAGGCTTCCCTGTCTTTCACTATCTCCCAGAGTTTGCTCAAACTCATGTCCGTTGAGGAGAAGGCAATGGCAACCCACTCCAGTACTCTTGCTTGAAAAATCCCATGGGCGGAGGAGCCTGGTAGGCTGCAGTCCATGGGGTCGTGAAGAGTCAAACACGACTAGGTGACTTCACTTTCACTTTTCACTTTCAAGCATTGGAGAAGGAAATGGCAACCCACTCCGGTGTTCTTGCCTGAAGAATCCCAGGGATGGGGGAGCCTAGTGGGCTGCCATCTATGGGGTTGCACAGAGTCAGACAGACTGAAGAGACTTAGCAGCAGCAGCATGTCCATTGAGTCGTTGATGCCATCCAACCATTTGATCCTCTGTCCATTCCTTCTCCTCCTGCCCTCAATCTTTCCCAGAATCAGGGTCTTTTCCAATGAGTTGCCTCTTCGCATCAGGTGGCCAAAGTTTGGAGCTTCAGCTTCAGCATCAGTTCTTCCAATGAATATTTAGGGTTAATTTCCTTTAGCATTGACTGGTTGGATCTCTGCTGTCCAAAGGAGTCTCAAGAGTCTTCTCCAGCACCACACTTCAAAAGCATCAATTCTTTGGCACTCAGCCTTCTTTATGACCCATCTGTACATCCATCTCACATCTGTACATGAGTACTGAAAAACCATAGCTTTGAGTAGATGGACCTTTGTTGGCAAAGTGATGTCTCTGCTTTTTAATATGGTATAGGTTTGTCATAGCTTTTTTTCCAAGGAGTAAGCGTCTTTTAATTTGATGGTTGCAGTCACCATCCACAGTGATTTTGGAGCCCCCCAAAATAAAATCTGTCACTGTTTCCCTTTTTTCCTCATCTATTTGCTCTGAAGTAATGGGACTGGATGCCATGATCTTCATTTTTTGAATGTTGAGTTTTAAGCCAGCTTTTTCACTCTTATCTTTTACCTTCTGTATGTGTATATATATAATATATGTGTATATATCTAGAGATATATATTTCTTCCTCATATGAATTGTATATATGTTTTTTAGGAACAAATAACAGGTTAGAGATTCAGTCCTTTGTCACTGACCAAGACATTGTTTAGTTAACAATGAATAATACTTACAGCATCATTTCCTTTCATTATGCATTCTTCTGTTTTTAGTGCTGTACTTGGCCAGTGTATCTGAAATAAAATAAATATGCACTATTATGCAAACACATATAAAAATAAACTACACTGAAAACCCATTTCATTTTGTTGGTTCTATTTCTTTCTTTGAGAAGATCAAGAGGTTTATCACTTAAGTCAGATATTATGGAGCCAAATCCAAGCCCTAATACATGAAAAATATTGGGGACTTCTAAATGTGGTGACAATAGCATTTAATTATGATGATCTTATGACTAAATTTATTATCATAGGAGTAAGCACTAGATGGTTTCAACTACGGCAATACAACATTACTTTGATATTGTTATTACTGTAACAGGCCCCCTAAGTTTCTTACTAACAATATTCAGCATCATGTGGTCCTTTGCTTTCACAGTACAGTATATAAACTTCTAAATACTTTGGCCACCTGATGCAAAGTGTTGACTCATTGGAAAATACCCTGAAGCTGGAGAGACTGAGGGCAGGAGGAGAAGCGGGGCAGACAGGAGATGACAAGTTAGATGGCATCACCAACACAATGGACGTGAATCTGAGCAAACTCTAGGAGATAATGAAGGACAGGGAAGCCTGGCGCGCTGCAGTCCATGGGGTCACAAAGACTTGGACCCGACTTAGTGACTCAACAACAACAAACAGAAACACATGAGCACTTTTTGTTATGTTGCAACATTAAAAAGAAAGACAAAGAACAAGTAGGGATACAAAAGAAAGCCAGTTAAAAGCCAAAAGCACACACAGAAAAGCCTAGAATCAATGCTCTTCATTATATCATAGATCTATCTATGGAGCATATATGACTCAGGAATGATATCACATTAATGTAACGATGTCAGGTTCAGTTGCAGCCTTGCATCAGCCTGAAGAGGGTCCTTAACACCTCTGCAGAATAAGGATGCTGGAAGTGAAACTGTGGAATTTATAAACTTTATTAATCCTTTTTTGGAAAAAATTCAGACAATGAGCAATAGGTTTTCTCAGATGACTTCTAAAATATATTCTAATTTGAGATTCAATTTGGCTTTGAAATTATAGTTTTACTATGGATGCATAAATCATTCTAAAGGATATGCTAGACTGCTGTATGTATGTACATGAGTAAACACAAACTCAAAATACAAATTAATTTTAGGATTATTCATCACTGGAAAGATAATTTGCTTATTAATATGAGTAAATCAGAGAATACCTCACCCGTCAATCATAATGATTAACATTCTTAACATCTTTAATTTACAAGAAGCAGGATTTTCTTATAATATTAACATCCTTTTTTATTCACGTTTCATCATTATGTAAAATGAGACTTATTTAAACTATATTTCTACAATTTCAAAGTATTTGATAACCAGTTCTTTGGAGAAAAATACCAGTGTTCAGCTTTTCAATGTTGAAACAGTATCCAGACAATAGAATAACCTGTTTACTACCTCATTCTCCTCAATCATTGGCTTTCTGTGGATTATTTCTGGGACTATTTGAACACATTGTTTTGGGGGAGCAATTCTCTAGAGGATTCCTATATTTTGTTGACTAATTTTGTTTTCAGCTATATTTTCAAACAGCCTTGGAAGATAGAGACAGATCCTCCCTCCAGGGCAAACAGACTTTTTACTTGATCAGGATAATAAAGATAATGTCTCCCTCTGGGCAAAGGCTGAACAAGTTTGCTAGAAAGCTCCTTTTAAGACTGAGAGTATTCTGAGCTGGAAGTTGGTAAAGTGGGTGCAACATATATTCACTGTGTGGACAACATCTCCTTAGGCTGCTTTGCTTTGTGGGACTTGAGGAGGAAAAGGCAACGGATGGAAACACAAGGCTCATGCAGTCTGCTGGGAGTGACAGAGTCCTGTCTCTGGCCCAGGTGCCTCTTGTCTTCTGCCAGCATCAGTGAAACTATGACAGGCTGACTTGTCTAAAAGCAAGGTAAAATTCCCAGTTCTTGACACAAACAAAAAATAATATATTCTGTGGTGGTGAAGACAATATGTGGTTCTTCAAGGATTGCCAGGATGTGTTATTTCTAGCAGCAAACCTAATAGTGATGACTGCTCTGGGAGTAATGAAATCATTACTTTAGGCACATCTTAAATGATGTTCCCAGATAACTTTCAACAGATGGCATTTGTCTTTTCCATAATGCTCTGAATTGTTTTTCTTACTTTTTCTTCCTATGATAACACAGTATATGTATTCAATTTTAGCTCTCTTATTAAGCTGTAAGTTACAGAGGGCAAGGCGGTGACTTACTTCTATAGTCCCAAAGTGCCTACCTGGCACAGGGTCTTTAATGCCATCACTGCCTATTCATTGGCTACTGACAGATTTGTATCAGTCAACATTTCTGTATCACATTCTTCAAAAAATCAGTTCACTAAAGGATCCTACAATACAGTTTGAGAGAGAGATTCACTGACATGAAAATGCTGTATCAGTGTCAAGTAAAGGAGACAAGCAGCACTTCCCAGTTTAATCAGGGAGGAAATCCTACAGAATTTAGTGAGTGTGAAAGATTGGCAGGATTTCCAAAGGAAGAGAAAACAGTCTTAACCAGATCACTCTGGGTTCACAGAGGGAAAGAAGTAGAAGATTAAGTTATGAACACTTAACCACCAAAGTCCAACACATCAGAACTCCCCTAAGGAATAATACACTTGAGTTCTGCTTTTATTGCTGTTTATACTTTAGTTTGTTTTGTTTTTTTAACAAAATTTAGCAGGCTCAGGACTATATTCAAATGTCCACTCAGGTATGAAAAGATAACATCTCACTGGAAATCAGAAATTATTTTAAAACCATTATGTACAGATATTCTGCCAAGACAGTAAGGGAAATGATTTTCTTCATTTGTTTTGGCAGTCAGGATGCCTTTTGGTTCTGCTCCAGAGTATAGCATCAACAAAAACTCATAAAATTAAGCTATCTGCTCTCCATAAAACATTTTTAAAGGCAGTTAAACAACAGGGTGTAATGACATTTCCAAATTCTCTGCACCAAGAAAGGTACAAAAAGCAAAAGGCTAAATACACATGATTTCATCACAATATTCCTACGATATAATTTAATTGTTCTAATGCATTTTAACAGGCCATTTACTATTCTTATATAGCTCAAAGGAGAAAAATAAAATAAAAATTAAATTACAAAGTATTCTTTTCTGGACTCCCTATTGAACCTCCTAATTATACCAGGATTAAGAATTTAACAATTCTATTGTTACATGATAGAACACTCAGAGATTTTGGAGAACAAAAACAAATGAACAAAAAAGTAATAATTTAACTGTCTAAAAAACATTATTTCCTTTCTTTATTGAAAAAGATTAAATAAAATGATCCAGCAAATGTAAATCTCTCTTGGAATATATTTAAGTGACTAAGACACTATTATAACTTCATCTAATATTCTCTTCCTAATTCTATTATTCTAATGAAAAACGTTGTTTATATCTTAGTTTTTTCTTTCTATATTTTACATCTATATATATATAGTACCAGTGCCCATCAACACATATTTTAATTAAAGGTCCTACAAATGTCTTTAAAATTAAGAAAATATATTTTGAATATAACACATTAAAAGAGATTTAATGATTCATAAGTGGTAGTTTTAACCTGTCACACTTCCCTCATACTGTTTATCCTTTTATAATTAGTTATAATGACTATCATTATTCAAATACTTTACAACCAGAATTATAATCTTCTGCATTATAGATAAAATTTGTTCTTGAAATGTTGATAATCAAGAGCTTTTGAATTAGAACACTATTATTATAACACAAACATTTCTGGCCTGGTAAGTCTCTGATGTTAGGAGAGATTAAAGCCAAAAGGAGAAGGGGGCAGCAGAGGATGAGATGGTTAGACAGCATCACTGACCCAATGGACAGGAATTTGAGCAAGCTCCAGTAGATAGCAGAGGATAGATGAGCCTGATGTGCTGCTATCCATGGGGTCACATGGAGAGCATTAATCAGACATAATTTAGTGACTGAACAACAAACGCCCTTCTTAATGGACGAAATTTACTAAATTGCTATCATTAATGTGAAACACCATTTGCCATTTTATACGCAAATTATGTTTTAATGCCTTTCTCCCACTTAAAAAAAAATGAAGTTCTAAAGTGGAAGAATGTTTTTCACTTTTGATTCAGTAAACTTGAGTGAGAAAAGTATAAATATTTTTACAAATAGAAGTGACTAAACTTTATTTATAGATATCCAAATTAAGTAGTGTAACTTTAGATTTAAATAATAGTGGTAAGGATAATTTTAGAAGGAAAAAGAGGTGAAATTTAGAAACAGAAAAACCATGGGTAAAAGGTAAAGCAGAAATTTATTACTAAATATGGAATATCTGATGTAGTCCTCCCTGGTGCCTCAGATGGTAAAGAATCTGCCTGTAATGCGGGAGACCTGGGTTTAACCCCTGGCGGGGAAGATCCCCTGGAGGAGAGCATGGCAACCCATTCCAGTATTCTTGCCTAGAGAATCCCCATGGACAGAGGAGCCTGGTGTGCAATGGTCCATGGGGTCTCAAAGAGTGGGACTCAAACGAGCAACTAAGCACAGCACATGAAGTCCTATAAAATACAGCTTAAATAAACCAACATTTCCACTTTTGATTTCTTTATGAAATGATAAAAGAAAACAAGATTTTATATGTCAAACTATATAGTTTTGCTATGTCCCCAAGAATAACTTTATTTTTGAGGAAGCCTTGGTAATTCTCAAATGTGCACAGATTGCAAGAGGCTACATCAACAAAACACAGACCAGCTAGCCCCTATGCTCTCTATGAATACCAGAGCCTCCTTGGGCTCAACTTTGCCATAAATTAACAAAGGGGAAACAGTTCCTTCTTGTTCTTGTCATTGGTTTTCCTCCACTTCTGTCACCAACAACTGTTTCACTTGTCTATTAACTATCACTGAAGGAAGCACTAGTGATGCAAAGGCAGTAAGAACCAAGAGGAAAGAAACACCTGATAACAAAAGACAGAACTAATGGTAAGCTGAAGACCAATTTGGGAGACATGAAGCTCATACCAAAGTAGCAGCCTGATTCTCAATTCTATGGTGTAGTAGAAATAGCTTAGGCTTCTGAGACAAATGAACTTGGTTTTAAGTTCTAACTGCTACTTACTGGGCTTGTGGCCTTATTCTCCTCTTTTCTCCATTTACCCAACATGCTCTGCTAAAGCAATCACCCTAAACTATCATTCTCATTATGTTATACAAGTACTCAGACTCTCCCACTGGCTCCTGCATTGCTTAAGTTTCAACAGCTCAGGAGTCAATGTTCTTCAGGATCTGGTCTAAACCATATTTCCATCCTTAACTATTACTCTGCCCTGTTCCCACCCACATGCCCCCACCTCACCTATCTACTTCAGCCAAATCATTATTTCAAATTGCTCTAAAATTTCTCAGCTTCTTCCCCATCCTCACTACCAAACTGTGTGAATCAAAACTCCAACTACTATTCAAAGTCCACTTTTAAATTATATCTCCTCCAGGAAACCCCATCTCTCAGTTTACACAAATTTTCTTAGTATTTTATTTGGGCCTTTATTATAATTCTCTTCAAATTGTGCTATCAATGACAGATATGTACATATATTCTCCATTGTGCTAGAAATATTTCAGGGTAGGGACTGTTTTATTCATTTCTGTGTACTTATTTCCATGACTATTTCTAGAACTTAGTTTAATAGTCTTTAATATGTAAGACTCTTATACCTCACTTAGAAATGGAAGCACACAAGAAGCATGTGCTAATTCTGTATCTTGTTTAGATAATAACCATGATAGCAAATATTTGGATAATATTATATATTTCTGGCACTGTTCAAGGCAATTAATAACTCAATTAATTGTCTTATAAAGTGCTCAGTTGCTTCAGTTATATCTGACTGTGACCGCATGGACTGCAGCCCACCAGGTTCCTCTGTCCCAAAATTCTACAGGCAAGAATGGAGTGGGTTGCCATACCCTCCTCATGTTTTTCTCTTTCCAAGTCTTCTATCTGTACTAGTGTCCTGCTATTGTCACATTATGATCAGAATCTCAAGATACTTTAATATTTTCTCCTGAATAATGATTTCCTCTAGCTCAGTCCAAACTGTTTTGTACCAAAAGACTTTAGACAAAAGTGCAAAGAAAAAAAAATGATTTAAATAAATTTCTTAGGAAGTTCTTGATAAAATCAGGGTTTAATTTAAGTATCATGTCATCTGTAGATTTTAGAGACTTTTCAAGAGAATAATCTGCAGAAGAAATTTTTTCTGGCAGGCAGGAGGTTCTCATGAGGTAAAACAAATGGAATAATAAGGATAGAAATTTTACAGTGTTACCACCACTCTTTCATTTTTGAGTGAAGGTCAGGAGTTGTTTATGAATGTGTCATAGATATAAGAGAACAGAATTTCAGGGTGAAAGTATCATTACATAGTCTGGGAAATGCTATGAATTAATTAATTTATAAAGCAAAGTCAGTATCTAAAAAAACTAACAGTAAATTTATTAAATGGTAGTGAAAGTGAAAATGTTAGTCACTCAGTCGTGTCCGACTCTTTGTGACCCGATATATTATATGCATCAGGCTCATCTGTCCACGGGATTTCCCAGATAAGAATACTAGAGTAGGTAGCCATTGCTTTCTCCAGGGGATCTTTCTGACTCAGGGATCAAACCTGGGTCTACCTGCATTACAAACAGACTCTTTACCTTCTGAGATACCAGGGAAGCCCAATAAATGGTAAGTTCTTACCTATTTCAAAATTGCACAGTAAAAATCAGTGCAATGTGTGTATAATAGTACAAGTTCTGATTGTTATAGTTGATCCTTGAACAACATGGATTATAACTGTGAAGGTCCACTTACATGTGGATTTTTTTTTTAGAGAATACCCTAATATGTCCCCTTTAACAAAGAAGAAAGCAGAAGAATAAAGGGATTGAGGAATTTGCTGAGTACTACAAATGCAAAGACAAGATTTGAACTAAAAATCTAACTTGTGTTCCTCATTCAATCTTCATACCCCTACAACAAAGGAAGCACATCACAAGTAACACAATTAAATCTAATAACTAATACTGAATAAAACAAAACAAAAAAGCAACCCCAGAAGATTACAATAAACTACTGTGTGTCATTTTTACATAGCTTAAAACAAGTAACTCTAAACAATATACTGTACAGGGAAACACTCATAAAATAATTCTTTAAAATTTAAAATTGATAAATAAATAAACTAAAAATCCATCAGAGTGATGGCTTCTAGGCAGCAGGAGGCACAGGAGGGAAAGAGGGAGGAGATAAAAGGTAACTGCAGGCACAGTGGGAATGGTGGTATTGTCATTCTTGAGTTGGCCGGTGAGCTCTAGGTATTTATTTAACTATCATGCCTTCTAAGATATTTACATTATTTATTATTTTATGTAACAGATATTGGGCTTCCCTGGTGGCTCAGTGAAAGAAGAATCCACCTATGAATGCAGGAGACTTGGGTTCGATCCCCGGGTCAGGAAAATCCCCTAGAGAAGGAAATGGCAACTCACTCCAGTATTCTTGCCTGGGAAATCTCATGGACAGAGAAGCCTGGTGGGCTACAGTCTATGGAGTCACAAAATAATTGGACACGAGTTAGTGACTAAACAACAGCAATCCAAGCCAATGAAAAAGAGAGAAAACATTTAATCTGGGTGAGGGGGAAGAAGTGTGATCTATTTTCCTAATTATAATAATGTATATAGCTACTACTTAGATAAAAATTGTGGTACAGCTATAATAGGAAGATAACAGGGCAGATGAATAGGGATTGCTGCTGAAACTGTGCAGATATTTTAGGTACATCACTGCAAGAAAAGGAAGCAAAAATCCTCATCATCCTTTACAGAAAGTCAACAGATATTGTCTAAAACTAATGATATCAAGAAAGCACAGTACACAAATGTCATGTAAACATATAGAGATAAGAACCAGAAAAAAATGAGAGTTTTAAATGATTTCCTCTAGAGATTAGGAATTGTATGCGATGAAGGTATTCTGCTTTTTATGACAATTCTTTTTAAATGACTTTAAAAATATGTACATTGTTCAATTTGACAAACATAAAAATATACAAGTAAATTATAAAGAAAATGTATTATGTAATATATACATTTATGCCAAAAAAAGCTATAGTCTACATATTTCTGAATGTTCTATGGAAGGTCGATATAGTTCTGGAAACATATTAATTCAACTTTACAAGCACAGACTCTAAGAACCATTTTACTTCTTATAGTTAAACTTTCTCAAAAAAGTTAAGTGCTTGCCTATTTTAATATATTTTAATCCTTTAGGTTTAAAGAACATCCATCTGAATTAGTGATTGTATCAACAGAAATACATGAGTCAGCTACACTGAGTTCACAAATCCATATTTCTTCAGGGTGGGATTTTTGGAGTAATAAAGCCCAAAGGGACTTTAAATCAGAATATGCAAACCTAGGTGTCAGGAGAGTGAGTGTGGTAAAAGGGCCACTAGGCAAGAGGAAGTTTCAGTGCATCAGTTGGAAGTCTTCTGGGGATTTGGGGATCAGCGGCATGCTAGAACAGTTCATTCTGCATTATTTATACATCTTCTCTAAATGATTTTACTTTTAATGTATATTTTATTCTTTCAATAATATTATCACTGAGAATGTTCACGTGGTCAAGACAATGAAAAATCTAATCCAAGTAGCACCCATTCAAGAAGATTTCTCCCTTAGTCCTTTCTCTCCTGAAATATAGTTTACTCTTTCATACCTCACTATAGCCACTGCTGATGTGTTCTAAGCTGAGGGAATATACAAGATCCTTGCCTCCCACGAAGAGTCTCTCTTGATATTCATCCAGTAGCATTGTCTGGAGATCAAGAAATCCAAAAGGGCTATGAAAGACTGATGTTCTGTTTAGATCCAAGAGCTCTGAAATGCAAAACAAAAATGTACCCTAAACACAGAGAAAACACAAACACCTTTATAACACTTTTTCCATGGCTCTCTTTTCACATGTATTAATTCTTTGCAGTTAACATTCATTCATTTCATCATAAATACAAATTCTAAAACTTACTGTTCAGAAAGATTAAAAATATGTAATACATTGTCAGTACTTGGTTGTGTGTTTGAAAGGTGTTAAAATAGTAGATATTGTAACCATGTAAAGAGATGGATATTAACTAAACTTATTGGGATAGTCATTTCTTGATATGACTTAATACCAAATCAATATGTTGTAAACAAACTCATACAACATTATAGTTCAACTATAATTTTAAAAATGAAAAAAAAATCTGTTCAGCATTTAAAAATAGAGTATAATGGAAATAAGTCATAATGTGCACAAATTAAAGTCTTTTTAAAGTTTATGAATGGAAAAACTTTGACACAACTTAATAAAGTAAATAGCCTTTGCTTTTAAATACAGAATTATTTTTCACAAACTTTAATGTAAAGCACTATACAGGAAAGTCATTCCACTATGACTTTTATATTTACTTCTCTATGTATAATAAAAATCCAAATTCTAAAATAAATATCCCCAAAACAAGTCCACTTAATTCCAGATGAACACCAATTCAGAAAAAGTGTTTACACTTGAAACTGATTTGGAAAGTCATGTCCAAAATCAAATCACCCAAGTTGGAACTATCAGGTTGTGAATGCAATGAAGTAAAACATGGTAGTATTCACTACAATGGGGTAACTGTTAAAACTTACGGGGATCTACTTTTCTACCACTGTGATTTAGGCTACTGCTTATGCATTCACCATCACTTCAGAAGAACTAAAGAGCCTCTTGATGAAAGTGAAAGAGGAGAGTGAAAAAGTTGGCTTAAAGCTCAACATTCAGAAAACTGAGATGATGGCATCCAGTCCCATCACTTCATGGGAAATAGATGGGGAAACAGTGGGAACAGTGGCTGACTTTGTTTTGGGGCTCTAAAATCACTGCAGATGGTGATTGCAGCCATGAAATTAAAGGGTACTTATTCCTTGGAAGGAAAGTTATGTCCAACCTAGACAGCATATTAAAAAGCAAAGATATTACTTTGTCCACAGAGGTCCATCTGGTCAAAGCTATGGTTTTTCAGTAGTCATGTATGGATGTGAGAGTTGGACTATAAAGAAAGCTGAGTGCTGAAGAATTGATGCTTTTGAACTGTGGTGTTGGAGAAGGCTCTTGAGAGTCCCTTGGACTGCAAGGAGATCCAACCAGTCCATCCTAAAGGAGATCAAGTGCTGGGTGTTCGTTGGAAGGACTGATGTTGAAGCTGAAACTCCAATACTTTGCCACCTGATGCGAAGAGCTGAGTGATTTGAAAAGACCCTGATGCTGAGAAAGATTGAGGGCAGGAGAAGGGGACGACAGAGGATGAGGTGGCTGGATGGCATCACTGACTCAATGGACATGGGTTTGGGTGAACTCTGGGAGCTGGTGATGGACAGGGAGGCCCGGCATGCTGCGGTTCATGGGCTCGCAAAGATTTGGACACAACTGAGCAACTGAACTGAACTGAACTTACTTTAGAAACTCAGAATCTGGCAAACCTGTGGTATTATTTGTGGAAGCTATTTCACTGCATATGGCAGTTCATTACTTATGGTTGGTAAATGATATGTGAGAGACTTTGAGGATGAGAAAGAATATGACTCCAATATGAAAAACCCTGCAGGCTGACAATTCCCAAGAAGTTCCTTGGAAATATTGACAAGTTAACAGATAACTTCATTTCCCAAAAATCCGTTCATAATGCACCTGACAGAGAAGGTTAAATACTGGTAACCAAAACACTCAAATCCAGATAGCAATATGAAATATGACAGATCTACAGCATTTTGTCCACTCTTACACTATTTCTGAGAAAAGAGAAACGAAGTATCTTTTCCCCTCTATTAAGAATGTATTAACTTCTATTTCTCTACTCTGAAACTGTTGATGGCCAACATTTCATGGGATAGAGCTAACTTTAAATCTTTAGTTTAAAACAAGCAATATTGCTAGCATCAAAGTATCATTTACAAAGGTAAAACCTGTGATATTAAATCATTTGACAATTCATCTAAATAAAGAACTTAAACTTCTGAGGGCGAGATGGAAATAATAAGGTGCTTTATTTAGGGAGGATGAAAACAGGAATTTGAGAGAGTTAGGGGTTCTTGAATCCTGTAAGACAAACTTTTCCAACTTAGTAATTTGTCATGGTAGAATCACATTATTTTCCTTTCTTACTAGGCATTCATAGAAAGAGATGCACTTTTTAGGAATTAAATACCATAACAAAAATATAAATCAGAGTTCTCCACTGCCATTATACCTTGTCATTATATGTAATCACTTAAGGTTTTACATCAGGTCTGATCAGCAAACTATTTTGCAGAAAAAGCTTTCCAGTTATTCTGATATATTTCTAAAATTCTTCAAGTGTTAAGCATGGTGAAATCATTATCTAAACATATTTAACTGATCAAAGAATGAGTATATGCTAAGTAGAATTAACAGATCTCTAAACTACAGACTTATCAATAACAGTAAGATACAGAGTTTAGGAGACTAAGTTGCCTGGAAAATGAGAGAAAGTCGTGAAAGGAAACAAATATGAGGAACCTACCTCAAGTGTTGCCACAGTTGAGTACTCATTGTGAATTTTTAAAAGTATGAGTTGAAAAGAGAGGCAGCCTCACCAGTAAAGGAGGCCCTCTGTAAGTGAATTCCAGTAGGAATGGAATGACCTTGCTTTTTCCCAATGAAGTCGTTAGAGCCTCATTACCTCCATATACATCTAGAGATATAGATATCAAAACTTCTTGTTTTTATGACTTGCCAACTTCAGCAGTGCTTATTATGCTTACTCTATAAGTATAATACAGTGTAAAGGTGGTAGTTCCTATTTTTTTTTATCAATAATAAGAGACTAACTACTGATCCAATAGTGATATACAATTGTGATATCCAATAGTGAATACTGATGGCATCACCGACTCAATGGACATGAGTTTAAGTAAGTTCCAGGAGTTGGTGATGGACAGGGAAGTCTGGCATGCTGCAGTCCACGGGGTCGCAAAAAGTCGGACACAACTGAGCTACTGAAATGAACTGAACTAGTGATCCACCAGTCTTATTTTCTTTTAATATATCAGATTTTATTCTGACCCATCCTCCATCTATATGACCAAGTCTATCTCATGAGATAACAAACATGAACTCATGTTTCTGTTGAGGGATAGTTTTGGAAATGTAAAAGGAAAAATTCCAACAACTGCAAATTTTTCACAAGTTCCTTGCTCATGGCCTTTATATTTATCCATTTTTTTCCCCCACAGTAAAGAACCACAGTGCAACAGTGTGAATTACTATCGTCTTTTAAGTGACTTATGAAGAAACTCAGGTGCCCAGAGAATAAATGGGAAAGAGAGAACTATCCTACAGATATATACTATTACAATGAAAAAAAAATCACCAAAAAAAAAAAAGAGGGGGGAGAGAGAGAAAGAGAGAATTAAAGTACAATAGATGTATATGCTATTATGAAAGTCCTGTAGGCTGAGAAGATGAGGAGCCAGGTTCTGGTCTTAGCTTTGCCATTAATTACCTGAGTAACCTTGAATAGCCACTTAGCCCCTTTAGACTGGTTTCCTCACATGTTAATCACCCTTCTGTCCTCAAAATTATTAATTATTTGCCTAAATTGCATTTCTAAAATGGAGGTGACAAAACATTGTTAAAAATATACAAATCCAAAGACAGACATTTTTAGTCTTTCAAAGTATAGTGCTGGATCTATATTTTTGACATCTTCAAAAATGGAGTGATCAATGAAGAATTCTAAGTAGCTGATGACCTATATTTAAACTTGCCTAAAGGGAAGTAGTTAAAAAATTTATTTATGACTTTTTATATATTTAAAATATTACAGGGTCAGGAAATACTTTTAGGTTATCAGGAATTTTGGATCTAATTTATTTTGATTCATTCATATTGCCTGAGAAAAAACTGCTGCCAAGACATGCCTGGATACATTAAATTGAATATGATGTACATGCCTCAGGCAGTAAGTTAAGAAATTTCATTTCACTTATTAAAGACACTTCCTGGGATAGTTCTGAAGTTACTTTTTTTTAAATATAAGATCTAATAAATAGTCTGTAGTTTTCTTTAAGCATGTTCCCTATATGAGGGGTGGGCATTCAATGCTTCTGTAACTCTCTGCTTTGACCAGTACAACAGAACAGAGCTGATGACTGATCCCTAACAAGTTCAGGCTTATCAATAGAAATTTCAGAATCAAGGTCCTAACCAAAACATATCAGTTCAATGGTTTATATTTTTCTTGTCGATTTCCATAGAGAGAAATCCCCATTGTGATCCTTAATTCACTTTGAGACCTAAATCCTCCTTCCTGTCTGGGACTCTCCAACATCTTGAGCTCTAAGTCAGGGAAGGCCCAAAGTATCCACCATGTGTAAATGTTTGTGTTTCAGATGTATACTTGGAATAATGGACACAGAGGAATTCTATAACATAAACATTTTTAAAGGTAGTGCATATTTATGCTTTACTACTAACTCTAATTTTCTACTTTTATTTGATTATTTTACTTGCCTCTTTCCAAAAAGGATCTGAGATGACTTATGCAAATATTCAATTGAACAAATAAATATATATTTGGGGTATTAAAATACTGGGAAATAAAAAACAAAATGAGAGGTCTGGAATAAATTTTATTAAGTATAAGTCATTCTCTAATATCCAGCACAATGTTAAAGTGAATATCAAAATTGACCCCAGGCTTCTAAAAATATCCAAAGTCACTAAAATATAAGAGAAAAACTATGTCAATTACTTAAGAGCACTGCCTGATGTGATGATTAATTTTATGTCTCAATCGAACTGGATCACAGTTGTCTAAGTATTTGGCTAAACATCTCACTTAATCATGTGGCACTTACTTGTAAGACGTAGTACCTACAATGAGTCCTGTTTCCCAAATGCAAAAAGAGAGGTTTTAAAGAGATTCAGTACACAGATAACTGGAGGAGGACATGTCAACCCACTAGTATTCTTGCCTGGAGAATCCCATGGACAGAGGAGCCTGGTGGGCTACAATCCATGGAGTCACAAAGAGTCAGACAGGACTAAGCAACTAAGCACAGCACGGCACACAGCTAAGGTTATTTGGTCATTGCTGGTGCCAAAGTTTAAAAAAGGAAAGTTGACTGCAGAGCTTTGCTATTAATTATCCACAGTAGGTGGGGTGTCTATCACCATTGTGCAGCACACAGCTTAGTGTTCCCCAGTTCTGGTCCCCAGAGACAAACACCATCAAGACGGGTTGATTTGTTAAAATTTTCTTCCTTATAAACAAGAACTCCATGATCCATTACATCTAACACTTCCTACAGAAGGAGCTAAGAGAAAACTGTAGAAAATTCTTAAGAAGATGGGAATACCAGACTACCTTACCTGTCTCCTGAGAAACCTGTATGCAGGTCAAGAAGAAACAGAACTGGACATGGAACAATGGAATGGTTCAAAGGTAGAAAAGGAGTATACCGAGGCTGTATACTGTCACCCTGCTTATTTAACTTACATGCAGAGTACATCATGCAAAATGCTGGGCTGGATGACCCACAAGCTGGAATCAAGGTTGCCACAAGAAATATCAACAACCTCATATATGCAGATCATACCACGCTAATGGCAGAAAGTGAAGAAGAACTAAAGAGCCTCTTGATGAAGGTGAAAAAGGAGAGGGAAAAGTCTGGCTTAAAACACAACATTCAAAAATTTAAAAACAAAAACACTAAGATGATGGCATCTAGTCCCATCACTTAATGGCAAACAGAGGGGGAAAAAATGAAAACAGTGACAGACTGTATTTTCTTGAGCTCCAAAATCACTGTGGACAGTGACTGTAGCCATGAAATTAAGGCTCTTCCTTCTTGAAAGAAAAGCTATGACAAACCTAGACAGCATATTAAAAAGCAGAGACATCACTTTGCTGACAAAACTCCATACAGTTAAAATTATGGTTTTTCCAGTAGTCATGTATGGATGTGAGAGTTGGACCATAAGAAGGCTGACCCCCAAACAACTGATGCTTTCAAACTATGATGCTGGAGAAGACTCTAGAGAGTCCCTTGGACAGCAAGGAGATCAGTCAATTCTCAAGGAAATAAACCCTGAATATCCACTGGAAAGACTGATGCTAAAGCTGAAGCTCCAATATTTTGACCTCCTGATGTGATGAGCCTCACTGGAAAAGAACCTGATGCTGAGAAAGTCTGAGGGCAAGAGGAAAAGGTGGTGACAGATGATAAGATCATTGGATGGCATCACTGACTCAATGGACATGAGTTTGAGCAAACTCTGAAATAGTGAAGGACAGGAAACCCTGACGTGCTGCAGTTCATGGGTCGCAAAGAGTCAGACACAACTTAGGACTGAACAATAACAACACATAGAAGTCTATTCTGTTAAGGGATTATACTATTTCTGAACTTGAATACATTTTTTTTTGCAGAGCTTCCTATTCATAATAAACTAAAATGGAAGGTTTTCCCAATATTCAGTTGTTAAAATTGATATAATTCAAATAATTCAACAGCATTTACAACAAGAAAACTCAGGTTAATATCAAGTTTGATTTTAATTAACTTTCATTTGTTTTTAAAAACTGTCTCAAATAACTTGAATTTTTCATGTTACTTTATGAATTGGTGACATCCTCAATTTTATATGTCTTACTTTAAAAACCTGAAATCTTTGTACTTTACTTGCTATAGTTTTCAAATGAATTAAATATTTTTTTGGTATACACTTAGAAAAACAAAACAAAAACCTTAAGCAGGAAGCTTTCCTCCTTCTTTAAGAATATTTTCTCCTTTTAGTTTCAGAGCCAGCATTTTAAGTCATAATAGTGGTCTTAGCACCAAATTATAGTCCACAGACACGGTGTATTTACCAAGCAATGGCTAACTTCTTTATCCCTCTGCAGTGCTGCAAGCTGCTTAGATGAAAGAATCAGAAAATATACAGGAAGAGGAGGACAAAAGAAACTCTAATCTCAGGTAATCTCCAGAAAACACAGTGCAAATAATGGACAGTGCTGATTCGGGTAAAAGGAAGGAGCTCATCTTGAGTTCTTCCTACTCTAAAAATAACACGAATTACTTGGGGGAGGCAGTGGACAAAGAAACAAGACAACTGAGATGCACCAACTCAGGGTTCATCCGGAAATTTTCTCAAGAGGGAACTAATTATTATTGCTAGGCTGCTTGCTAATTATCAGCTGTCAATGAAGATATACGCAGAGGATTTAGTCATTTCCTCTCATGGTTCTTCTTTTAAAACTGCAAGGGAAACAGTTTTAAAACTCACTGACCTCAATATATTATAGAGACAGTTCTCTTCACTTTGTCAAAATATATTTAAATTCCGCACGTCCATGTGTTAAGATGGGGGAGGAGAGAGGATATACTTTTCAGTTTTCAAACAAAAAAATAGATTTCCAAGGGATGGGAATTTTCTTCTTCAATGCACACTCCTACCATTGTCACCTGCAAAGGAGTAACTTTTCAGATCCAGGACTTTAAAATTTTTCCTTATTTTCCAAATCAAATCTTTTATTCAATGCCTTAAAGCTAATTCAACAATAAAATACTGAATCACAAAGTAAACATTGTTAAGGGAAATGAAATGTATAAATATGGTTAGAAATTTCTTCAACCTTTTAACAATTCCAAAGGAAATGTTCTTACAACATGCTTTGATGATTTTGACAGATCTGATCAGTGCTCACTAATGGCTTATAATAATGTTGAAACAGAGTTGTAAAGAAATAAGCAATTAACTTTTTTAAAGTGTAATCAGGGCTTACTAATTGGTCTTTCCAGCAAAGGACTGTGGTCATCCTTTCACCTACCCTCTGAACTTTTAGATTTCTATCTTTCTAACGAGTCAAAGGTCCAAAACAGGCACTGTGGTATTCGAACTTTTAATCATACACTGCTTCCAACAAAAGCAAAAAGAGTTCAAAAGTACACATGAATGGCCTAGGCATTTAGTAGCCTTTTATTTCCTCAATCAAGAAAAAATAGTGTCAGAATTTTAAGATTCCTTATGTTCCTATATTATATAACTTATCATTATTTAGTATTACACATGATATTATGACTTACAGATCTCTGAACTCCTCCATAAACACAAGATCACCAGCGGACAAGGTTACACATACATATACTGTACATGTGTGTGAGTATCCATATTTAAATCACCAAATCAAACAAAATCATATAATACACTGTGCTACCCTCTAAAAGTCAATGGTTTAACAACTGTGATTGCCTCCTAAATGTTGAATCACATTTTATTTCATTGGAGGTCAAAGGAGCAAGCGCTATGTGAACAGCTTCTGAAGCTGAGCCTGTAGGGCAAAGGGACCCTGAACTTCGAGCAGCGTGTCCTGCATTCAGCATTCCTTTGGGGCCTTGTAACTAGGATATGGTCTTCTAAATGTAATGGAAAGGCCTTCAGTGGTTTTAAGAGCAATTGTATGACTGGATTTATCTTTAAAATACCAATTGATTTTGATGTGCGTAATTGTCAGCAGGGGGCAAAAGTTGAGTAAAAGGAGGTTTGAAGAATTATTTTTTTAATAAGCATGTGAGAATTATAGTAACAAAACAAGGTATATTGTAAAAGTAGAGACCTAAAAGATTAAATAAAAGAAAGCTAGGCATCAAATTTTACACAATATGGTATAAGTTTTTCTTTTTCTCAATTTAAACTGATTAGGATTGGGATCACAGATTGTCATTCATTTTGAGGCAACATTCAGTATGTACTGAAATGCTCTGCATTATGCACTATATCTGGGGTGTCAGAAGGATATTAGAAATCAGTGTAACCTATATAACACAAATCAGATTTTGGCATTCTTCATTCTATTTCTGTTAATTAATTTGAGAGGTAAGTTTTTTCATGCAAACAGATTAGATAAAATCAGGTAGGTTTACTTTCTTTTTTTTTAGAAAATACTTTTTAGAGTTCAGAACCAGGAAAACTAAAGGTAGGAGGGATAAATTAGGAATTCAGAATTAATAGATACAAGCTACTACATTTAAAATAAACAATAGGGACCTACTGTATAGCACAGGGAATTATTCTCAGTATCTCATAAAAACCTATAATAGAATACATAAAAGAACATACATATATATATATATATATTTAACTGAATCACTTTACTGTACATCTGAAACTAACACAACATTGTAAATTAACTATATCTTAATTTTTTAAAGTGGTTTGAAAAATAGCACTACAATGTATATAGATGAATATATATTGTAATTCACACACATGAAAATATATTTATAAGAAATATTTTTAGAAGTGGAGGTTTTTTTTGTTTGTTTGTTTTTACAGATACTGCCAATGTGCCTCCATGGGAATTATACTTTAATATTCTACCACTGTAAGTAAGAATGACTATTCTCCATCACCTAGAGAACATTAAAATTTATAATATTTGCAGATCTGACTGTGGAAGTACTAATTAAATTTATATTTTCATATGGGTGAAGTTAAGCATCTTTCATATATATTTAGAATACTTTCACTTTTTGTCATTTTTATGTCCATTGTCTATTTTTCCACAAGCTTAAGTTTTTTTAGTCAACATCTGAATTTATGAAATGTTAAAACTGTTAAGGTTTATATTTTGTGACATCATGGTTGAAAGATGGAGGAGGCTAGGCTCTTAAATGTAGAAATGTATGCTTCAACCATGTTAGATATTTTTAATGTGTCAAATATTTGCTTTAGTAAATAAACCTAATTCTTAATTATTTAGTGTTTTGAACCAATTTGGCATTAACAATTCACCAAAAAAAAAAAAAGTTATGAATCAGGGAACATCCTCAGTCTCCCAGAGGCTGAACTGGGTGCCAACAAACTCCGAGGCAGAGCTGTTCAGCTGGGTGCCACGTGGGACCAGAGTGTGGAGTGCTGCCCACAGTGGAGGTGCCACTGTTGGGAGCCGACAGTGGTTCTAAAACCAGAGGCCTTTGTGAAATTGTCCTCCCTAAGGACACTGCAGTTGATCCAGATTTTTTCTCATCCATTTTCCCTGGCTTCAGGGTCATGTTTTCCATTTGGCCTCTTCAGACTTCAATCCCCTTCACACTTCTTCTATACTTTTTCTATATCTCCATTTTTGAGGCTCCCCGTGGAATCAATTTTGACTCATTTGGTTTTTCTTTGAACAATTATTTCCAGTCACTGATGAGTCCCAAATCCATGACCCTTTCTCACACACAGATTAACTAGGAGTTATATCAAGCAGCATCATATAATATCTTCTTAATCATTGACTATCTACTATAAAATATCAGAAATGTTGTACTTAACATTTAGTTTCCCAGGGCCACTGCTGTGGAGGAGAAGTTTTACTTATGGTCAGGCTTTTATTAAACCCTAGCCAATGAGAAATTTTCTTTCACGTGGAGGGAAAAAATGACTCACTCAAAAACCATCTTTCGACCCTCCTCTTAACTTGACACTTGTTTATGAGAATTCCAAAATTCTAAGTAACAAATATTTTACAAGATGTTTTAAATGTTCAATTAAAGCAAAAGTTAATGAAGCCAAGAATATGTGTGAAATACTGTAATGTTGTTTTTCTATACTGTTAGTGATTTAAAACTTATCGAGAGGAAGCAGTGAAAGGAAACACATTTCTAGAAGTCCAGCAAAGTGTTCCTAGTATTATAATTGTGTGATCTAGGTTTGATCATCAAGTGAACATCTTCCTTTCAGATTATTTTCATACAATCTATAAAATTATCAGTGGTAATAAAGCTTTGTTTTCATTTATTTGTTACTTATTTCTAAATGTTAGACATGTATAAACAGTGTTCATTTTATAGTAATATCTGAAAAGCCACTTTTTCTGGATTATGTCATTTCAGTATGGATTATCATTTAATATATAAAACTTGAATAATAAATCAACTGTTATAAATATTTACATTATATTCTGTTTTAGAATTAGGTTTAAAACAAGTGAGCAATATTACTTCATAATTCATTTCCTCTAACACATTTAGCAATCCTGACTTCCACTGTTCTGTCTACACCCCACCAAAAAATGCAATTTGTAAGACACTTTTGATTTTCAAAGTTGGCTAAGGTATACACAATTGTAAATAGGTATTAAATTCTAAATATATTTTAATATTAACTTAATTCAAAAATATTCTATGCTATAGAGCTAATATACTGCTTATAATATATGTTTAAATGAATTTAAGTCACACTAAGAAACTGAATATGTCTATCATGCATATTTTTCATATTGCAATTGATCATTTTAGTGTTAAGAGTAATATAACATGCTGTGCTGTGCTATGCTGCATCACTCAGTCATGTCTGACTCTTTGTGCCCCCATATACTGTGACTTGCTAGGCTCCTCTGTCCTTGGGCATTCTCCAGGCAAGAATACTGGAGTAGGTTCCCACGCTCTCCTCCAGGGGATCTTCCCAACCCAGGGATAAAACCCAGGTCTCCCACATTGCAGGTGGATTCTTTACTGTCTGAGCCACCAGGTAAGCTGAAGAATATTGAAGTAGGTAGCCTATCCCTTCTCCAGGAATCGAACCATGGTCTCCTGCATTGCAGGTTGATTCTTTACTAGCCGAGCTACCAGAGAAGCCCAAAATAACATGCCAATACATAGCATAAACATATATAGCACCCCTCAATATTATTGAGATAAAAGTGAGATGTAACACTGTTAAAAGTATGCAGCATAATGATCTGATATATGTATATATAGCAAAATGATTACCATGATCAGCTTACTTAATATCCATCATATTACACAGTTATTTTTTCTTGTGATGAGAATTTTTAAGACCTACTCTCTAAGCAACTTGCAGAAACACAATTCAGTACACATTACATCCCCATGACCTATTTATTTATAACTGTAAGACGGTACCTTCATCCATTCCCCCACCTCTCAATTTTTATCTTATGTTTTGTTAAAGTTCTGTATCTTTCTATAACAATAAGTTTATTGATATTTGGTCTATAATGTTTTCTCTTATAAATAATCCATCACATAACAACAAAGAAGTAAATTAACTAAAATCAGAGTCATATTTTTACTTTATCATATATTGGTTCAAGTATTGGATATCTGAAATTCTTCAAAGTAATATGATGCTCAATTTCTTATTCCCTTTTCTGACCTCCAAATTCATACTTGTTTAGTCAAGTGCCTATGTGCTATTTTCTCCTCGAGTCTAACAAACAAGCTTCTCCAATTGAGCAAGTGAAGAATAAACTTTTGATTTTCAACTATAAACTAACTCATCTCTTAGACTGTCGCTCTCAGTAAGCTCTTCTTTGTATCTTGCCAAAAATGTAGGGTTTCTCCTGATTCTCCTTCCCCTGAATGCCTCAATATCTGTCAACGTCTCCACTATAACTACCCAACGGGGCCAATTAAGGGGCTTCCTAATTGCTTCCACTCTTTCTTACCAGCCAGTTGGTTTATCTCACAGTAGCCAGAGTGAGTATTTCCTTAAAAATATTAAATGGGTCATGATGTTCCTTCCCCCACATAAAACCCTCCAATTCATACTCTATCTGTGGCACGATCTATATGGTTGCCAATATTGCAATATTACCCCTCATACTGCCACACCTTTTCCCTTGCTCACCAAGCTCCAGGGCCCAGGCTTCAGAGCCTTGCCATGATTCTTCTTTCCACCTGCTCCATGCTTCCCTCTTACCTCCACATCGTGGCTCTTCCTGCCATTTGTACCTTATCTCTGTGAAGTCTTCCCAGACTAAGGAATCTGGAGTTCCCACCTTGACAACCCCAGCTGCATCACTCTTACTATTTTAATACTGCATGCATGCTACTTGGTTTTGAATTTTTCTTAACTTATGTGTTTTCTCCCTCCTCTGACAGTAAGTTCCACGCGAGGAGTGACATCTTCCATCTTGGTCACTGTGATAGCCCTAAAGCCAAGGCCAGTGCTGACCACTTGTTCACCAGACACTCGATAAAAGGAATGTGAAATGAATGAGCTTCTCTGAATCTCAACTTCCTGAAGTGTGAGTTGAGGGTAACAACAAATTAGGAGCATTGCTATAAGAATCAAACAACTCCTAGAACCTAATGGATGGTCGATATATATGGGTTTCTTTGTCCTTTCTTTCGATGTTGATAAATTATTGGCAAAGGGTATGAAGGGTAATTTCTCCTGTAGAAATAGGATTTTCTTAATTACATTCTATCAAGTGGACATATGTACTCTCTAGGCTTTTTATATATAGGCTTAGAGTGAAATGGGAAATTTTCTAAGTACATGATTACTATGATCAGTGTAAACAGCTACTCTGTTTTTTAAGTTAAAATCTTGTTTTCCAACCAAGAATAGTTTGGGATAGCTTTCTATTCTTTTTTTCAATCCACATCCATCTCCACTTGCAAGAGAATATTTCCTTGGAAAATGTGCTTTATTTCTTTATCATCTAATTATTTATAAGCTCAATCTAAAATATGTTATACTAAACGATCTCTATTTCATCCCTGAAATTTAAATTTTAAATAGCACAATAGCAGGCAAACATTCTTTCAACATTTTTCTGCTACTCTTAAATACTGGATGTTTATGAGCTTTTCAGTATTTAATTTAGTACTTGTTTTTATAAGAACAAAGTTGTCAAGTTTTAGACAGGTGCGTGACTTGACATGGTGTTAAAGCATCACAGCTAAACACCCTCTGCATTCTCCTCTTTTGACCTCTAATAAAGATCTTTAGGCTCATCTTTATAAAAATAAAGCCTTCTCTCAACCCATATAGCTTAATCCCATAAAACATTCCTTCTAACAAAAAAATGACTTCCAGATGTCTGAAGAGCTTGGAATCTGATAATCTGACACACTGAACATTCGCACCTTTAAAAACATGTCATTTCCAGACCGACTTATTATCATAAAGTAGTGACTACTGTGTAATTTGGATACTTTCTCTATTAACATCACATTTTCCTTACAGTTTCAATACGGACAGAATAATAACTGAATTTCAAATCTGGGCAGAATGAAAGGCAACTTTATAATTTTTTGATATTGCATGAATTAAAAGGAAACAACCTATTCATCCACATTATGACAAGAAAATAATATCATTGGCAGATGTATTTCTGATATAGAAATGAGGCTATGTGTTATTGGCCATCGTTTGAGAGGTTTGGAAATGCAAGACAACCACTAAAAGGTCATTTGCTCTTAAATTACATCCCTCAATTACTGTAGCTGCTGCATGTGAACCGGAAGCTCCTTAATAGGGAATAGGCCCCCTTGGTAGGTGGGTTCTCTTCAGATGTGGCTAACTCAAAAGAAAGTGAAGAGGAACGACAGACCAATGCTATGTGTACAATTCACTGATGACTTTACTTCACAAAATGTCACTTTAGTGACTAAGCTGCTAACAAATTCTGTTTTCCTTTCCTTGCAATCTTCAATAAGAATTGAGTCACTTCCCAGAAAATACTGTTGTTTATAACCTGTCACAAGGCAAACAGTACCTAAAAAGACCACCCGCGATTTCTCTGGAAAGTTGAAAGGAAGGGAACACACATTCACAGAAAGGCTCTTGAGTCCCAGGTACTATGTGAAATATCTGCTTTGTGTAACTTCATTTGCCATTCATATCACTCCAACAACAGATGGATAACCCTTCCCATTTTATAGATTAGGAAACAGAAGCTCACCCAGAAACTTAAAAACTTCCCAAAGTCACATATCATCTGAGGGTCAGTATCTCTGGATTTAGTAACATTATTTTGCTTATTTTGTGTATTTGACCATAACAGAAGAGTTTGTATAATTATACAGTTTCTTCACAGACTCAAGTTAAGTCATAGGTTGTCAGCGAGGTAAGTCCCCGAGGAGTATGTTACAGGTGTTCCCCATGTTTTCCGCATTTATCAAATAACACTTATCCATAATAAGTGATCATAGACAACTCTGGAGGTCAGCAATGTTTCAACCTATACCTCAGCCTTTCAGCCTTTTCTTGTAATTTGTCTCACTTATCCTAAAGGCTTTCTAATGTCAGCCATGTTTACATCACATAATCTAATACCAACAAACAGAAAACAATACCAGAGGGTCAGACAACATAGAGATCAGAAGCAAATAAAAAATATACCTCTTAACTTCAAATCAATTAGAGGAGCTAATGCTCTGAAAAAAGAATAATGATTTGAAAAAATAAGTCAAGACATCTGTGTCTCATTCCAAACTTTATCACTGAATATACCATTTATAAGGGATTAAGTTCCCCATTTGCAGAAATGAGAGAGGTGGATGGGATCATCACTAAGGTTACCTGTAGTTTCACAAACTATATCACATCACAAACTATACTGTCTCCAGTTGGGGAAACCATAAATTAGAAGTATCCATAGGATGCTGTCTAGGATTTTTTAAATTTTGTTAGCTTTTATTTGGTGAAGGACAGGGAAGTCTAGCATGCTGCAGTCCATGGGGTTACAAAGAGTCAGACATGACTAAGTGACTGAACTGAACTGATAAATCATAAGAACTGTAGAATTCCTTCTAGTTGTATGGAAAAAAAAATTAATACTGAAGATACAATTTCATATCTGTTAAGTTCTTGTGTCAAAAAAGAGTATTACTATGGATTAAGAAAAACAAGAAATGTATTACTATTGATCTGTTACCTATAATTTTTGATATGCTCTAAATATAAGGGGGGAGCAATAAATCACATACATTTGAGTTTCATACTGGTATATCACACTTATTGAGAAAACATGAATTAGGTCATGCTACAATCAGAAAAACTGAAAGATATGAAAAAATCTTTATAAATTACAATGCAATCACCTAAGCCTAAACCTATTACTCAGGAAACCAGTAACTTGGCAAATGTGAACACTGCTCTACATGCTGAGAACAAGAGTATGAAGGGTAAATAAGAAAAAGCATAGGAATCTTGGAAGACATTTTTATGGGATAAATTAAAATGTCTTTCATAGAACTCACTGGAGAAATGTTAAAGTATAAAATTAACTCTAGACAAGTAATTCATTAGTAGACTAAGTTGAAAGAAACAAGTTCTGCCATGAAATTCAAGATTAGCTCCTTTTTCTACATTTTATGATAGAACCATCTCCTTTGAGAATCAACTGAACTTCTGAAAATATCATTCCTGCCAGCTGGAGGCAAGAGTGAAATGCATTAACATGTAGCTGCCCTATCCCCAGGTCCTCAACTGTATCAGAACAGATGCTTGCACCTAGGTAAATGGCCATCCATCATCAAGTCAAATATGATTTTACATGTACTTGGATCCTTCTGGCAAGGTCATTGCCCCTATCTTGGAAAAAAAATTTCACATAAAATTGGGAACAGGAGGTCAATTTTCTTTTCCTACCATAACAAGGCAGAGATAGCTACTGCCACTGGAAGGGAGCAAATGTGTTAATTCCCCTATTGGCAGACACTTTTTTTAAAATTTTTTTTATTATTTTTTTTTATTGTTTTTGCCATACAATGTCATGATATCACCATGGGTTTACATATGCTCCCCCTCCAGAACCCCCCTCCCTCCTCCCTCCCCCCCGGGAAATCTCGCTGCACCAGCCCCGAGCATCAATCCTGGGCTGGCGATTGATTAGACATATGATAATTAACTTGTTTCAATGCCCTTCTCCCATATCATCCCACCCTTACCTTCATCCACAAAGTCCACGACTCTATTCTATACATCTGCGTTCCTTTTGCTGTCTCGCATGCAGACACTTTTTAAAATGATGATGCGGTTTTTCAGAACGCTTGTCACTAGTGACTGCTAGGATTCATCACCGTAAAGCAGAGCTGTGTGCATGTGTATGAAAGAGAAAGGGGACAATTAAAGGATGTGAATGTAGTTGTGGGGAGGTGGCAAGCAGAGGCAAGCAAGAGGTGTAAAAGCTTTCCCATCAACCTTTCCACTCACTTTGCAACACGGGAAAGAGAACAAGAAAGAAGGTAATTAAAAGTGATGTAAATATCATCAAGAAGTGATCATTTTGGTTACAGTTCATACTGCTAAAAATAACATAAATTAACAGATATGTTAATAAGGTGTTTAAAGCCATCGAGTTGCAGCCTGCGTTTGTAGAACATATCAATTTCAGCCCTCAAGAGAGTCTCCTCATTTTCCACACAAGAAATAAAAACATATATACACTATCTAAATTATTAATGCATTCCAGTTGTTAAAATGGTTATAGTGAAAACATTAAAGAGCATAAAAATTAAGTAATTAATTGATAACACAATTTTCTTTACCAAAGATGAGATTCTTAACAGAGGCTATAACTCCTGTAATGTCAACTGCAACATTTAAAATTCCTTAACTACTTCATTCTTGTCTTTAATATTCATTGACACAGCATAGTACATATGAATCTTATAAGGTGTTCTATTATAATAAATTATCTGGAGTAAATTAAATTTTTGAAGGCAATTATCACACCGAGTTTCAGTGGCAAATTACTTTGAATAAAATAATAATTAATTTCTAGCGTAATAAATGCCCTACTTATATGACCAAGGAGACATCATATTTGGAACCAAACGGACCAAAAATTGTTTTTTGAATGGGTAATAGTGAGTTCCTTGAACTTACTATGAACAGAAGCTTAATGTTTTCCGGAGGGGCTAATCTAACAAGCAAAGCTGCCTATGTGGTATAATTTGAAAAGGGGTAATGAAGAAGGCCCTTTGAGTCCAATTATTTAATCCTCTCTCAGTTACTACTGTCATTAAAGTTTTACAACTTTGATATTTCCAGCTTTCAGGAGACCTTATTAAAATTGTAGAACCTCTGGGAAGGATTATACCTTAAACCTTTGTCAACTAGTAATTTAGCTTTGTCTGAACACTAGAACCGAGTTGAGGATAAATACACCATTGGATGAACCTAGATAAGAGGTGTCTTTCATGTGGAAAAAAGGGATAATATAATGTAGGGTGTGTGGGGAGAAGTGGGGGTGTGGAGGCTGACACCAATACAATGTTCCTGGTGTCACACTAGCAGGCCGGGTCTCCAGTCCAGGCACACAGCTTTGGCGTGGTGCCAGTACAGGGACTGCTGCTGCGGCTGCTAAGTCGCCTCAGTCGTGTCCGACTCTGCGCGACCCCATAGACGGCAGCCCACCAGGCTCCTCTCTCCCTGGGATTCTCCAGGCAAGAACACTGGAGTGGGCTGCCATTCCCTTCTCCAATGCATGGAAGTGAAAGTGAAAGTGAAGTCGCTCAGTCGTGTCTGACTCTCAGCGAAGCCTGGGACTGCAGCCCACCAGGCTCCTCTGTCCATGGGATTTTCCAGGCAAAAGCACTGGAGTGGGGTGCCATTCCCTTCTCCAATGCATGAAAGTGAAAAGTGAAAGTGAAGTCACTCAGTCGTGTCCGACTCTTTGAGGCTCCATGGACTGCGGCCCACCAGGCTCCTCTGTCCATGGGAGTTTCAGGCAAGAGTACTGGAGTGGGGTGCCATTGCCTTCTCCAGAACTAACTAAATTGTTCACTTTGGCCCTAGCTGTCTGGAGGCAATCAAACACACTCCATGACACATGAGGGTGTGTCTCAACCGTGTCACCAAAGTTTAAGCAACTTATTCAAGAATTTACTTTGGCAACCATCAAGCTTTCAGAAAAACACTATTTTTATGGTAAATTCAGGGTTCAGGGGGGGGAGGAGGTTTTCTTCATGCTGATTTTGATTGTTTCTGTTTCTTCTAAAGGACAGTGTTTTTTCACCTTGGTTGCACCCTGAAATCCCCTGGAAGCTCTAAAAAAGTCTAATGCCTGGGTCCCTCACCAAGAGAGGGGTGTGTATTTGGTCTGCCATTGGTATGATTTAAACATCTCCCCAGGTAAAGACTGAGAACCTCTGCTGTAGCATGATTCTGCTGAAGATCAGCCATTCTACAAGATGCGAACAACATTTGCACATAATCACAGGTTTTACAATCTTGGAGGTTAGTTACGAAGAATTGCCAGGATGCCAAACTTGCCAAATTTTCCAGTCGTTATGCAATTTTAAGTCAATAGTCACTGCATGATATTATAGACAAGACCAAGAAGGGGTGAGAAAAAAACTTACTTGAATATCATGTCACTGTGTAATACACTGATACTGAAGCAAATGTGGCTGCTCTTAGGTGTGTCTGTACATATTTCATGGAACTATTAGCTAACATGCAGCAGTATGCGCTGTATCTGCTCCATAAAACACCTCTCAAGTAATGAATCTATTTTGTATAATGTTCAAATAATTATATTTAAGATATCGTGAATTTTGAATAATGTCTATCCCTGAATATTTGAGCTGGAAAAAAGTGTTAAAAGATGGTGCTTCATCACTCAGATTTATCACAAATAAAAGGGGAATAAACACAAAAATAAATTTCTGCACTGAGGTCTACAATTTGACCTTGAGCAGTTTTTCAAGTCTCAGATTTCTTAATAAATTCTATATGTCTCTTGTCATCTGTAAGGTTTATAAGGCCCTGAGGTAAGAAATAGAGCTAGTATAAAAGACTTCAGGTCCTGCATAGCTCAAGTGCTGCAAAAATGTGGTAGAATATTTTATGAAGTGTTTATCAATATTAGAGGTAAACTCTTTCTTTGGGTTAAGCTCAAATGCATTTATTTTACAGTGAAAGACAAAGTATGCATTTTAGGACACCAAGATATGGAGACTTGTCAAAGAGTTCTAATGTCATCTTCTCCATGGAAAAGGGTTTGAAACAACACTCACAGTTACTCATGTCTGCAGTTCTCTACTCAGCAGATGAGCATTTTTAAAAGGTCTGAGATGATCAATTCCCTGCCCACCAGCAGATGGATGCTTCTAAGGGCTAAGGATAGAGAACGCAGGAGATCTCCATTCATCCATGAAGGTTAGTGGGTCAAGGGGAAAGTCCCTCTCTCTTTTCTAACAGCAACATTAAAGAGAGACTATCACACATTCTATTACAGACTATAAGAAGGCAGAGTATAAGGATGTGTGATCATCTTCTCCTGTGAGAACTCCAAAATTACAACTCACTGCTGAGTAATCATTGACAGGAGAATGTCAGATCCCACCAGAAAAGGATACCCCGGATTCAAGGGCAAAGGAGAAGCCCCAGCAAGACAGCAGGAGTGAGGAAGTCACATTTAGAATCAAACCCCATCCCACCAGACACGCTCAGAGGGGTCAAACAAGACCTTGTGTGCACCAGAAGACCCCACAGAGACTGAGCGAGACGTGTCCTTCAGTGTTTGAGTGTACCCTGCGGAAGTATGGGTCAGCAGTGGCCTGTCACGGGGGCAGGGGCTCTGGGTGCACCAGTCCTCGTCACAAGTGCACTCATCTCACACGATAGCAAAATAATGCTCAGAATTCTCCAAGCCAGGCTTCAACAGTATGTGAACTGTGAACTTCCAGATGTTAAAGCTGGATTTAGAAAAGGCAGAGGAACTATATATTATATTGCCAATATCCACTTGATCATCAAAAATGCAAGAAAATTCCAGAGAAACATCTACTTCTGCTTTATTGACTATGTCAAAGTCTTTGACTGTGTGGACCACAACAAACTGTTAAAAAATTCTTCAAGAGATGGGAATAACAGACCACCTTCCCTGCCTCCTGAGAAATCTGCAAGCAGGTCAAGAAGCAACAGTTAGAACTGGATATGGAACAACAGACTGGTTCCAAATCAGGAAAGGGGTACGTCAAGGCTGCATATTGTCACCTTGCTTGTTACATTTAGTTGCAGAGTACATCATGTGAAATGCTGGGCTGGATGAAGCACAAGCTGGAACCATGATTGCCAGGAGAAATATCAATAACCTCAGATATGCAGATGACACCAACCTTATGGCAGAAAGCAAAGAAGAACTAAAGAGCCTCTTGATGAAAGTGAAAGAGGAGAGTGAAAAAGTTGGCTTAAAACTCAATATTCAGAAAATAAGATCATGGTATCCGTTCCCATCACTTCATGGCAAATAGATGGGGAAACAGTGGAAACAGTGTCAGACTTTATTTTGGGGGCTCCAAAATCACGGCATATGGTGACTGTAGCCATGAAATTAAAAGATGTTTGCTCCTTGGAATAAAAGTTATGACCAACCTGGACAGCATATTAAAAAGCAGAGACATTACTTTGCCAACAAAGATCCATGTAGTCAAAGCTATGGTTTTTCCAGTAGTCATGTATGGCTGTGAGAGCTGGACCATAAAGAAAGCTGAGCACCAAAGAATTGATGCTTTTGAACTGTGGTGTTGGAGAAGACTCTTGAGAGTTCCTTGGACTACAAGGAGATCCGTCCCATCAGTCCTAAAGGAAATCAGTCCTGAATATTCATTGGAAGGTTGATGTTGAAGGTGAAGCTCCAATACTTTGGCCTCCTGATGCGAAGAACTGACTCACTGGAAAAGACCCTGATGCTGGCAAAAGATTGAAGGCAGGAGGAGAAGGGGACAACAGAGGATGAGATGGGTGGCTGGCATGATCTACTTAATGGACATGAGTTTGAGCAAGCTTCGGGAGTTGGTGATGGACAGGGAAGCCGGCGTGGTGCAGTTCATGGGGTTGCAAAGAGTTGGATGCAGTTGAGCCACTGAACTGAACTGATCACACATTCTAGTTGTTACAGTACATGAAAGGTATCTTCTGAGGAAGAAGCATACTATGTCAGTATTATCTCAGTATAGGAGATATAGGTCCTGATTTCATTTGTTTACCCGATAAAAATGAATATATTCATATTTATATAAAAATATATATACATCATATATATAAAATGAGAAAGTGAATGGTAGAAACTGTTTAAGCCCGTAACAGTAAATCTGTCCAGAAATTTCCTACTAACATTTTCACTCACTTGATTCCCACAGCTAATTTAACTGAAATGATTATCCAAGACACTGATTTCTGTAGCCCTCCCAAATCCTTACTTATGCTGCTTCCTCAAAATTGTATGCTTGGAGGAAGTAAATACACTTCCTGGACCAAAAAGGAAGAGTCTTTGGACAGGGATGGACATTTAGCATATCTCTCAGGCTGGCAACCCTGAAGAAGCCATGTGATGTTGAGCATCTTTTCATGTGTTTGTTAGCCATTTTTATATCTTCCTTGGAGAAATGTCTGTTAAGTTCTTTGGCCCACTTTTTAATTGGGTTGTTTATTTTTCTAGAATGGAGCTGCAGGAGTTGTTTGTAAATTTTTGAGATTAATTGTTTGTCTGTTGCTTCATTGGCTATTATTTTCTCCCATTCTGAAGGCTGTCTTTTCACCTTGCTTATAGTTTCCTTTGTTGTGCAAAAGCTTTTAATTTTAATTAGGTCCCATTTGTTTATTCGTGTTTTTATTTCCAATATTCTGGGAGGTGGGTCATGGAGTATCCCGCTTTGGATTATAGCAGAGAGTGTTTTGCCTATGTTATCCTCTAGGAGTTTTATAGTTTCTGGTCTTATGCTTAGATCTTTAATCCATTTTGAGTTTATCTTTGTGTATGGTGTTAGAAAGTGATCTAGTTTCATTCTTTTACAAGTGGCTGTCCAGTTTTCCCAGCACCACTTGTTAAAGAGGTTGTCTTTTCTCCATTGTATATTCTTGCCTCCTTTGTCAAAGATAAGGTGTCCATAGACGCGTGGATTTATCTCTGGGCTTTCTATTCTGTTCCATTGATCTATGTTTCTGTCTTTGTGCCAGTACCATACTGTCTTAATGACTGTGGATTTGTAGTATAGCCTAAAGTCAGGTAGGTTGATTCCGCCAGTTCCATTCTTCTTTCTCAAGATTGCTTTGGCTATACGAGGTTTTTTGTATTTCCATACAAATTGAGAAATTATTTGTTCTAATTCTTTGAAGAAGACCTCTGGTAGCTTGATAGGAATTGCATTGAATCTATAGATTGCTTTGATGCCCATCAACTGACGAATGGATAAGAAAGCTGTGGTATATATACACAATGGAATATTACTCAGCATTAAAAAAAAATTCATTTGAAGCAATTCTACTCAGATGGACGAAACTGGAGCCCATTATCCAGAGTGAAGTAAGCCAGAAGCAAAAACAACAATACAGTATATTAACACATATATATGGAATTTAGAAAGACAGTTATGAGAACCCAACATGGGAGACAACAAAAGGAACGCAGATGTATAGAATAGACTTGTGGACTTTGTGGATGAGGGTAAGGGTGGGATGAGATGGGAGAAGGGCATTGAAGCATGTTAATTGTCATGTGTCTAATCAATCGCCAGCCCAGGATTGATGCTCGGGACTGGTGCAGCGAGATTTCCCGGGGGGGAGGGAGGAGGGAGGGGGGACCCGGAGGGGAAGCATATGTAAACCCATGGTGATATCATAACAATGTATGGCTAAAACAATAATAAAAAAAAAAAAAAAAAAAAAAGAAGCCATGTGAACACTGTTAAATTACTTATGCTGAAGCTTTTGATCTGGGTCTTCATTTATAAGGACTCAGAGACTAGAGAAGTCTTGAAATACAGGCTATGGATTAGTTGCATTCATTTTACTGCTTTCCTAAATACTGGATAAGATGAGACGAAGGGAGAAGCCTTACATGCATTTACATTTTGCTCTTATACTCTGTAAGTTCTCAAGAAAGGAAGCAGAAAAAAAAAATCAGATAATTATTTTTAGAGATATTTGTATTTAATATTAATTTAAGCTTAACAGGAATGAATAAAATCTTTCCCAAATTTGTTTATAACTGTAAGTTATTTTGCTATTATAAAACAGCCTTATTAAATAGAGATTGAAATTAGCCATTCATTCTGAATATGCACAGCAATGTGCTAAAAAGGAATTGGAGCCAACAAAGGCAATTGTACTAAATTAGGTAAATAAGGTATTTCAAATATCCTAACACAAGCTATTTCTGGACTTTGTGACAATGTGATGTAAATTATATCTGCTTTTTAATTTTGGTATAATACAGAATCACACATAATATGATGCATTAATACTATTAGTATCATTTTTTTAACTTCATTTAATACATAAAAACAAAAGTGATGTGAACTCAAAGCTTCACCACTAACAAAGCATTTTACTCAGTCTCTTACATAAAGATTAAAGCTAGAATAGAGGTTGAACTATTCGTATGCTTTGAAATACAGATAGTGAAGAATTTATAAGTTTTTTAAATAGCAAAGAGAGGGTACACATCAATTATAATATGAAAGTCTCTATTTATCAGAGTATTTGTTGTAATGAACAGCCATTCATATTTGATTGTTCTGGTTCTTTGTTTTTGGAGTTAAGCCCCATGCTCACTCATTTCCAATTAGTTAGCTGGGTCCTCCCTGGTAATAGGTGGCTACCACATCACAGCTTTCTAGTTTCCAGACTCAATTAAAAAAGTGATAGTGAGTCTTGGCTCAAAGTCAAGGCTGTGACCCCCGCAACCATCACATCTCCTTTAATCTCCCACAGCTCGGTTCCCTGACAAATTCCCTGGACAGCACAATTACCCTTTCCCACAATGCTTCCAAACACTCTGCACAGGGTTCCCAGGGGAATCAGCACAGAGATGCCATAAATGTTTTAAGATAGGATGAAAAAAATGTACACATTTTTTCTCAAATTAGTTCTTACAATGATTGTTCGAAGCTGAATGCACAAACATTTTAAAATCGTATACATTTAATTACATCATTTATAGTGAAGGTGAACTTGCCCCAGGATTAAAAGTCTATGAGACTACATTCAAGTTATCTTTTCCTGCTAATGGCAAAGCTATCACAGGATCTTCTTTTAAAACTACACATATACATACACTTTCTATTACAAGAGAAATGATTTAATAGGGTGACTTTGGTATACACTGTTAGGAAACCAATACACATTGTGTTTTTAGAACTTACAAAATTAGTTTTTCAAATATCGTTAACTAATTATATATGTTTCAAATTAATGCCATACTATTTTGATTGAGTTGTCAAAATATTTAGAAAATTTCTGGTATAAATATACCAAGCGTTCAAATTCAGGATTTAAACCTTCTATAATAAATGTGTACCACACTAACTTTTCTCTTGAAGATTGTATCTTCTTGAAAATGAAGAAAAACAGCAAAAACTTCATTGTCGAAGGTAACTGCACACCAAAGGTTACTCTAAACATAAACTATATTGTATCGGTGGATCTGATATCATGATTAATGCACAATCTAGGTTCTGTTTCTGTCTTCATTTGGAAACCACCTAGCATTAACAGAAGAAGAGCATTCCTATTCGTATTCTAAGGAGGAAAAAAGATTAATGAAGTAAAGTTAGGTTTACATGGTTATCATGAACCAGACATTCTGTAACAAACTGTGAATAATTACATGGAAATATGCTGCTTTCACCTGCATTATTCAAGATTTTTTTTTTAAGGCATCAGGAAAGTCAGGAAGAGGAACAGGGGGAGAAATCAATCATATTTTGCATAATGCTTTAATATTATATTTACTCAGATGCTTCACCTGCCTATAGGCACGTAATTTTCTCCCATAGATGCTGTACACAGTAAATAAAAATTGAAAAAAAATTCTTTTTCCCACATAATATTTTCTCTTCCCCTTTGAAACAACGACCACTGTTGCCAGCAAAAGCCTGACTAATTGAAATGTGCTTTGTCCTTGCCAGGACAAGTAAGAGATTAAATTAAACTCAGCAACAGCCTTGGTCAGATGGGAGGGGGGAAACAATGAGTTCGTACCAGCCCCCCGCCGCCCGCCAAGGCCTCCTCCCCTCTTCCGCCTCATCTTCTTATCCTTCTCAGTACTCCAGGCAGGGGGTAGGGGCCTCTCAGGCAACCTTCTGCCCTGCAGGTGTTCTACTTTGTGTGGTACTTTTTAAACTCAATAAAGGGCTTTGCCTATGAAAAGAACTGTCCTCAATTCCAAGCAAACCTTGTTACAAAGCATTTGGAGCATTAAGCATGAACTATTCTTCTATATTAAAGATGATCTGAAATATTAGTATAAACTATTAAGAAAACTAGCAGAAAATTATATTGATTTCTACAACCTACTGCCTCCTCTGCCATCCTTCCTCTACTGCTGGGAAGAGGGCAGAGTTTGAGATATTCCTGTTGTACATGATCCTCCCATCATAAAGTACTTCTGGAAGCCCAAACTTTGCCTGGACCATCTGCTTCCTCCTTAGAGTTCACTACTGAAATACTTATTACCAGAAATAGTTATTATCTCTAGGGAAGTCAGGTTACCTCAGCAATGAATAGCAAGGCCCTTAGACTATTAAAAAAAATGGTTTTGACATATTTTTTTCTCCCTAATACTGAGCTTTTATATATATAATTGTCAGTGATTTTCTCTGATCATTAAATTGGTACTTTACTATAACATATTACAATCAACTATATATTAATTTTTCCCATGTCAATGCAATTACTCATTATGTATTTTATGCATAGCACTAATTTCTGGGTATACAGATGTATAAAACTATCATAGGCCCCAGCTTCATAGAGTTTTCCTCCTAATAAAAAACATTTTTTTTCCTTTAAAGAAAAAATAATTTCTTTCTAACCAGGCCTTTAGACAATTATAGTAACTATTAAGCACTGTCTGACAGAGTTTTAAAAATGTAAATATAGTTTGTTCTACTTTTTTCAACACTGCACTCAGGAAAAATTCATACTAAGGTTAAATTATTTAGCAAAAAAATACATTTATATTATAAAGATAATACAAATTTGAAATCTTTCATATTATAAGAAAAATAGTAAATCTTAACACGAAGAGGATTTCTTGCTTCTGGCATTGCTGAGACATAAATTCACAGAACAGAGAGAATACATTATAGCCTTTAAATCCAATGTATCCATATATCATCACCAAATCTGAATACTCAACTTCAGTGAACACAAAATGGTGTCTAAGCAATAGTAGAATTTGATAGTTTCTTAACATGCCACATTGTTTTTAACTATATCACACAAGCCAGACATGCTTGAGAGAGTTTAATCCTTAATAGTACCTTCCAGTTAAACTACAATAAATTTATCAATAAAAGTGAGGATGTAGAATCACAGGCATCCTGAGTGCGTGTCTTGAATATATATAGCATATAGCACATAATATATATAAAGGAAATTTCTGACTGTCAGAATACTGCATCCATTCGATAAAAAGTTTTACTTCAGGAAATACAATTTTAAGCTCAATATACTCTTGTCAGTATCAGAATGAAAGACACATCTTTGGTGTTCTGAAAGCAGGGCAACCCTATCCCTTTCAGGGTCTATAAGCACATACATTTAAGCTGAACATCTGCATTGACAAGGAAAGACTTCAGCCATGGCCTTGATGCTCCAAATCATGTGTTTTTGCAGCTGCCTTATGCTAGACAGAGCATGAAAGACTCTGCTCCATGGCCTTTATGCATTCTGTTCTCTAAATACAAGTTGGCTTTGTAGAGGCGGATGAAGAGCGGGAAATGAAGCACTGTTGCTTCCAGGGCTTGTTCTAAATACATCAACTTTACTTACCCAAAAGTTTACAAGAAGAAAAACTATTCATATTTTGTGATTTAACTATAATTATACTCTAGGAAATGCTGCTTTTGCTATCTTCCCTCAAACCAGGAATAAAGAAAAATACTAATTCAGCATTATCTGTGAAAAATATTAACTTCACCATCCATTGTCACTCCACCCACTTCTAAGGCAACAGAATATTTTTCTTGACTACCTATTACCTTGCCTTACCATGAAGAATGGAGTGAAGGTTAGGGAGCAGGAGAGTTAAAGCTTAGCATAACAAAACGATATAAAGAGAGGACAGAAAAAGGAAAGTAGGGGATGAGGAAAAGAGATCAACATATAAACAAAAATACCTTTAGAGAGCCAACTTCAGGTGTTAGCCATTCACCCCATAACTGTCATGCAATGGAAAATGAGATTTTTCCAGTTCTTAACCACTACTGAGGGCTGAGGAAAAGCAATTTGAAAGAGAGAAGGCACAGGTGTATTTTTAGGGTAAATGAGAATGTATTCATATGGAAGTCAGAAATGAGGATCTAAGTGATAGGAAATGATGTGGGGATTCTGGGCAAGAAAGGGAATTACTAAAGCTAATTTCATTAGAAGTTTTGAAACTCTAAAGTTCTTGTTTCCATTAGAAAAAAGTATGGGGGGGTTGTAAGGAGGAGACAATATACAGAAAAAATAAAAATTTGAACAGGTACACATGATGATCTTGGTTTTCTTCATGAAAGGAAAGAAGTATGACATCTGTGAGTTCAGGATAGAGTTGTAGTTAGTACATCAGGACCATAGTTTCCATTTGAGAGTTATTTTATGGGGAATAGGTCACAGAATGGACAAGATGCATACAGAAAACGGTCTGAAAAGATACAGCTGAAATTGGAGGACATAAATAAGCAAGTGTTAGTTTTGCCAAACGTGTTCATTAGTCCAGAAATAAGAGAGAGCAGGTGGGTGAGCACTTACAGGTAAGGAAAGGCAAAGGTACAAGGAAACCCACAGTGATAGTACTACCAGTGGCTGAAACTCGTGACTAGAAAGAGGGAAGAGGATCTATAATCAAAAAGGAAGTTCACAGTTCAGAAAAACTCTATAGAAATTGCTTTTGGTATCAGTCTGACCTGAGTTCACATCTAAGCTCACCTTCTTACTAGGTATTTGATCTTAACCAAATCATTTATTTTCACTGTGTCAGTTTCTTTATTCATACAATAAAGATATAGCACTTATCTAACAGAATTATCATAGAGTTAAATAATTTATATAAAACAACAAAATAGCAGAACTCTATGATAATTCATAAAAATGGAGGGTAATGGTGCAACAAGAAATCTCAGTGAACCCCGGTGCTCATGGTTCCCGTCCTTCTGCGTTTCTTCCTTTCCTCAGTGATGCCCAGAGATCCTAGTGCAGCCCTCCCTCTCAGACAAGCTCCCCACTTCCTTCTATTATGTCACAAGCCTTGAATTTACTTCTGTCCACCAGGGCCTATTTCTCTGCTTTACAGCATAGCGAAACCCTCTACTCCATTCTTCTTTCTCATAAATGCCTAGCCTGCCTTGGCTTCAGGAATTATCAGCTCAGTTACATCTTCCTCACTAGACCTAAGTCGAGAGAACTTTCTAGAATCTGACTTGATTAATGTTCTGCAACAAAACGCGACATTTTTAAAGCATGGCCTGGCCCTGTCTCTAACCCCAACTTCATTCTCTAATATGGCCCTGGTGACAGCTCTAGCAGCAGACGTGGTAAACCATGCAATATCGCTAGAAGGTACCGCATTTCCTCATGGCTCCATATCTTTTCTGTAGACCTCATCCTCTTATCTCCTTGGTAAAGTCCTTAAAATGATCTCCCTCTCCTCAGCCCCTACGACTGTGAGTGCCATAGATCTGGAATGTATCTTCTGCTACAGCACTTAGTACACCGAGTTTTCATCATGAATTTCCTTTAGATCCCACCAAACTGAGATCTTGGAAGCTGTATCTTTTTGATTTCTGCGTCGATAGAATCTGCATAAACGTGGCGACAACAGCCACTCCACCAAAGGCTACTACCATGTGTTAGACATAATCAAGCTACACAACTTGCCTGTGGGATGTGAATCTTTTTTATCATCACCATTTCATAGAAGAGGAAACCAAGGCATAGTGAGGTAAGCTGATTTGCCCAGAGTCACAACTTTGAAGGGTTAGAACTGGGCCATGAACCAGGCTGTTTGAGCTCTCCAAGTCTGCCAAGCACTGTACTAGCCAATAAACCCCAAATCTTTTTGAATAGCTGGTGCTCAATAAATGTGTAAAAGATGAATAAACATGTAAGCCACAGTTGAAGAAAACTTACAATAAAATCAGCCCTGATATTTTTCTAGCATTGGCACTGCTAGGCTGTCACCTTCTTTCAGGCAATCTCCCGACCTCTTTGTGTAGAAAAAGAGTCTCATTCTGCACCAGAGAACTTGCATGCATTTGAATATTTATTGAGTGCCACTTACAACTCTTCTCTTAAGTTATGCCTGAGAGAGTACAGTTAGAAAATTACATTCATTAGGAGATAGGGGAATCACAAGTAGAGGCCTGGCCAGACAGCTGCTCCCAGCTCACTTACCAAGTTCCTTCACCAATGAGGGGACCCTGGAGAGAATGTTTGGCAACAGAATCAATGACAGTTTTTTTTGTGTGTTTTTTTTTTTTCTCCTTTCTCATTTATACTTTTTTGTCTCTTTAGCAGCCAGTACAAAAATTTATCTGATTTCTCTGACACCTCCCATTACTGTCACTCTACCAATCATAAATGAGATGAATTAAAAAGTGTGGGTTCAGAGGGAGGCTGAGCAAAGTGTAAGGAACATGAAAACAAGTTCTAAGCTGGCTTTGCAAACTCCGTGGGGAACAAAACCTACCTCTGCGGTGGATTGTTAACTTCTATTTCATTTAAGAAAAAAGACACAAATTTAGCATTTCCAATTCACATATTGCTTAGGGGATATATAGGATAGTAGTTACTGATGAATCCATGTAAACACACAGCCACTCAAAGATAATTTAAAGCCAAACTTAGCCTTGTCCATCACTGCAGACTGGCAAGTTCAAATTCTTTGGGCCTGGCGAGTTATAGACACCCTCCCTAGAAAAGAAGCTGGAGTGCTGTCAGGTCTTGCTGGCCAGCTTCCAACAGCAAGCTCTCTTGCTCTGCTGTGTGGGGCTCTGGGAGCATGCGGCCTTACGTTGTGGAATGAAAGTGACATCCACGACAGGGTTCCCCACTTCTTCTGCAGCAGGCGTGTAAACAGAAGGTTTTCACTGCAGTTAACAGATACTTTGGTCCTGTGCTGGGAAGCACGTGTGTAGAGATGCACAGAAAGGGCAGAGGAAGTTTTATAGAGACCTATGCAGCTGTTCTTACCAAGAAACATTTTCATTTCAAACCATAGTCCTTCCTGTGGGTCTTGGAAACCCAACTCTGCCAGGTGTAGGGTCTGACTTTCTAAACACAGAAAGAACACTTTTACCAAGACAAGCAGACAACAGGTTTGTTCAGCCTGGAAAGATCCAAGAGCAAATTTTGGCACACTTCTATTCTAAAGAGGCACTATTTTTAACAATGAGTGTATGAAAATTACCTATACCTGACTAAGAAATTGCACTATTGGTCATTAGTTAGGGAGAAGATGGTGTTAAAAGGGGACACATTCTCTCTGGAATTGTTTTTAGTTTTATTTTTCCCTAAAGAAAACACGTTTAAAGATGAGTACAGGCATATGGTAATGTATTAGTCTGCTCTAGCTGCTATAACAAAAGTCTTGGTGGCTTAAACGAGAGACATTTCTTTTTCATAGTTCTAGAGGCTGGGAAGTACAAGATCAAGGTGGTGATTGATTGGCGTCCTGGTGAAGGCCTTCTCTGGCTTTAAGACAGCCATCTTCTTGATGCCTGTGTCCTCACACAGCAGAGAGCAAGTGAGCTGTCTGCCGTCTCTTCTTTCAAGGATGCTAATCCTACCCTGGCCCCAACCTTATGACTTCAGTCAATGTTAATGGCTTCCTTACTCCAATATGCTCCTATTGTAGGTTAGGGCTTCGATGAACGTATCTGGTGTTGAGTGCACAATTCAATCTACAAAAGGTACTTTCACAAAAAACTAAGCCACATGTTACCTAATGTAGTAATGCCACAATGATACTCAGGAAAGACACAGAAATTAGAAGTGTTCTACGAAGGTATTGCAAAGATATTTATACAGAAACATTATAAAGATGCAATTCTCAGTGTCTTAGAGATGTAGCATGGTTGATTCTTAGGAAATTATAAATCATGTTTCTCCTAAGTGTCAATGCCACCTTAAGCAATAATTTTAGCCAAAGATACTTATTACTGTTCTACTTATATCCCCTCAAATCACTTTCTCCTTTTATATTTTTCTGTCCTCTAATTCAGTTTATTTCTAACATTTGTGCTGTGCTCAAATCATTGCTTTCAGCTACTGGAGCTGTTTTACCAACACAACAGAGAATCAGAAGTGCCTGAGAATTTATTTCCTTAGTTAGCCATTGACCAGTATTGACACATGCATGGATATGAAAGCCCAGGTCCATTGCTTTGGTCAGGGTACCTCTAGGGGTTAATTTAGAACCTAAAGTTTCCCTGTGGGATCAGGGTGAAGCTACTCTCACGTATGTCCCCCATTTCCTCATCCAGATTCTTTCAACCTTACCAGTCTCCCCTATGAGCACCTCTTTAACAAATCCCTTGCACACCAATATTTATCTTAGGGTCATCTGGAGAATGCAGCCTCAGAAAGCACTTGAGATAACATCTATTACACTATCAAAAGGATGCAAAAGGGATAAATAGGAGATGCCAAGTGTTAACCATCTTTTATACTGACATCCTTCTAGTCAACTTTTTTTAAGCAATTCAAACTCAATTCCTCATGCTTTGGCTCACCATCTCACCCAGGATATTTTGGCCTTAAACTTTGCTCAGCCTGTGGGAAACACATTGTTTCACCCAGTTTCCTCCTTTTTCCCTAACACTCCTGTTATCCTTAATGAACTACAAAGCACATTTCTCAGGATTGATGGCAAAATAACTGGGAAAGTGGGTGTCAGGCTGAACTGTTGAACTGACTAGTAACAGAGACTTAAACAACATAGGTTAACTGCAACACCAGCATAAAGAAGGGATGAATCCAAGGAAACAGACAAGAGGCTGGCAGATGGTGGTGGCAAAAAGAGCTAGAGGGAGCACAAGGAAGGAAAGGAGCCTCCACACTTCCTGTTCAGCATACACACTATGGGCTCAGGGGAGGCTCCACCTCTTCTTTATTAACAGCCCTAATAAGGACTCAGAGGCCTGACCACCACCTTCCTGACCTCAACACTCAGAAAACTGATCACCACCTTCCTGACCTCAGCTTTAAACAGAGAAGAACGTTCTCAGGAGAGAACTGGTTTTTAGTTGAGGAGGAGAGGATACAGCAAAGAGGTCAGTGATTCGGGGTAGGGAAACTCACAGGGTTAGTACTTTAAAAATCCCCACAACTAGGGAACTCCCCAGGGGTCTAGTGGTTAAGAATCACCCGTGTAATGCAAAGGGTGCTGGTCAGTCCCTGGTCAGGAAAACAAGACCCCGCATCCCACACGCTGCAGGACGACTAAGCCTGTGCGTGGAAACTGCTAGCCGGTGAGCCATAACAAAATATCCCATGTGCCACAGCTAGAACCCAGTACAGCCAAATTTATATATACATATAATCCCTATGAATATACAAGTTCACCACATGTGAACTAGCTGACCAGTCCATGGAGGTGTTATTCAGGAAGGTAATCAAATAACTCTGTCCTGTCAAATTCACTGTCAGCTCTCCTGTCATGATCTTCTTTTCCCTCACAGTGGCATTTTTCCTGGTGAGCCATTCTGCCATCTTGAACTCTGGGTGTCCTTGATTTTCCTGGCACCTTCTTAAATGTTCTTCACCCTCTCTGAACAATCATTCTGTCTCTTTGGATTTTTCTTCCTCAGTGTTCCCATAAACACTGATATCATTAAGGCCTTTCATCATATATATTTTCTTTTGCTGTCCCTACATTACATGTATGATTTCAAAAGTATTTTGTCAAACTACAAGGAATAATATGGGTGCAGTTTTTCTTTTTTTAAGTCTAAAAATTCCACTATGAGTGTAAACGCTATGGTTTATCTTTATTTCCATTGCCTGAGACCTGCATGAATAAATGACATACAATCAAAAATAATTCATACACTATTCTTTTGAGAAAATGATTTAAACTCTTATTTAAATATCCCATAATTGGGAACATTATATTTGCTTAATTATTGAGAGAACTATGAAAACATCTTATATTTTTTGTGTTAACTATTATAAAAGTGTGTTACCTATTATTTTATAAACTTTGTAAACCAACCAAACTGCCTTTGCACAAGGAGAATTCAGCCTTGAGAAAGTTACATTTCTGATTCATACTTAGCCACCTCTGTTTTATGTAACTTACAAGAATAGCTTTCCTTCTCCTTTAACAGAGAAGTCATTTTAGCACAGAAATTTACAAAATCTCTAATGGATTTATTCTCTGTGAATGTTTCCTGTGAATCAGGTACCTGAGGCACATTAAAAGAAAGGGCATTCTCAAATCATCTACCTTAGAATGAAATATAAGGGCCAAAACTATCTTTAGGAAATCTGGACTTAAAGTTCCAAAAAGCTGAGAAATGTCTGGTATCTCTGAGCACTTAGTCAAAGGAGAAAAAACAATTCTAAGTTGTTTCATTACTCACCAAGTTAGCACTTCTAGGAATGCAGAGAACACAGTCTGTACAGTGGCATGCCACATTCCTAGAAGCAGGTGCTCTATTTTCTGAATTTATCCAGTCATTCATTGTATGTAACACAGAACTGGGACTTTTATAAGTTTGTCTTAGAACACAGTTATTTATAATAGGAATATATTTCCTTTCTTTCTGGTCTTCCTTTAATCATTGGATTTAATATTCTATGTCTGATTTTTTTAATTTGTTTTATTTTCTATAAGCATAATGCAAAACCAAACCCTAACGCCCCACCAGCTATTTTAATTCTCTTTCAGTACTTTCAGCTGTATCTGGTAGTCCATCGATTCACTTTCCCCAAAGAAGTCTCTCTTGAACGCTCTGCCTGCAAGCCTCTTGGATTGGCTGCCCTCCCTTGGTGCACATTCTCATTGTGAGATGGCCCATCTCTCTTACATTAAGGATTTCTTTTACTTCTTCCTGGTTTGGGTCACTTCTTTTTAGATTTACTCCTCTTGTTAGTTTACCAGGGCTTCCCTGGTGGATCAGATGGTAAAGAATCTGCCTGCCGTGTGGGAGACTTGGGTTAAATTTCTGGGTTGGGAAGATCCCCTGGAGAAGAGAATGGCTACCCACTCCAGTCTTGCCTAGAAAATTCCATAGACAAAGGAGCTTGGCAGGCTATAATCCATGGGGTCACAAACAGTCGGACACAATTGAGGACTTTTGTGTTCACTTTCGTTCACTTGGTTTACTCTCCTGTTGTGGTGAGCATATCTTCAGTTTCTTAAGAAATGGTGTATCAATGTTAACTGAGAACTTCCATGCCTAAAATGTATTCAGTCTTTAAAATTAACTGATATTTTGCCTAGATACAGAATTCAATGTTGGAAAGCAATTTCCTCTGCAATTTGAAAGCATTTTTTCTGTTGCCTCCTGGATTTTAGGATTGAAGCTATGAAGAACAAAGAATTTCTACTCTCTGAAAAGTATATAATCAGTTCATTTTCTCTGGAACTTTACAGAGTCTTCTATTTTTTCCCCAGTGGTCTAAAAAGTTGTGATGACTGGCTGTGGTATGAGTTTGTTTCCATCTATTGTACTGGACCCTCTCAATCTAGAAATAATTTAAATACTAAGAAATGTCCTTCAGTGTCTTTATCGATGATTTCTTTTGTACATATCTCATTTTGTCTTTCCTCAATGCTTTTTTTTTGAGCTTCTGAGCTGGACCCCGATTTTCTTGTTATCTCACTTTTTCCATGCACCTTCTCTTTTTTACTCTAGATAGAGGATATTTCTGCACCTTTAATTTTCAAAAGTTTTTTACAGATTTTATTCATCTCAGATTTTAAATTCAAGAAGCTGTTTTATTTTCTGTCCCTTGTAAAAACAGTACTTGATCCTGTTCCATGGATGCAATATCTTCTCTGATCTTCATCAAGATCTTTTCTTTCTCTCAGCATAGATTCTGTTCCAAGTTCCTTTGTTACTGTTTTGTATCTTTACTTATTTTAGGAGCTTTCTTCAGAAGTCCAGTGGTCTTAAATTCAGTGTTTACATTTAAGAGGGGGCTTAGCATGGGTGGCCTAAGATATGGATAGGCCTTGCAAATTGAGACCTTTGCTATAGAGAGGATCAGTAGATCATTTCTTTGAGAAAGCCAAATATCAGTATATTTCTTTAGACTGGTCATATTCCTCTAAGAAGAATATTCCAAGTGTGCCCCTGGAGGGCTGCCAGAAATCTAAAGTCTTACGAAAAGAAAGGCATTTTTTAAGCAGTAGTAGGCTGGAGCTGATAAGTCCTCAATCAGAAGGACTGACTATATATATATCTTCTGAAATTTTACATTGAGGAAAATCATGTTGATAGCTTGAAACTGAGCATGATGATGATATACATACCACAGAAATCAGCAAATGAAACAAATCAAGTAGAGAGCTGATTGTTGAACATATACCAGCACAGTGCAAGTCTTACTAACTAATATTTAGCTTTTCACCTGGTTCCTCTGTTCTCAGTCCATTCCATCAGTGCAGAGATGCTCTGTTTCACATACTCCAGAGAAAAAAATTTCAATCTTTACAGAGATATGGGAGAGGAAGTGGCAGTGTTATGCTGAATGAGACAGGAGATCTTGTGATATAATGCTTATTAAACAGACTTCCAAAGTTCTGAATCCAGTCTTCACCTTCACTTTCATAGGTAGTTGATGCTTCTGATTCCTGATGTTTCAAAGGATTCTAAGCTATGACTCAGGTTTTTTTTTTTTCTCTCTCTCTTGATTGGTGCTTCTGTTGGCTTAGGATTTGCTTCTCTTGGTTATGTCAAATAAATTACACTCACCCATGATGTGCTATTCATTTTCCAAAATTGAGTTGCTATTATTTTCTGTCCCCTTTTTTTGTGTAGTAGTTGTGTCTTTAAAATCCTTTTATGGTGATTTTATGGAGGGCTGGGGAACAGATGAATACATAGGCACATACGCTGCTATCAATATTTGGCTACTTTTTAATTAAACATTTGCAGTTAAAGTATGGCAGCTTCCAAAGTGACCTTATTTGGGAAACTCGGTTTTGAAGATGAGGTCAAGGCAAGATTAGGTCATAGTGGATTAGGGTGGGCTCTTATCCAATGACTAACATTCATAAAGAGGAGGAAAATTTGAACACAGAGATGCAAGGAAGAAGGTCAAGTGACAATGAACAAGAATGGAAATCAAGGAATACAAGCCAAGGAATGCCAAGGACTGTCAGCAACCACCAGATGCTAGGAAGAGGAAAGGAAGGATGCTTCCTTTTCTAGAGTGAGTTAGGCAAAGAGAGAAAAGGGATACCAGGGGATCCACACTCAAAAACACCCCTCCTACATTAAACCCTGATCCAATGGAGTATATGGTGTTTAGTTCCCTTCTGCTAATATGGCCCAGTTATCTCAGGCATTCAAGAATCAATGTTACAACTACATTCCAGCTCCAAGGGCCTCAGAAATATATATTTACATCTACTGTGCTTAAACACTGAAAAGCTACAGGTGCCAGAGATATACTAGCAGAATTTTGATCTAAATATTTCACCCTTGAAATTTAGAGTTCAATCTTAGTTGGTAGCCAACACCAATAATTTTAATGATTTCTTGAGCTAACATAGTATTTGTATTATAGTTTTTTTCCCTCAAAATCAAATATATTATACACATTTACATAGCCCTAGCAATGAGCTTGTTTGTTTACTTTTGGTAATAATGATGGGAAGATACAAGCTATATCATTTGTGGTAATTATAAGAAAAACATTTACACAGTGATTATACCTTGCACCTAAGTTTTCTTCTAAAGAAATTCAGTAAATATAGATGTGAGTGGTTAAAAAAGAAAGAAAAAAGTAAGTTGTGATGAGACACAGACCTTTAAAACAAAAACAACTTATAACTCCTGCCTATGCATATGATGAAAATGACTCATTAATTTATATTTATTATAAATTAAATATATATGCTTCAGTTCAGTTCAGTCACTCGGTCATGTCCGACTCTTTGTGACCTCATGAATCGCAGCACGCCAGGACTCCCTGTCCATCATAAACTCCCAGAGTCTACCCAAACCCATGGTCACTGAGTCAGTGATGCCATCCAGCCATCTCATCCTCTGTTATCCCCTTTTCCTCCTGTCCCCAATCCTTCCCAGCATTAGAGTCTTTTCCAATGAGTTAACTCTTCACATGAGGTGGCCAAAGTATTGGAGTTTCAGCTTCAACATCAGTCCTTCCAATGAACACCCAGGACTGATCTCCTTTAGGATGGACTGGTTGGATCTTCTTGTAGTCCAAGGGATTCTCGAGAGTCTTCTCCAACATCACAGTTCAAAAGCATCAATTCTTTGGCATTCAGCTTTCTTCACCATCCAACTCTCACACCCATACACGACTACTGGAAAAACCATAGTCTTGACTAGACGGACCTTTGTTGCCAAAGTAATGTCTTTGTTTTTAAATATGCTATCTAGGTTGGTCATAACTTTCCTTCCAAGGAGTAAGCATCTTTTAATTTCATGGCTGCAGTCACCATCTGCAGTGATTTTGGAGCCCCAAAAATAAAGTCTGACACTGCTTCCCCGTCTATTTCCCATGAAGTGATGGGATCAGATGCCATGATCTTAGTTTTCTGAATGTTGAGCTTTAAGCCAACTTTTTCCCTCTCCTCTTTCACTTTCATCAAGAGGCTTTTTAGTTCCTCTTCACTTTCTGCCACAAGGGTAGCATCATCTGCATATCTGAGGTTTTTGATATTTCTCCCAGGAGTCTTGATTCCAGCTTGTGTTTCTTCCAGCCCAGCGTTTCTCATGATGTACTCTGCATATAAGTTAAATAAGCAGGGTGACAATACACAGCCTTGACATACTCCTTTTCCTATTTGGAACCAGTCTGTTGTTCCATATCCAGTTCTAACTGTTGCTTCCTGATCTGCATACAAGTTTCTCAAGAGACAGGTCCGGTGGTCTAGTATTCCCATCTCCTTCAGAATTTTCCACAGTTTATTGTGATCCACACAGTCAAAGCCTTTGGCATAGTGCTTACATATGGGTTTTGTCATAGTTGCTATGGTAATACTCTAATTATCATCTAAGTTAAGGAAAATATGGAATATTTTCATATATAAATATGTAATTTATATGGAATATAAAGTTCAAATAGTCTTTTTATAATATTCATTGTAAAACTAGTCTTTAGCAAAGAAGTTCTTAAACATTTTCAAATTTTTAAAAAACCTCAGAGGATGAAAAAATTAAATATCAAAAATCACAAGTGTATAATATCCAACATTTTCATCTCTTTCACTGAAGTCAGACTTGCACTACAATATTATCAGGGATCAATAGGAGCTTTGTTGAAACTAAGAACGTACTTTAAGACTAGCTGGAGTGAACCACTGATTGGGCCTTGATGATAATGGGTGAAATAATAAGCTGCTAACTATGAACTAAGATATTATTATAAAAGCACAACATTTGGCATAGATAAATGTTATACCCAAACTTTTTCATAATCGTTTCAATTCACTATTCATTTTCATATTAAATACTCACTCAATAATCTATAAAACCAAAAAAAAAAAGCTGAATAAGTAAAATCCAAGACCTCATTATAGAAGCTACTTCTATCTAGATCTCTCTGTTTCAACATTTTTACTAACTCCATTTGCAACATATGACCCATAAAATAAATATCCATTTAGCATGATTAAGATATGATTAAGTTCTGAAGTTCTTTTAAAAAATCTTCAAAGTAAATAATTTTCAGAAAGTATTATAAGGATAAGAAGTTATAATAAAATTAAAATGAAATTGCAGTGATTTATTAGTCTTCTCTAGCTTCAGAGACTTTTAAATTTTGTTTAATGAATCGCACTGTAAAGGGTTTAAAAATGTGAAAAATACACTCAAGTGGAGAGGTAAATACTTTTTAGATAATGAGAGTGCTGTGCCCTTACAAAAATCTTCTAGACATGTCTGAGAAGAGAAGAGCACTCAAGTTGCCTATTCTACCTTCATTAAAGGTTATCTTTTTGGTAGAGTATTTCAAATCATTCACATAGTGGTCACTGGAATGTAACGTAAGTGTTTTAAATAGTAACTAAAGAATTTTATAACTGCCAGTAGAAGCAGCTCTTCAAATAACTAGTATATTATATTTTTGATGAAAGAGAATTTATTTCCACCACTGGTGAGTGTGCTTTCAACAGGATTCAGCTATCAGCCCACCCAGGGAATGTCTCGGCTGAAACGAGAAAGACAGCCACCTTGCCTGAGGTCCAGCCCCTCAGCCTATACCCTGTGCCTGACCCACATGGAGGTAAAATGCAGATCTGCTCTGAAGGATCGTCCTAGTCTCAGGGCTTCTCCCACATCCAGCTGAGGCTACAGTTAAGAGAATATTTCCATCCAACTTGGTGTCACGGTCCACTTTTGGTTTCCCCCTCTCCTTCCATATGTGTCCCTCTAAAAAGCACGAAACTCCCTGCATGCCAACCTCTCTCTGAGTCTGCTTCTCAGGGAACCCAATCTATAATACTCTCCACTATTAATTCCAAGTGCCAAACTCTGTTCCACTGGAACAGAAACCCTACAGATGACATAAAATATACCGTTATGGATATATACTGGGTTATGGTTAAGTGTCACGAACACAATAGAAAGAAGATTTATTTATGAAGCATAAATGTGATACAACTCTGTCAAAAGATAACAGATGCAAAGGGTGACTCTGTGTTCACTGTTTCATTCTACAAAGTGCTCTGCTATAACTTCACTGTACTACTATATTCATTGTTTTCTTAGAATTGATCCTAGCTATCCTAGTAACTTTTTATGGTCCTGATTTCCACATCCCTAAGTCATTTTGGTGCCTCTAAACTATTCCACAGTATAATTTTTGGCACAGGAGTTGTCCTCCCTACATTTTTTTCCTTTTAATTATCCCCAAGAGATGAGCAAGAGAGCATAGCAACCATACATGTCAATTTGGATCATTGTAAGTGAAAAGTTTCATGTCTATTTGTGAACTACTTTAAATATTTATTTTGGATAAATAAATAAATGTTTTAAATATTCACTAAATCTTGTATTTGCAAACCTAATAATTGTATGATAGTTGTTTCTCCCACAGAAAATATGGCCATTTCTAACTAGAAAGTAAATGAGTATTATTCAAAGTGGATTTCTCAGTCTTTCAGAGATCAAAATACCTCTTATTTCTCTTTTGGTTTTTCTAATTTTCAAAACAGCACTAACAATGAAAAAAAAACTAAATAAAAATGATAATGATATCACAATTGAAGAAATAAGAATTTTACAAGATATTTACAATTTAAAAATTTTTAAATGTATTATTTATTGGTTGAGAGGAAGTATTACAGCAAACACAGATTTTTCTTGATGAACTTTTCTAGCCTTGGTTTTCGTCACTGTGTTAGGCACATTATCTAACTTACAAGCTTTACTTTCTCCTCTGTAACATCAACAATCTACTTTTTCTAACTTTAGAGTTTTTAAAAGAAATCAAATAATATGCTGAAAACGAATATTGTATAAATATAAGCACTAATAATAATTCCACTAAAAAGGAGAATGGTGGGTCACACAGTAATTTTGTTATACAAAACTGAACCACCTAGCTGCCTAAGGGAAATTTACAAATGTATCTAGAAGTTATTTGACATGTAGATCATATCTTAATGCACTGGGGGTGTGCTCATGATGCTCAGGTGATGCCTGAGGGGTATACTCCCTGAGGTTCACTGATGCCTTCTTTTAAGTCTTCTGTGTTTTAGTTTCATTGCCTCAACAATTTTGCTTACATGACATTAATTTAGGAAATCACACATTTTCTCTAGGTCAGCATATTTTGCCATTTCACTGATGCAGTGCATTCAGTGATACATTAATTGCTCTAATTCTCATTTCTTTCCCAAGTTCTAAAGTTGATACTGTACCTTAAGATGGAACACTATATAGCCATTAAAAAGTAGGAGGAAGTCTTATCTGTCATATGTAAAACCATTTCTAAGACATATATGTATGTCTTAAATATATGTATTTAATTCAAAATTCTAATCAGCATAAAATAAATCCAAGGTGTCTGTAGAAATATATGTTTCAAAGTAAATACATATTAAAATAGTTATATTATAAATAATATATTTCACATTTATACTGTACTTTTGATTCACACATGTCTATAAATACATATATACATTTTTCCCTGAAATTACCATGGATTTTCTTAAAGAAAGGAAACTTGGTATTTACTGTTATATGAAAAGTTTTGTTTTGACATACAGTACATCAATAAAAAGAATCAGCTTCTGTTAATATGTGCCTAATATTAAAACTTATTATTAAGAATCTAATGCTATCATTTTGTTTATTCCAGTATAAATATTTATTTCTGCTTTGTAGGAAATCAAAGAAAGCAAACAAGTTGAGAACACTTGCATATCCTACTGTTTTAAACAAGTCATTGTGTGTGTATGCTTCTTGACTAGAATATTCTTAATATCAACATCTTCAAAAATCTGAAGTTTTGTTCATGTTTATGAGATTTATTTACTTATATATTCCAATTTAGAACAGATACTAAGTATGAAAATACATACATTTAAAGATACCAAAATGTTTTACTTATCAAATATTTTTCTTCTTTTTCATTGTAAAAATCTTGGGGAAAGAATTGTTTATTTTCTCTTGGATTAACTTGAACCACCTTAAGACATAAGGTTGGCACCTACAAAAATAACTTCAGGACAAATATTTGCATTCCACTGTTCCATATGGGCATCCTCAGGAGATGTGACATTTGGCTTTTGGCTCTCAAACTAATACGTGATAAACGTGACTTTTAAAAATTAGCCTGTGTTTGCTGATTGCTATTTCTTCTGGGTAAAAGCATGGACAAATTAAGGAACTCTCGAAGGAGATATTTCAATGCAAAAATTTAAGACAACATTTAAGAAAACAAATTAGGGGTCTTTTTAGAGTGTCAAGTTCCTTCATTTTATCACATCTTTATTTTTCTTGTTATAGTCTTTGACTTTTAAAACTTCATTTTGAGGATATAAAATGAGGCTAGAAAGCTATTCTTACACTCTAGAGAACAGGGTATTTAATGAACATTGACAGATATAAGAATTTATTAAACTTGTGTTCAATTTCCTTTCCTCTCCAGAACTGAATATTCTGAAAGTGATTTAATGTCTTTTTACCCAACTAGAGTATGAACTTCCTACTCATTCTACTTTTAGAGAGAAGCATTTAGTAGAGTGACTGGCAGAAAACATGAAATCAAAAATTTCTGAAAGGATGAATGAATCAATGCATGAATGGACTGCATAATAACATATAGTAAGGTGTAACTTTCTCTTTATGAGAAACAGAGATGCTTTGATGGAAACATTCTAACCAGGAATCCTGAAACCTGCGATCAATCGCTTAAGTTATTTTGACTGTCTCACTCTCAATACTTCTGTTTAATAAGAAAATAAATAACCTGAAAGGGGACAGTCCTTTCCAGTTTTAGATTAAACCTAGATGAAATTATGATCTGTTTGAAAAAAATGAAGTAAATGCAAAGCTACTGTCTTGTTTTATCTATTTATGTTCATTCATTGATGAGCTATCACGTGAACTGTAATGTAAGGAACTCTCAATGGAACATCTGTCTTATAACTTTAATGAAGATGAATACTAAATCTCGAATGTAGATGGATTAATTTTACATGGTCTTCTCATTTGCCCACTACAAATCTTTAAGATGTCTCCACCCCTGAACCACAAATGGCTTCACTATACCGATAAAACCCCCGCAGCTGTACTACCCCCAGTTCCTTGCACACATTTCCCTCCCCTTCCTGCCTGTGCGCCTGTGTAACTGCCTCTCTACCAGAATTTCCTTCAGGCATCAGGGACAGTCTTAGGATTGACGACCTAAAAGGGAACCTCCCCTTTCTCACTTAAATTTATGTTTGAGGCAAGTGGCAAGAAAACAAGCAAGGTCCCCGAGGCAGGATAAGAGGAATAATTAAACGTCACATGGATCTTTCACTTGAGACAAGACTTTTCACTGAGGCAAGATTTCATTTTGTAGCCGTTAGACACATTCATGTCAAACACATTTCCTAAAACAAGTTTCACAAAACAATACTTACTATATGCAATATGTACTGATTATTTTAATCTAATATTAAAACAAAACAATGGCTGGACCAATTGAATCACAATTTCTTGAGGGTAAGACCCAGGCATCAAGTTGTTTTTGTTTGTTTGTTTTTGGCATTTCCCAGGTGATTATCATGTGGTAAATCAAAGGTAACTTTGGGAACCACCACTCTAAAGGACTTTTAGGCGATCCACTTTAATTTTTGAGAAATATGGTCTTACAATTTATATATAATGGTTCTCTTTTCATTTACAATCATTGCATTTCTTAATTTTGTTTCTTGTCCTACTGTTTTACCCAGAATTTTTATAACAATGTTGAATAATAATAAAAACAAGCATCTATTCAACAAAACTGGCCTTTACTGGTTGTGGAGCCGCACAGTGAGGAACTCTTGTCTATATCTGCAGCCGTGCAGCCCAAAGGCCCTCTGCAGTCCGTGCAGATCTTCAGAGGCAGGAAAAGGGCCACTGCAAACCTCACGGAGGTGAAACAAGAAGCCACAAACGGAGCCGCAAAGGCTGCCGTGCAGTGACCGATTGCATCTGCTTCTGCACAACAAGCAACAACTCGGGGGGCGTGGTCGTGCATGTGCACGTAAAGGGCCGTGTTCTCTTGGCCAGATTTACACCATCTGCTGCTGCATCTCTAAAGCCTGGGTGGCTTAGCACCAAAAACTGATGGATGAGTCTTCCAACAAGGAGAGCAAAGATATCCTCACCAGACCGCGCTGGTGGCTGATCCCTGACGCTGCTAAGCCGAAAACTCGGGAGACTCGGAAACTGCTATTCACGACCAGAAATGCTACCCCAGTAGCCCTTCCTGAGGATCAGGGTTCACCTTATTTAAAAAAGAAAAAAAAAGGTTGTGTGATTTGCTTATATCCTATATCGTAAGACCTATAAAATTGATCGTGTACACTATTAAGTGAAAGTCGCTCAGTTGTGTCCGACTCTTTGTGACCCCGTGGACTATATAGTCCATGGACTTCTCCAGGCCAGAATACTGGGGTGGGTAGCCTTTCCTGTCTCCAGGGGATCTTCCCAACCCAGGGATTGAACCCTGGTCTCCAGCATTGCAGGCAGATTCTTTACCAGCTGAGCCACAAAGGAAGCCCTGTGAGTCCTCTGTTAAACATAATTTATAACTAACTGATTTAGAGCAGGAATTGGCAAACTCTGGCCCATGGACCAAATCAGGTTTGCCACCTGTTTCAGTAAATAAAGTGGTATTGGTGTACAACCGTTCCTACTTTTGAATGGATGGCCTATTGCTGTTTTCTGTAGCCATGACAGAGTTGAGCCAGTTTGGCAGAGGCTTTACGACCCACAATGTTTTAGCTATTTTTTACCTGACTTACAAAAAGTTTGGCCTACCCACCTTGTATAAAGAAAGTATTTTACTCTAGGAGGGGTGGATTTGGGGTAAGAAGCAAATAGGTTAGAAAAGGGGGGCAATAATGAACCATTTCCATGTAGAATGACACTTTTTCTAGTCTCCAGCTGGGTTCTGAAAGTTTGAAAATAATGTGCATCAGGCAGGGATGAAATTAGGTCTTATTTCTAGGCTCCAATAGTTGATGTTCCTTGTGAATCCTCTAAATGTACAGTTAACCTTTGCTTCTCTCTGACTGTGAAACTGCTGGAATTTATAACCTCCTTCTTATTTTTAGATTAAAGACTCCTGCCTGAGTCTCATTAGAGGATTTCAGAACTCTGGACTGTATTCCATGGGCATTCTGGCTCCATCTAAAAAGGTGACTTTCCTCTGCTCTCTAAGGAGAGGTGGTGCTGGGGATCAATTATACCTCCTGCCTGAAGCTGCTGGGTTTTGACAGTATATAAAATAAACAGAAAGCCCATTAAATTAAAGGTGGTCAAGAGACTAGTTTTTTTAAAAAAGAAAAAAGCTACTTTTATTTTCATCAGGTAATGCTTAATTCATTCATCAAACTGACACAGTAAACATTTACACTATTCATCTATATCAAATATGTTTTGTTTTAAGTAAACATAGCAACCACAGAGTTCTTAATGGCAACTTGGATTTTACATGCTTGCTTTAAAGATAGCACTGAAAAACTTGTTGACCTTGAGAATGATTACTAATGATTACAATTCTGATGTTATCATTTAAAGCTGCTTTTCTTTATTATATTTTCATATTTTAAAAGGTATAGTAAGAAAAATATGCTTGAGGCAAAAGGTCTCAATTAATTATTTTAATGTTTTATTTTATTCTCCAGGTGGGTTTTATTAACCAAGGTTAGAAAAAATAGATCTTCACAACATGTAGCTTAGTAGGTAAATGTATATAAGCTTACAAGTAAAGGTCCTATAAGGCTTATGAAACTTTATGAAAAGACTTCTATAGAAAAAAATATTCTAAACCTAAATTATGGTTAAATCTGCATTATAAAGTAAATAAAGGTGGTTTTCAAAAGGTGGTTATGTGTCAAAGTGAGATGTGAAGAATGCAGAAAGGTTAATAAAACCAAGCAGGATCTCATTAATCAAACATCCCCAAGTGGAAGGAATGATTTGATTTGAATTTGCCTCTATATACACCAGTGATGGAATCTGCTTTTTTTGTGAAGCAGCCAAAATGTCACCTTGATAAATGGGGTAACTCTTTCAAAAGTACCTACTCCAATTTTTTAATATGTTGATAAATGTACGTAGTAAAACCCAGATTAATTTAAAAAAATTCTACATGAAGCTTTGATCACTTTGACTAAGAAGATTTGATTCTTTTAAATGAATTGAATAAATAAAATCTTTAAACTGAATCTCCGTTCAAAGGATTGAACATACAGGAAACTAGCAACAACACTGAATACTTATGGTTTACCAGGATAACATCTTAGGTTAGAATTAAGACTACTATCTATTACTAATATCATATTTAGGGCTTTGAATAACAATTTATAAAAATAATATAATAATGCAGGAGACCTGGGTTCAATCCCTGGATTGGGAAGATACCCTGGAGAAGGGAAAGGCTACTCACCACAGTATTCTGACCTGGAGAATTCCATGGACAGTCCATGGAGTCACAAAGAGTCAGATTCGACTGAGTGACCTTCACTTTCACCAATATAACAGTATTCCTATTATAGTTAATAACATATCCAGTAACAGTAAATACTTTAATCACTAATTTTATCATAGGTTTCCAGTGAAAATATCCATTATTTAGTTTCTATTTTATTCAGAATTAAAATCATATTTTGAAACTCTCACCCCTGATGTGACTGTATTTGGAGACAGAGCCTTTAGGAGGTAATTAAGTTAAGAGGAGCTGATAAGAGTGGGCTTTAACCCAGTAGAATTGGTAGCCTTATAAAAAAAGAAAAAGAATATAAACATCAAGGACCTGCTGTATAGCACAGGGAGCTAATTCAATATTTTGTAATATCCTATCATGGAAAAGAATCTGAAAAATAATAGATATGTATATGTATGCATGTGTGCATGCTCAGTAGGTTCAGTTGTGTCTGACTCTTTGCCACCCTGTGGACTGTAGCATGCCAGGCTCCTCTGTCCATGCAACTCACCAGACATGAATACTGGAGTGGGTTGCCATGCCCTCGCAGGGGATCTTCCTGACTCAGGGATCAAACCTGTAGTCTCTTGCATTGCAAATAGATTTTTAACACACTGAGCCACATATGTGTGTATACATATATAACTGAATTATTTTGCTGTACACCTGAAACATGCAAGTGAACTCTACTTCAATTTTTTAAGCAGCATTAAAAAAAAGAAGAGGAAGAGAGAGTGAGAGATCTCCCTTTGCGTCCAGAACTGTGAGAAATGAATAAATATCTGTTGCTCAATCTATCCTATCTGTGTTTCCTGTTATAGCAGTCTAAACTAAGGGATACATGTTCATAACTTAAATAACCAAACATTTCTTCAGTATGTGTCATGAAAAATAGCCATGCCTCCACATTGTAGCCTCCCCTATAACAGTTCCCAATTCCCAGAGCAGTGGTTCTTATCTAAGGAAAACCAAGCCCCCAGTCCCATCTCCATTGGCTATTTGAAAATGTCTAGAGACATTTTTGGTTATCACAAATGAGGGGAGAAAGGGTTGCTATTGACATCTAGTGGGTAGAGGTCAGTGATGCTTTTATTTTTTTATTTTTTTTAAATTGTTTTTGCCATACATTGTCATGATATCACCATGGGTTTACATATGCTTCCCCTCCGGAACCTCCCTCCCTCCTCCCTCCCCCCCGGGAAATCTCGCTGCACCAGTCCCGAGCATCAATCCTGGGCTGGCGATTGATTAGACACATGACAATTAACATGCTTCAATGCCCTTCTCCCATATCATCCCACCCTTACCCTCATCCACAAAGTCCACGAGTCTATTCTATACATCTGCGTTCCTTTTGTTGTCTCGCATGTTGGGTTCTCGTTACTGTCTTTCTAAATTCCATATATATGCGTTAATATACTGTATTGTTGTTTTTGCTTCTGGCTTACTTCACTCTGGATAATGGGCTCCAGTTTCGTCCATCTAAGTAGAATTGCTTCAAATGAATTTTTTTTTAATGCTGAGTAATATTCCATTGTGTATATGTACCACAGATTTCTTATCCATTCGTCAGTTGATGGGCATCTAGGTTGCTTCCATGTCTTGGCTATTGTAAACAATGCAGCGATGAACATTGGGGTACACGTGGCTCTTTCAATTCTGGTTTCCTCGGTGTATATGCCCAGTAGTGGGATTGCTGGGTCATATGGCAGGTCTATTTGCAGCTTTTTAAGGAACCTCCACACTGTTTTCCATAGTGGCTGTACTAGTTTGCATTCCCACCAACAAGAAGAAGTAAAACTCTCTCTGTTTGCAGATGACATGATCCTCTATATTGAAAACCCTAAAGACTCTACGAGAAAATTACTAGAGCTAATCAGTGAATATAGCAAAGTTTCAGGATACAAAATCAACACACAGAAATCCCTGGCATTCCTATACACTAACAGTGAGAAATCAGAAAGAGAAATTAAGGCAACAATTCCATTCACCATCGAAACAAAAAGAATAAAATACTTAGGAGTATTTCTACCTAAAGAATCAAAAGACTTGTATATAGAAAACTATAGAACACTGATGAAAGAAATCAAGGAGGACACAAACAGATGGAGAAATGTGCCATGTTCGTGGATTGGAAGAATCAATATAGTGAAAATGAGTATACTACCTAAAGCAATCTATAGATTCAATGCAATTCCTATCAAGCTACCAGAGGTCTTTTTCAAAGAATTAGAACAAATAATTTCTCAATTTGTATGGAAATACAAAAAACCTCGTATAGCCAAAGCAATCTTGAGAAAGAAGAATGGAACTGGCGGAATCAACCTACCTGACTTTAGGCTATACTACAAATCCACAGTCATTAAGACAGTATGGTACTGGCACAAAGACAGAAATATAGATCAATGGAACAGAATAGAAAGCCCAGAGATAAATCCACGCATCATGGACACCTTATCTTTGACAAAGGAGGCAAGAATATACAATGGAGAAAAGACAGTGATGCTTTTAAACACACACTTCACAATGCAGGGAAAGCACTGCACAGAAAAGAATGATCTGGTCCCCAGTGTTAACCATGCCCTGGATGAGGAGCTCTGCCTTAGAGAGAATTATTTTTATGCTATAACTTTTTATTTATTAACATAAGTTTATAACTTAAGTTTATGCTATAGCTTTTATAAGGCTTATTTTCAAACCTCCAAATAATATGGTCATTTTCCTGCTTCTTAATTTTTCTTTAAACAGTTTTCAGTTAGTCAGTTCAGTCATTCAGTCGTGTCCAACTCTCTGCGACTCCATGGACTGCAGCCCACCAGGACTCCCTGTCCATCACCAACTCCCGGAGCTTGCTCAAACTCATGTCCATTGAGTTGGTGATGCCATCCAACTGTCTCATCCTCGACTGTCCCCTTCTCCTCCTGCCTTCAATCTTTCTCAACATCAGGGTCTTTTCTAATGAGTCAGTTCTTTGCATCAGGTGGCCAAAGTATTGGAGTTTCAGCTTCAGCATCAGTCCTTCCAATGAGTATTCGGGACTGATTTCCTTTGGGACTGGAAGGCTGGATCTCCTTGCAGTCCAATCGACTCTCAAGAGTATTCTCCAGCACCACAGTTCAAAAGCATCAATTCTTCGGTGCTCAGCTTTCTTCAGGTTCAACTCTCACATCCATACATGACTACTGGAAAAACCATAGCTTTGACTAGATGGATCTTTGTCAGCAAAGTAATTTCTCTGCTTTTTAATATGCTGTCTAAGTTTGTCATAGTTTTTCTTTCAAGGAGCAAGCGTCTTTTAATTTCATGGCTGCACTCACCATCTGCAGTGATTTTGGAGCCCAACAAAATAAAGTCTGTCACTGTTTCTACTGTTTCCCCATCTATTTGCCACGAAGTGATGGGACCTGGTGCCATCATCTTAGTTTTCTGAATGTTGAATTTTAAGCCAACTTTTTCACTATCCTCTTTCACTTTCATCAAGAGGCTCTTCAGTTTCTCTTCACTTTCAGCCGTAAGGTTGGTGTCATCTGCATATCTGAGGTTATTGATATTTCTCCCGGCAATCTTGATTCCAGCTTGTGCTTCATCCAGCCCAGCATTTCGCATGATGTACTCTGCATATAAGTTAAATAAGCAAGGTGACAATATACAAACATGATGTACTCCTTTCCCAATTTGGAACCAGTCTGTTGATCCATATCCAGTTCTAACTGTTGCTTCTTGACCTGCATACAGATTTCTCAGGAGGCAAGTAAGGCAGTCTGGTATTCCCATCTCTTTAAGAATTTTCCACAGTTTGCTGTGATCCACACAGTCAAAGGCTTTGGCATAATCAATATAGCAGAAGTAGATGTTTTTTCTGGAATTTTCTTCCTTTTTCTGTGATACAGTGGATGTTGGCAATTTAAATCTGGTTCCTCTGTCTTTTCTAAATCCAGCTTGAACATCTGGAAGTTCACAGTTTTAGTGATATATAATTTATATACCATACAATTCACCCATTTAACGTGTAAAATTAAATGGGTTTTGGTATATTCTCAGATAAATACAACCATCACCATAGTAAAGTTTGGAACATTTTCACTACCTCAAAAAGAAATCCATACCCTATAGCTATCACTGCTCTACCTCTCTGCATTCTCCCCTACCCCTAATCCCACCTCACCAGCCTAAGCAACCACTAATCTTCTTTCTGTCTCTGTAAATTTCCCTATTCTCGACTTCCTTATGAACGGAGTCGTGCAGTATGTGGACTTTTGTGACTGGCTTTCTTCACTAAGCATGTTTTCAAGCTTCATCCAAGTGGGAGGTAGCATGTGTCAGTCCTTTGTTGCATTGTACTGACATAACACATTTAGTTAATCCGTTCTTCTTTTGATGGACATTTGGGGATGTTTCCACCTTTTAGCTCCTATGAGTAATGCTACTATAAACATTTATGTACAAGTTTCTGTGTGGATACATGTTTTCATTTCTGTGTGGATATATACTGTCATTTCTTTAGGGTATATATTAATACTAGTAGAAATGTTGGGTCATAGGGTAACTCTCTGCTGAATCATTTGTGGTATTGGCAGCTGTTTTGTACCATTTTGTCTTCCCCCTAGTACTGTATGAGAGAGAGTTCTGATTTCTCTTCATCCTTGCCAGCACTTGTTTTCTGACTTTTTGATTCTTGCCATCCCAGTGAGTATAAAGTATCATCTCATTGTGGTTTTAATTTGCATTTCCCTGATGACTAATGGTGTCAAGTCAAGCATCTTTTCATGTGCTTAATGGACATCTGTGTATCTTCTAGGAGAAATGTCTATTATCATGTCTCTCATCCCACTTTAGCAACCCTACATCATGCACAGGCATACATCATGTTCTCTTTCTTACAATATATTGAAATTTTACTTTTGTTAAATCAGTATTTGGTTATTACATTATTATATTATTATAACTATATATTTTTGACAGCTGAACCATTAGTATATTATGATTTCATAATTTCCCACCTCTGGAATGTGTTGTTTCTTTTATGAATTTCTCAGTCCTGTATCTCAGAACTTATTCACAGTTGTTATCAGTCTCTCAATACATTAAAATCAATTCTACCTTCCTGAATAAATCTGACCTGGTCTAAATAAGCTACACAAATATTATTTGGGGAGTCTCTCTTCACAATCACCTAGGAATTCCCTGCCATCTTTCTTTTATTGAAGACTAATTCCTTCTCTTTTATTCTGAAGACTGGTTTCCTGGATCCCAAGAGTTTTACTTTCTTGGTTTACTTTTTTTGTTTGGGTAGCAGAACACATCTTTAGCATCTTCCTGAGAAAGTGTCTCCATTTATCTGTTTTCCTTTCACTGAGATTTCCTTAATCCTATGCCCAACTCATCAACTGATGCTTGTTCAACATGAAAGTTCTTTTTTTCTCTAAGTTTAAAAAATAGTATTCCTTTGTTGCCTCATGACTGCCACAAGTCATGATATCTCTGAGGATATCAATGGATTTCTTTTTTTGTCTGCTTAGTTGTATTGCTTCTGCATAATCTCCGTTTTCCTTGTATAACTTTTATTTTTAGTAACAATTTGGCTTCTTTATCAAAGTCTTTCCTCAACTACCTGCTGAGACTCAAGGCTATCTGCTCACATATAAGACTGGGACATTAAAAAGTTGATTAGAAGTTCTAATTTGGTAGGTGGCACTTTTTTCATCTATAGGTCCACAGGGTGGTTTTGTTTGGCAACTTTCTAAGGAAGTACAGGATCTTACCTTTGGGCTAGTCTCATTCATCACAAAAGATTCTTTAAATCTTTTTATGTTAGGTATAGCTTAGTGCCAGGCTCCAACAGCCCAGGGGGAGAGAGAGCTAGAATTTTAACATGCTGTAGTAAAATGTCTCTTTATCACTAGATTTTTTAGAAGATTTATTCTCCCTCTCAACTGTGCCTGGTATCACCCAGTCAGAAAGTCTCTGCTTTATCCTTTACAGGTAATAAACCTTAACTCTTCTGATGATATACAAAGTGGCAGACATCTGGTTGTAGAGAAGGGAGGATAGTCTGATATTCTAATTACTTTTTTTTTGTTTATTGAAGCAGAGCTGATTTACAATGTTATGTTAGTTTCTGGTGTGCAGCAAAGCAACTCAGTTATACATACTTTTTCAGATTCTTTTTCATTATAGGTTTTACAAGGCATATAATACATTTTCCTGTACTGTAAGCAGAACCTTGCTGTTTATCTATTTAATTATTTCTTAAACAGAATTCCTAGCGATCTACCTATATTACCCCCGGACCCTGCACTTAGCCCAGTTTTGGAGAATCTTTTGCTGCCAGTTCGCAAACCTTTGGGGTCTTCCTTGTAGAATAAATTTACCCTCAGTCTTCTTTATTCCTATTTAGGGTCCAATTTTCCTGCTTTGCTAAATTAAGGATTACCTCTGTGGTTTTCAGCCTCCCAAATGTTACTGCAGCTAAGTCTGCTCTCATCCTCTTAAAATCATTGCTCCAATGTTCCCCACCCCATTCTCTTTTCCTATTGCCATGGCTACCAAATTTTCCATTGGTTTTATCCACACTTAATGAGTTGTTGGAGAGAAGTTGAAAGCAAATGTACATACTTAATCTGTCATTTAACAACAACAACAAAAACTCTTTCCATTAATTTTAGTCTTGAAAGTGGTTGGAGAACAAATTAAATTATTCTATTGACATCTTTTTTCATAAAGTGATGCATAAAGGGACATGGATGTAATTTTAGATATGAAATTATCCACTTAGTATATTTTTATCTAAACATGAATCTAGTAGATTATATTAATGTTGAGTATTATGTAGTAGGGGTGTCAACTAGTACTGCTGGTCTTGGAATTGGAAATAACCAAATACATATGATAAAGACATTTTTCTAAGAACATGTATGGCCATAATATATTTAATAATATTTCTGCCTTAGACTCTGCCTTACTTTATGTCCCTAGAATGCATATATCCATTCTAAATATATCATCCTAAAATATGTAATACTTTAATAAGTAGATCTCAACATTAATATCCTACTAGCTATTCTTTCTCCACAATTATGGGGTGTATGACATAAAGTAATATTTCTCAAGGGTTGTTCCATAGACTGTTTACAGTACAAATGCAAAAATTTTAAATAAAGATGTCAATTCCTTAACCTCAGCCAAGAACTATTGTGTATGAGTTTTTAATGTATGCTGCTAGATAAATGTGAAGCACAATAAAATTTTAGGATCACACTGAAATGAAAAGAGTATGTTTCATGTGGTTATGGAATTTATTTTATATCTATATTTTAATGAATTTTTTATATGCCACAAATGACATAAAACAGGGGGTTTAAACTGTTTTCTATAAGAAAAGATTTGGCAAATCTGTAGGAAAATGATTCAGAGGTCATGTTCATGTTATGTCTGGAGAAGACAGCATAAGGAAGGAGATGAGATTTGTAGACCCTTAGTGAAGGGATGACTGAGTATTCTCAGATGCTCAGATCATTAGGAAAGAGCTCTAACGATGACTCCAAACAATTTGTTTGGAGGTAGCTGGCATTTTCTGCACCTCAGTAGTTTAGTGAGGAAGAATACTAGAGTCGAAAACATGGATTTGTATACGCCACACTGACTTTCTTGAGAGGAAGATTTGGCAAGGCTCTTCAAAAAGAAATCTTGACAGTTATATAAAGGTTGTAATGAAAGTTTCTATATACCATGAAGGCAGGAATCATTCCTATCAAATTCCCTGTTTTACCTTCTGTATCCAGCAAACTGCCCATCAAACACTGAAGCGGTCAGTAAACACTGGTTGAATTTATGAACAGATACTGACGCTTGATCATGAGAGTCTCCGATGCTAAGAAATGTAAATGCTGCATAGGGTAAATGCTCCTGGACTCAACCAGAGTCAGCACTGAGTCTGATTCTTTCCATCAGTCTCTCTCCTCTGTTCAAGAGAGGCAAAAGCAGAGTTCACTGTTAGCTTATCTAAAAGGCCCCTCTCAGAGACCAGGGAAACATCAACAACATAATAATGGGAGACTATGGAAAGGAGTGATTTTTGGCTTAACTTTGATCTCTTCTAAGCCGATAGGGGAACTTTGGACAACTAATGCACTACTGCCAGCAAATTCAGGATAACTCAGAGTAGCCATGAAGCCTAGCCTTCAGAAAAATTGAAAGACTGACTCTGGTGTAAGCCCACAAAATGAGATCTCTAGTATGGTGGCAAAAATACAAACAATGATAGGTGGCTTTCTGTAAGTCAGAAGGAAAATATAACCTCCCATGTTGTCAAGGAGTGTTCTTAGAAGGATACGCATGGAAAAATATCCCCTAAAAGAGGGCCCAGAAGGACTAAGTTGAAGGAAATAGAATCTGTGGAGGGGGATGGAAGAGGCTGGCATAATCTCACTGCTAGAGTCAGTGGTATCCTGCAGGACTTAGCTTTTGACAAGGACTACTATGCAGTCAATCAGTGACAGCCAAGAGTAGGGTCTAACTCTTGATGACCAGAATTTAAATCAAAAGAGAATGCTGAGGATTAAGTCTGAAAGCTTATATTTAAAATATTTTAACACAGAAAACAATTGCCTTTTGCTTATATATATGTATACATATGTATATATATTAAATGCCTATGTTCTATTTTATATATAAGACTAGTCATGTGTATTATATATGTAACAGAATAGTTGATAGAACTTTGTACTGTTTGAACAGTTGGATGAGCAAAATAAAACCCATGGGGGAAAATGTGACATTTTTGAAAGCCTAATAATTCACCCTAGAAGACAGACATGGCATCACTGATGCAATGAACACAAACTTGGGCAAACTTCGGGATATGGTGAGGGACAGAGAGGCCTGGCGTGCTGCAGTCCATGGGGTCACAAAGAGTAGGACACAACTGGGCGACTGCACAGCAGCAAGAGAAGACAGACAGAAATATAGACCTTTTGTTCCTGACTCAAACTGTATCCTTATCATTACAATTACTTGATGTCATAATCATCTGAAATATCTGGCCCTCTCACTAGACTGTCAACTATAGAAGGGCAGGGTTTAGGTGGAAATTTATCTGTTTCTAAGCCACTATAACTGGCATAGAGTAGATGCTCAAAAACCATTTACCAAATTTTTAAATTATAAATTCATATTAATCATTGGATACCTAATGGATAAATTTAACAACAATCTTTTGTGGCTTAAAAGTCCACAAAAGAGAGAGAGATGTACAGATAATATAAAAATTTAACTAGTCCTGAGACTTTCAGAAGGTTACTTCCTATATTAATATAGGCCTCAGTTTTTCCCAATTATACTACATGCAGGATTGATATGAGACAATGTATAAGTTCCTTGTAAATAGTCTATAGTCAGTAAATGATAGTTGTTATTATTGATAGTTTTGCACTGACAAAATACATAGGTGGACCAATTTTGGAGACCTTGAGAGAAATAGATTTAAAGTGATATAGACAAGTCAGACAAAAACAAAATAAAAAGCCCTTCACAAACCTCAACCTTAAATATGCCTATTAATTTACATGGATCCTCTGAAACACTAAGTGTGTTATTTCAAAAGCAGTGATAACATAAAACCAAATAGGTTTCTCTTTGTTTCTTAGGCAAGATAAAGAACCAAATCTACTAGAGGTTGCAAGCACTAAAACACCTCTCTGTGATTCCAGGGAGCCTGCATATGTGTCTAGACTCATACAAACTCAAGTTTGTATTTTTGGTTACTCAATATGGCAATGTTCCAACTCATATCCTTCTCTCAACAAGCTCCTTTGTAATGGGAAGTCTGTGATTTAATGGCTCTAGAAATTTCAGGTGATATATGTGTATAAAAATGCTTGTGGGGAATCAACAAGCTAAGACAGTTCTATTGTAACAAAACTAAAACAGTAAAATGAATCCCTTCTGGCACAAGAAAATGACATCAATGGATAGAGGTGGGGAAATTGGTTAAATATGGCTCTTTTTCTAAGCAGATGAATCACGTATTTCCCTGGACTTGTCCTGCATGCCTGTAAAATGATGCACTAAACATTCTTGACTTCAGAATTACAAATATGCTGCCCTTTTGCTAAGCCAAAGGGAAAATAGGAAACACAAGCTAAACCCTCAGTCAGGGTGATGTTTATATTACTCTAGTTTGAAACTTCTTGATCAGTTTACTTTCACCTCTGTATTTTCATTAGGTCAAAATTCTTTAATCATTTTATTTTCTGTTTAATCTTTCCTCCTAAAAAATCACCTTTACATCATGGTATTCTCTTCCCTCTTTCAGAGGGAAGGTTCCTTTTAAAATAAAACTTTACTAAAAACAATAAAGTACTGATAAAATACTTCTAAGACTTCATGAGACATCTTGGAAATAGGCACTTGCATAACTGCCTAGTGGAAGATATCAATACTGTATGGGCTTTTAATGGCAGGCTGGTTAAAACATGTAAGTGGACTCTGTAAATTCTTTATATTGTTTCTTTCCTTATTCAACTTTTATTTAAAAACTCTAACTACAGATAATTGAGAACTCTAGTGCTAGAACAAATCCAGTGTATAGCATGCCAATAATAATATTGTATAGAAAGCAGTGTTAGTTCTTCATTTGAGCAACTACACATATAAACAGTCATTTCTAAACCCCAGCTTGATGAGTATTTACTGATATGATTTGAAGGAGACCACAGCTCCACTTGGGGAGACATGAAAGCAACCTGATGACAGAGAAAGCCGTCTGCTATACTATGTTTAGAAGTTCCAGTTCACAGAAGTGCCAGGTACCAAGAGCCTCCATGTATGCTTTGTCCTAAGCACTTTACATGTGTTGCTTTCTTTAACTGTCACAAGAACTCAGCATGGTAGATACTTTATTTCCACTGTATTCATGGGAAAACTAAGGCTTAGGTTTAATTAGTTTCAGCAAGGACATACTGCCTCTACACAGGTAGAGCCGGTATTCCAAGAGCAGTATCTCTGAATCTCAGCCATGAAGGTGGCCTTATGCCAGTAGAGGTCTCATGATGTAGTTTTAAAACATTTACATCTCATCTATGGGAGACCATTCATCTCACTCCTTTTTAGTTAAATTAGCTATGTGTTTTCAAAGCCACGATTTAGTGGTTTCCTTGCACAAAAGATGTTTATTAATCAAATCAGAGGTTTCATTTCTCTTTATTATTCACAGGAAAACTTAGGCTACTGGATAAAAACAGTCTCACACTGAAATCTTTGGTGCCAGCTAATAAACGCTACCAGTTGGAAAAATTAATGAACTAGCATCATAAATACAGTAATAGGAAACTTAGCCGATCTTGCTAAATCCAACAACCTAGTTATTATTTGTTGTTCCTTAATGAATGTTTGGAGATGTGATTTTATTGTACATTGCATACCCCATTTGGCATTAGGAATGTTCAGAAATGGGAACCATAATAGAATAAGCTCTGTAAGAAGCATATCCACTTGGAACTATATCCATTTGCTTAGATTTTCTTCCAAATCTCTGAAGCCAAGATAAATTCCTGGGGCCACACCTAACCCAGTTCCTAGTCCTATTCATTTTGGGTTAATCCTCTCAGGGTGCAGTGATGTTTACCATGCCCTTTATAATGACAAAACTTTTCTCCCAATTTCAAATACCTACTGATTTTTCTTGAAAGTATTTTAGACTTTATTACATTTGTAGTATTATATCCAGTGTTATACTATTCTTTGGCATTTTTTTTCAATTATCCTGGATCAGTTTACAAGAAATAAAAATGGTGGGAAGAGAGATCATAGTGGAAAAATTAACATAAGGGCCAGCAAGAGTCAAAATGAGGAAAGTGTTGCACAGTGCAGACTTCTAGTTGTTAAGGACGTATGGCAGGCTCTCTTACCTTTGCTGTGAATACTATAGAAGAGTATTCACAGAGTACATGTTAACAATATTTTAAATATATTAAGTATATTTTCCAGTAGTAGAATGGATACGCAGATTTCTAAGATTGCCAGTGTTATATCAACACTGAATACTGGATGAGGCACAACTGCAAGCTTATATTTTATGTTTTAATTTTTCATTTTAGAAAAAAGTTTCATGTTTAGTTGATAGTATTAAGCATATCAGCAACTTACAATGCTCCACTAAAGCACTAAGATTTAGAAGGAGCTATAATCCAAAACAATTAAAGGCTTACTGGATGATTTGACAATTGGCTAGTTGAATACTGTTTGATGGACTATGTTAAAGATGCTGTGTGTGTGTGTGTGTGTGTGTGTGTGCATGTGTGTGCATGTGTGTGTTGGGAAGTGTGTGCAGGACAAGAATATGGCCAGTGGGAGAGGGTGTCTTCCAAAGGGTCAGGCCCCAGTTTCCTAGCAGCAGGAGAGTGAGAACTGGAAAGGACTCCAGAGACCAAGACAAAAAAGACCAATATTTCCTGTTACAATTTACTTAGGAAAAGTCTTATATCCATTTCTTTTTTCTCCATTAGCTCATTTAAATTTTACTTTAGCATCAAGATTGTATTTGTATCAGTATCTGACTATGTACTTAAAAATCACTTTTCACCACTCTCAAACATTTCAGTGTTTCTTACTGAGGAGAGGAAAAGATCTCAGGTTCATTATCCTACCAAGTCTCACATTCTAATGTAGAATAAGTTGGTGATATTTAATACAGTGAACATTTGAATGTATATACACACACATACAAACATATATATCCTTACCAATAGAGATATGAAGATTAGTATTCAAAATGCAAAGCAAACCAGTTAAAGTAACTGATACCAAATCCTAGGTCAAAATTCTATTGAGGGAGATATTTATCTTCCTCAAAGTTGTTTAAAGAAAGGTGCAATACAAAGTAAATTGAAAATGAAATTAAGCAAGCATAATGTTTTAATATGAAACAAGAATGACAACAATTGAAAATTATAAGCAAATCAATATAAGGCTGAGGATTAATTAATAAATTGTCCTTCCTAAAATTTCAAGCACCTGTCTATTTGAGTACACCTTAAGTTTTGAACAACTACTGAATGTTACCTGGAACCAAATTTTCTTTTTAGAATACTGAACTAGACTCCTAAGTATACTTTAATAAATAATACAACTTTATTTATGGATAAATTATTTATAATAAAAATTATAATATAATTATGAATGAATTAATATTTGTGGATTTTATTATTAATTTCATTTATTAATACTATTTACTTAAAATTTACAAAATGTACTTTCAAATAAACTTCAATAAGTTACACTTTAGAATATTAATTATCATTTAGGCAGAGAAATCACCATCTACAGAACTGCACAGTATTCACCCATAAGCACCACATAAATTCTAATACTCTGATACCATTTCACCAGGGTGCCAAGAAGAATCACTAGTCTATAACCTTCTCCTAATTTTTCCTCCAGTTTGCAAAAATGTTGGAAAATTTTAGCATAAAGCACAGAGTTTCTGGAAAAGTACTATCCAACTATCATACAATTTTCTATATATTTGTGCTTTCTCTTCACAATGAATCACTCATTCTGCCATCTACACAGCCTAAATAAGGAAAGTAACGCCAGGTAGTTTGGTTTGACTGGTTTTCGTGGTCAGACACACTTTGTTAAAAACACCACCCAGATAAAGAAGGCATGGTATTATTATATTCTTATCAAATCATATTTAAAGATTTATGTTTAACCTTGAAAATTGGCTGCTAGCCCAAATTTCTTGGTTGCAGCTAGAGGTAGTGGTTACTAGATTTGTCTAATGCAAACACAGGCCAAGTCAAATTTTCTTCCACCCACAGAGTTTCAGAGGGGTATATCCTGCCTGTTTGCTGCCAGTTGAGGCAAGTTGCCAGACTCCAGTAGACTTACTGAAGCAGATATGTGAAAAAGATCGCCCACTCTAATGCAGAAATAATCATCAATCTTTCAACAGAAAATGAAATTCACAAGAATGAGGAATTGGTAGCATTCCCCAGTCTGGATAAGGCTGCCAGATCCAGAGTAATGAACTTTGCTATCCTCAGTAGCATACGTTCTTCCATACCTGGCTCCAGTGAGTCCAAGGTAGGCTCACAAAGCAAAGCTTCAATCTCCTCTACTTCCTGTATTTGTTCCAGGATTCATCTTTCTCCACTTTCCTTTTAATGCTGAGTGCCTGTCCCCAGGCCTTTCTTTTTCCATTTTCATACTATGTTAAGAGCTTTCTGAGAAACAGAGAACTTGATCACTTCTCACATCACACTGATGCAGTTATGATGATGCAGGTAATTATAAATCTTTAATGACTTTAAGTTTGTTCCACCTCAGAGCCCTACGGCATGTTTTTCATTACTTGCTAGAAATACGTCAAAGTATAAAGGCCTATGATTTGTCTTTCCCCAGGATTTATCTTTTTTATAAAAGTTATGAATATTACAGTACTCCAGTTAGGTATACTCCAAATCTCATATTTATTTACATAGCAATAAAATATATATTATTCTGAAACTCCTCTATACAGGAAGGAAAAGTATCAGTTTAATGTACTCCTGAGACTTCTTCCCTCCCTATGGAGTCCTGAGATGACCCAAAGGATTTTTCATATCCAGAAGAATGTTTGGTGGGTGGATTCTCTAGTTTTCATGCACGTTCTTCATCTCTGAATAATCTGCGGTTCCAGACAGCATAGTCCCTTGATAGGCTGTCATCCCTCTGGTGTTTCCCAAACTTGGGCATCAAGCTTCCTTTTGAGGCTGAGAATCCTAGTGTTGTGAGCACTAAGTACAATTCCCTTAAATAACCACACAGCATTTTTCTCAGATATGATTACCTCCCTGGAGCAGGGAAATCGAGGAGAGTAAGCGTCCACACTACTTCCAGGAGGCCCCAACTCTCTGGCCCCTTCTAAACTAAATGACTCTCTTCATCTGCAATTTCAACTCTTATATCTCTTATCTAAGCAGAAACCCTCAACATTTTATGTTTCAGGAAACAAAAGCCAGGAGAGGGCTTCCCTCTGTCTGATAATTTCTTCTTTCAGCCTAACCCCACATATGCCTCCAAAACAAAAGTAATCACAAACTTCTGGGAATTTGGAAGTGAGAAAATAAACCAAAACACATATCTCACTTTACAGTACATTTTGTTTCCCACCGAACACTTTTTTTAAATTGAAATTTGCATACTATAAGTCCAGTCCAGTTCAGTAGTTCATGTCTGACCCTTTGTGACCCCATGGACTGTAGCACGCCAGGCCTCCCTGTCCATCATCAACTCCTGGAGTTCACCCAAACTCATGTCCATTGAGTTCGGTCATGCCATCCAACCATCTCATTCCTCTGTCATCCCCTTCTCCTCCTGCCCTCAATCTTTCCCAGCATCAGGGTCTTTTCCAATGAGTCAGCTCTTCACATCAGGTGGCCGGAGTGTTGGAGTTTCAGCTTCAACATCAGTCCTTCCCATGAACACCCAGGACTGATCTCCTTTAGGATGGACTGGTAGGATCTCCTAACTGTCCAAGGGACTCTCAAGAGTCTTCTCCAATGCTGCAGTTCAAAAGCATCAATTTTTTGGCACTCAGCTTTCTTTATAGTCCAACTCTCACATCCATACATGACTACTGGAAAAATGATAGCCTTTACTAGACAGACCTTTGTTGACAAAGTAATGTCTCTGCTTTTCAATATGCTATCTAGGTTGGTCATAACTTTCCTTCCAAGGAGTAAGCGTCTTTTAATTTCACTCCACCACATACTGAAGACTCAGTTTTTGAGTCATTTGAAACATTCCTATCAATATCCTTGATCAATTTATAATTGTAAATCTCTTTATTGTAATACAAAGAATTAAAACACGTTTTCTCATTTAATGCCTTAACAAACCAGTACTGTTCTTATCTCTAAATATTCAATCACTGGATGACATACTCCAAAGGGATACAGCTAAGTGTAAATGGAATAGTTTTTCAGATGAACTTGAGTAGAATCCTGATTTGTACCACTTATTATTTGATAATGAAATCCAATGATTCTTATCCTGTTTTAAACATTTGTCACTATTTTCCTTGGCACACTATCTAACATGGTTTCTTTAATGATATATTTTTTACATTTTTATGTTTAATTTTTATCCCATCTCTATTACTAAAACTTAATGGAAGTTCTGGTCTTATTTAACTATTTCATCAATTCCCACTGAATCATTATTGTCTATACATCTAAGGTCTAACTCACCTTTCTTTAATCATGTAACCTTAGGACATTTCCACCAATATCATCATTGAAGATAAAACAATATTTTGAAAGTAGTTTATTCACCTCCCATCTTCTGTTAGATTCCAGACACAAATGCCTTAGAAGTTCTAAGTTTTCGCTTTATTGTCAGCAATATGAATATTTTCTAATTTCCTCAGAATATGATCTTTGTAAAGTCAGATTCAGCTGTCTTACTCTCTTTTCTTCAGTCCTTGCCTTATCAGTTTCTCCACAGCAATGAATGGCAAATCATTGTATTTAAGAATTTTCATATTCTAAATCAAGGAGTTTTTCCTAGTAAGTCAAATAAGCTAGATTATTCACATTATTAGCAATTGAATGTCAGAATGCCCTCCCCTTAATCTGCAGAAAATTTACTCTAGTCCATTATTTTTTTCAAAGTAAGGACCACAGTTTTTACAATACTTGAGGTTACACAAGTCAATCCATAGAAAATATGTTAAGGAAATATCCAGAGCCCCAAAAATCAACTATTTTCATTTATCTAATCCCCCTTCAATTTTAAATGCATGATACTGAATATGTTGGTCACCTATCATTTGGAGAAGTAGTAACACCTATATTCACAATTGTATAAGACAGATGATACTCTGTGTTGATCTGAAATCACTGCCTTGAAGGACTTATCAGATTTTTATTATCTTAAGACGGTTATCCTATTCAATTTCCAAAGGCCAGCTTCTGAATTCTTATGCATATGTGCGACACCCAATGATATTGGGGAATGCTTGTATCAATACATCTATACACATATGGAGAAGGCAATGGCAACCCACTCTAGTACTCTTGCCTGGAGAATTCCATGGACGGAGGAGCCTGGTGGGCTATAGTCCATAGGGTCACAGAGAGTCAGACACGACTGAGTGACTTTACTTTCTTTCTATAGTTCCTTTTGGAGAAGGAAATGGCAACCCACTCCAGTGTTCTTGCCTGGAGAGTCCCATGGACGGAGGGGCCTGGTGGGCTGCAGTCTATGGGTTTGCAAAGAGTCAGACACGACTAAGCAACTAACACTCATGCACACACACTCATATAGGCACGATCGGGCAATACTTCACCATTTTATATTTATCCTTTCCAAATAAAGGGAAATGGAGTCATTGCTCTTTCTTTTTCATTTTTTGGTGATTCTTTAAAAGTTGAGCCACATCTTTTTCAAAAGGGAAACATAGTAATACATGCTAAATATGAAAAAGAAGTTACTGTATGACATTCCATTCATTTACCAAAAAAATGATTTTTTAGGGAATTTTTTTTCCATTTCTTATAGTGTAGCCACCAGTTTCAGTGTCTCATCTCTATTACTGTTAATATAATGTGACAGATTAAACTATTTAAAAGGCAGAAATACCCTATCTCAAAATGAGATTTCTTTTAACATTCCTTTATCATCTATGAATCAGGGGATTCAATTTTTTCAAGATGGGTTTCAAAAGAAGCTCATCTAGTCTGATGAGTTGACTAGAAAAAAACTCTAACCATTTCCTGGGATCTTTAATTCTGGATATTGCACAAAAGAATCAGAAAATATATGCAAAACCTACAAATCAACAAGAAAGATAAAAACATTCCAACAGAAAAACAGACATGATATATGATTACCTTTGGCAAAAGAGGAAATATAAATGTCAATACACATATGTAATCATTAGTAATAAAACAATTACTTTATTAAGAATCAAGACCTCAATGAGAAGTCATTTTAGACCCATCAGATTAGAAAACATAAAGAAATCAGGTAATACTAAATCTAAATGTTGATTAATATATGAAGCAAAAAGAAAACTAATACATTTATGCTAGCAGAACTATATTTATGAATGTATCAGTGGTATAACCCTTGGCAAAACGTGTCATTATATATACATCCACAGGCCCTATGACCTAAGGGTACCACCTCTAAGTACCCTAAAATAATTGCTATATATATTCATCAGGAGACATAAAATAATGCTCATAATATATTGTTTATTACATCAAAACCAACTGAAAACAGTCTCAAAACTCATTAAAAGAAGATTGTCTATATAAATTTAGTGTATACTCACCATGTGCTAATAGGCAGCAGTGAATATGAATGAAAAATGGCTACTCTCAGCAATGTTAAAAATTCTTAAAAACATAGTATTGGGGAAATCAAACCATGTAATAGAATAATACAGGGGTCATGATGCTGCTTTTACGAAGTGTGAAACCAAGTAAAATTAAACTATTATTTAAGGACAAAGTTTTTTAAAAGAATAAGAATAAAATAATAAATTCAGAATAGTAATCTCTTCTTGGAGGAAATTAAGAGAATGAATTAGAGAAACAGCACAGAGATGGATGATATAGAACAAGGAAATTTCTAGATCTTAAACTGAGTAATAAGGTCATAGGTACATATGTTTTATAATTTATAATGTAACTTGCTAACACTAAAGCATTTATATGCATGATTGAGTATCAGTGAACTCAATGATTTATTTTCCTTGTCCTTTTTTATAAAACACGACCAACAGTAATCTCAGAGAAGGGTTTCTCAAGCTTGGCAGTATTGACATTTGGGGCCAGAGCACTGTTTTGTGGCATGGGACTATCTTTGTATTGTAGACTGTCCAGCAGCGTTGCCTGGTCTCTACTTCTCAGACGCAAGTAGAAGTTCTCAGTTGTAACAACCCAAAATATCTTTAGACATTGCCAAATATATCCAGGGGGCAAAATTCATACCCCGGCTTGAGATCTTCAGTCTTTCAGGAATAATTTATGTGAGATTCACATGAAATAAGAGCATCCTTGTCTTTAAAGATGAAGAGACGCTAAGAGGAATTCAAGCAGACCTTGCTAAGATTCCCCCAGTTTCCTATACTTAACTTATACTCTTTTCCCCATCATATTTTCCCATGAATTTCCATTTTTCATCAACCTAGCATAAAAAGACAGATTTAACCACAACTTTGGGTCTTCATTTCCTTATGAAAGTTCCCATGTCATATGAAACTTATATTAAATAAATGTGTATGCATTTCTCCTTTGAACAGAGCCCCAGCTGAGAATCTAAAAGATTTTGTTTCCTTCTGTATGCAATCCTAATCCATAAACTAAATATAAAATCTCTTGCTGAGTCATCTTTAAAGAACTATGGAATGTGTCTTTTAGGTCAAGATTTTTATATTTGCATTATGCAAATTTTCAGGCATACATAAGAACAAATAACACTATGAATTCCCACACATTTATTATTTAAATCCATTGAGTAAGACTGTGTTCTTGTTTTCTCACAATCACATTTTCAATAAAAATTAAGAAATAAATATAACAAATTTCTGTCATAGCATGACTTTAACTCAGTTATGCATGTCGTATGTATAAAGTGATTTTTTTTTATATTTTATGACCGAAATAATGATTACTGACTTTCTATGTGAAGACATATCTTAGAGTCTGTAATTTCTTCTAAGATTTCAATGTGATCATAAATCAACGTTGTCAAATTAACACGATATGGAAAGATGAATGCACAGAGAAAAAATGAAACCAAATTTCTTGATATATGATCAGGCCATCCAAGATGACTGTTCTCTCTCTGTTCATCCTCTGCTGAATCAGTGCCTGCTTCACATACACCCTACTCACATTACTCACCTTACATACTGCCCCATCTAGTAATTGTTTGAAACCTTAGATTTGAACATCTCCAACAAGACAGCTTGTCAAAGGAACAGTGAGAGGTGTACTCTTTTGCTGGTTTCCCCGTAACCAAATGATTATCCAACCTGGAGTCAATTCCTCCTAAAACAGGTAAACTTCCCCTAGCCCTGAGAGTGAAAACTGCTGCCACGTCCTCCCATTTATCTGCCCACCTGTCACTATGGAACCTTGCCTCAGACATGGAAGCTCCTCCATCCATTAAATCACTGAGGTCTCTGTTGCTGACTCCAGGCTCTTTCCTCCATCTTGCAGATGGATATGCACAGGGCTTTCCGGCCTGTGGGGTGCAGCCCTACACAGACATGAGGCAGCGCCCATGCTTCTCCAGACCTTGGGTAGAGATATGTGCATTCACTAGGGCTTCTAAATTCTGTGTACAGCTGAGACAATTTTGTGACCATTCTATACACATAGTTACATTTGAGAAAATTAAAGAGGAAAGAAAAGCATTAGGGCTTATAAAAAAATTCAGTTTACAAAACTCAGTATGTCAGTGTTTTCCTAATCCAATAAAGTAAGAGCAACTACCTTGCCACTTTAGATAAAAGAGTAAGTTTCTCATACCTTGTCCTTAATGCATCATTTCAGAACATTCAGTTTATAAAACCATAAGAACACTTCAAAGACTTGGATTTATCAAAGAAACAATCTAAGTTGATAGAGAAAATTTAAACATAAGTGAAATAATCATGTTTTCTACAGAATAAATGCAGCCTTGAATTGTGTAAAGCAAATACTACTTCTCCTATTGTTATTTATTGTAGACCAAAAATTCATTTCACCAAAAATAAAATTCTTTTGCCCTGACATAAGGTATACAAATAAATCAATCTAATAATAGTTTGTTTTTTGCATCAAAAAGTGTGTGGCTTAATGTGTTAGTTTTTCCTTGTTTCTTTCTTCCACCTAAGTGGTTTGGAAGGAACAAAGTACATGGTTTCAGAAGTCACAGCATTTTTTTCCACCACAGACAGAATATGTGATTTATTAGCTAAACGTATCTGTATCCTGAACTACTTCTATTACCTTTGCTTTTTTACCTACTCCTTTTTTCCTGTCAGAGGCCAAGAATAATTCCCATGTATAAAATGGGACCTAAGAAAGTGAGATGCAGTACAATTTGCCCACGTCTCAGTGCAAATCAGTGAACAAATCAATTCATATAATTTTTACAGATCTAAGAAAGATACTAGAGGTACCCTGGCTGACCCGTTTTACACATGAGAAAACTGGACCTCCTTTTTCACATCATCATCAGTTCAGTTTAGTTCAGTCGCTCAGTTATCATATCTTTTCATTTTTTTCCAAACCACAAGTATAGAGACCTTGCAAAGAATTCCTGCCCAAGAGGGACTATGCCATGCATCCAGTGTTATCTGACAGCGACTTTTTAAGCTACAGATTTTAAAATTTCTGTTCTGTAACCTATAATTGTTCTCAGTCTAACTTCGAATAAATGAAATGGCAGTTCCAAATGTCCTTTGGTCTATTTCTGGCATGATAGCAAATAATCATATAGGTATGAATTTTTAATCAGAAAAAAAGGAAAAAGAAACTAAAAGGAGAAAAAATAGTCTCCTCCTCCCCTTACTCTCTCTATATATTCCCTTCTCTTCCTGAAGTAATTATTGATAAAAATTTGTTATGTATTTATGAAGAAATAAGACTTTCAGATTGCCAAGAACTTTTCAAGGATATTCTTATTCAATGTATCTTATCCAAGCCAAGTGGCTGGTTTAAGTATTACTCATTTATTCAACAGCTGTTTATTGACCTCTTTATTAAATGTCAGGCACAATTTTTAGAGTCATGATAAATCAATGAAAAGACAAGCAATGATTCCCACTCTCGTTCATCTCATATTTTATGGAAAAAAGTGTTTAAAAAAACCTAGGCATTCACAGGATAGGGAACAAACTCTAAATGTTAATGACTGTATTTTGTTTCACAGAGCTTTAAAATGGAGGCATTTGTATGTTTAAGTAACAGGCATATAATAATGATATAGAATATTATCTGGGAATCTCAAAATATGTTTGATTTATGAATTAATGTACTAAGTTTAAAAATTGCTGAATAAATATAAGGATTACATATATTAAAGATCAAAAAAGCCTTGTCACTATATTTTATTTGAAAGTGAATTTGCTTTTATTAGTAAATTCATTTAACAATTAGATTTATAATGTTTCTTCAGTTTGATGCATTTAAAATGAACCTTACCTAATTTTTCACTGGGCAGGTAAAAGATAAGTAATTTATATTAATCTATAACTATGACACAAAATCAAAATATTCTATATTTTTAAAATATAGGAATGAATATTTTATATTAATATAGTTCAATTAAAGAACCTAATGTTATTTTATTGAAATGAATGCTTACATGAAAATAATTTAAAATTAATTCTAATTTACATTATAAACATCATAATACTCATTACTTGCAATTTAAAAATATTAATGTATTCATTAATTATTATGAATGCCAGTTACTAATGAACTCTCAAAGGATACCAGTAGTCATTTTAAACAGTTGAGATTTGACAAATTAGTCAAGAAAATCCTTTTACAAGGTTATCTAAAGTATGAGTAAAATTCTACACTTCATGTCAGTAAAAGATGCCAGTAGTTGCACAAAGAAAAGAACTATATCCTTATTTCTTTCTATTATTCTAAAAAAATTAAATTGTTGTAGCTGGTAGATTGTGTTTATTTAGCATAAAGCTTACATGATTAAATGTATTCCCCATCTTCCCCAACAAAGCATTATTATGACAGGGAGGTATGAGACAAACTCATTTTATTCCCAGGAATAAGGCATTATCACTTCATTAAAAATGTACACAATGTGTTTCTGGAATAATTTTCTTCTTATTTGCACATATATCCAAGATAAACCCAGGAGCATAGCTTTTCTGTAGGAACACAGTGTAGAGGAATAAACATTATTGTTTTTCTGTGTACTAGGTTATAGGAGAAAACTGAAGTCCCTGTCCTGTTAATCTCTCCATTTCACTTGTTCACTAAAACATATTCCTAAGAATAGTTTTCACAGGGTTCATAATTTAACAATCTAGAAAAGTAGACAAAATGTATAGCAAACAATTTCAATCCATGGCGGGTGAAAGTTCTGAAATAAACAGCACCTTAAAAACAAAAAGGCAAAGATTTGAGGATATTTCTAGTCATCGACCTGACTAGGTTATGAGATGCCCAGTCATTTGGTCAAACATTATTATGGGTGTGAAGGTGAGGGTATTTCTGGATGAGATTAATATTTGAACCTGTGGACTGGGTAAAGCAGAGTGTGCCTCAACCAATCAAAAACCAGAACAGAACAAAACTGCTGAGTAAGAGGGAATTCCACCCGCCTGACTGATGAGCTGGGAGACTGATCTTTTCCTGTCTTTGGATTTAAACTGAAAAGTTGTTTCTTCTTGGGTCTTAAGCCCTCTGAGTTTCAGATGGGAATGACATCATTGCTCTCTTGAATCTCCAGGTTGCCAACTGCACGTCTTAAGATTTCTCAGGCTCCGCTTGCAGGAGACAATTCCTTATAATGAATCTCTTTCTCTATGTATACATCCTATTGGGTATGTTTATCTGGAGAACCCTGACAAATACATCACTAAACGTGCCCCATTCTACCATGAGTAATATTTCATGTAATACAGTTGAAAGCCCTGACCACCTGTGCACTAGAAAATCTGCATGTAATTTATAGTTGGCCCTCTATATCCTCAGATTCTGTCAACTGCAGATTATATACTACTGTAGTATATAACATTAAAAAAAAATAGTATAAGTGGACCTGTGCAGTTCAAATTTGTTGATCCAAGGATCAATGGTAATATATGTAAAAAAATACCAGCCTTGATTTTCAAAACAACAATTTTTCCATATTGTTTTAATTTTTAGAGACTGGTACAGAGATTTTACTGAATAATTTTTTTGTGGTCTTCTATGCTACTGGTATTTGGTTTCAAAAGACAAATACAGGATTGTTTAAATAGCATTTCTTTAGTAATTTCCCTTTCAAATGTAGAATGTGGCATTTGGGGAGGGGAAGAAAATTATAAAAATATACATTTACCAACTTTTCAAAAAGTGCAGTTGTCAAATTATGAAGCAGGAAAAAATAATAGATCCACTAATATTAGCAGAGATGTATTCCAGATGGGTTTCTTAAATTATGGTTATATTTCAGAACTAAACTAAATATTTGAATACATTTTAATAAAAATATAGTTGAGAATCAACGCTACATAACAAACCATAAAAAAATGTGCTAACAATGTTTCTATTTTAGTATCCTAAAGAAGGAAGATTAAAATTCTTACCTACAATAGATTAGGATAACTAATAATGTGCCATGTAGTTACAAAAATCAAATTTTCAACAAATATTTTCTTTAATAAACAAGTGCAAAAGAAATTAAATATAAGCTTCCAAATTTTGTATTCTGCTTTGCTTTTCTTTAATTGCTAACTCAAGTTACATCACTGGTTGAAATTGATGTTTATTCTCAATAATACTGTACCTCATAGGCTATAAGTAAAGTAAAAATTGAGCCAGCTACATGTTACTTGATAAATAAAGTCCATTTTGATGTTTAATCATCCTAAATTAGCACCAATACTTATTGCTTTTCTTTAACTATATCAATTTTAATGTAGCAAAACAGTTTTGGATTTGTAGTAAGAGAAAAAGTCCAAATCATTAATGTGATAATTGTTTGTTGAAGTTCTTCTAAAAGGTTATACTCTTGAGCCCTAGTTCCCGCTTCTGTAAAATGGTACCTTTCCCTAATGATAATTTGACAGAATTAGAAGAATATATATACGAAAATAAAATAACATTTTATTTTTGTGTATTTATATGTGAGTGTGTATATGTGTGTGTGTGCATCCTAAATTGCTTTAGTTGTGTTGGACTCCTTGTGACCCTATGGACTGTAACCTACCATGCTTCTCTGTTCAGTGGATTTTCCAGGCAAGAATACCGGAGTGGGTTGCCATTTCCTTCTCCAGGGGACCACCCCAACCCAGGAATATGCCTCTTATGTCTCCTGCACTGACAGGCAAGTTCGTTAGCACTAGAGCCACTTGGCTAGCCAGATACATTCACTGCAACTAGAGAAAAGCCCATGCAGAAAGGAAAACCAGAACAGCCAAAAATAAATAAAGTTTAAAAAAAAGCAGGGGGGTGGGAAACCATGACGTCCCATCTAGCTCACCTAATTGCCTTTCATGTAAAAAAACTGATAATAATCCAAAGGATTCTTGCTCACAGAGATGCAAATATATTGTGTGTGCTGCTGCTGCTGCTGCTAAGTTGCTTCAGTCGTGTCCGACTCTGTGCGACCCCATAGACGGCAGCCCACCAGGCTCTGGCGTCCCTGGGATTCTCCAGGCAAGAACACTGGAGTGGGTTGCCATTTCCTTCTCCAATGCATGAAAGTGAAAGTGAAGTCATTCAGTCGTGTCCGACTCTTCGTGACCCCATGGACTGCAGCCTACCAGTCTCTTCCTTCCATGGGATTTTCCAGGCAAGAGTACTGGAGTGATGGTATGCAATCGATCACTGCCTTTGGAATAAACGTTTTTCATGTATTTATAAATTTATTTCAAAAATTCCTTATTTTCTATACTGAGTTTCTTGAGTTTCTCATTCTCCTTTGAACTGATTATAACATCTTATTAGTTCCCTCCTTAATAATGATTTAAATGAACCATTGACACATGTTCATTTAATATCTATATGAGCTGAGATTTTAGCTTTTAAAAGTTATTCTTAAAAAGTGCTATACATTTTAAAATTGTATGTTTATATACTAATGGAATTTTCACATTAGAAAAGACTTTTTCAAAAGACTACTTTGAGCATATTATTTTTGTTCCTTTTAATCTTTTTAATTTTCACACTAGATAGCTTTTTGAAGTCTGCAATGGAGTTTTAAACATATGGATTGGGGTAAATTAACCTTGTCAATTATATAATATTGCTTTTCAAAGCATAGATTTTTAAAAAAAATGGAATAAAAACACATGATAAACTATGATGAAATTTATTAGAATTCCCTAGTCTAGAAATCCTAAAGAGATTATAATATACATTGTGGGAATTTTAGTGTACTTTTACTGCACCCTTAATTATGCTAGAAAAGTATAGCTGTTTTCAAGGAATTAACAAAACCAACAAAGAATGTATTTACCACACTATGTACAAATTTGCCAGTGTGAAAATATAGCATAAATGAGAGTTAGATTTACTTTTTCAACATGACAGATGTGAAAACTCATAAAATAACAATCCATGTTAAGAGAGCTTTAATCTTCCACAAAATAAACCAGGGGTTTATTCAAAGGAAAAAAAAAAAACTGATTCCTGTACACTTCTTTTTGGATAAAATATTTCTAAGGGGTTCCTCTCTGATTTCCTTAAAACTCTGACTGCCTATCTTCCTGTTGAACTTCTAAAATAATTTCATGGTAGAATTTTCAGGTTTCTAAAAATACTTCAATTTTCTCTTTCCTGTTTTTCAGTTTTGCCTGCCTCTTATTCCCTAATGATAATTTTACCTCTGGCAGGCAACTTTGATCTTAACACCTTGTCCCTGAAGGAATCAACTGATGCTTTGAATTGAGCTGCTTTTTTAACTCATGTGAGTTCTCACAGTAACTAGTTGATAGAATTTTCAATTCACTCTATAAATTGAGTGTCAATTTTATCTGTAGCTGAATCATAACAAACTGATTTAAAAAGTTAAGCTATTCATTTGGGGTAAGCATTTCATCAATATGCTAACAAAACAATATTTTCAGATACCCATTGGTGATGTATATAGGATCACTGATTTATAGTTAATAAAATTGAAAATAGACATTTTAGTTTCTATAAGTGGGGAAGCATACTAATTATCATCTAAGCATTGAGTTTTCAAACAGTCTTAAGTCATAGAACTCCTCTTGAAAGAAAGGCATACAAGAAATCACCACTAAGCTCACTACTGACCTGGAGCCCTATATGTGGGGAGGAGGTATTTTGTCCATGGCTTACATCAGACTCCTATACACAAAGTATGAAAAATGTAACACCAAAAGGTACCAAGCATTGTACTTATAATTTATCTATCTGACAATCAGCATTTTAATTATTGAATGTGCATACTTGAAATGAAAATCTTTCAAAGGAAATTAACTGAAAAGTAAATTAAAAAAAACACCCACGTGGTTTTCTAAACCAACTTGAGATTTTTATCGTGGGCAATGATTTCTAGTTACATTTACTTGCATGGGGAGGGGCTGGGCAGTGGTTGAGAGTTTTAAATTGAAAAAGGACTATTTCCAAATATTGACTATAAATTCCTTTTCATCTGTGCAATTAAGAGTGAGGGTGTCAGTATATTTTCCCACCTGGCTTTGGCTTCTGCCAAGGAGCATTTGGAATCCTAGGTACACATCCAGAATTCCTGCTGCAGGCAGTGGCACCAGCCAGAGTGAGCTTCCTAGAACCTCCTTTTTCAGTTGAATCTATAAAATGACCGCAACAGTACAAGCACTATCTTAGAAAGGCATATTCTGCCCCAACTATCCTTTGAGCTTGACAGATATTTACAATTAAAGCAGGATCTTCCTTAGAAAACCCCATTTCTCTGTAATAAAGGGAATTCACTTTCAGCTGACAAAACTGCCTTCTGCAGCCTTTAGAAGTGGCTATTATTTGCAACTAATGCCAGGGAAATAAGCCTTTAAGTCCTAGTGTGAGCTTTTTGGTGACATACAGCAAAGATATATCCAATCTATCTTCAAAAAAAAGAGAGAGCAGTTCAGTTCAGTTCAGTCACTCGGTCATATCCGACTCTTTGCGACCCCATGGACTGCAACATGTTAGGCTTCCCTGTCCATCACCAACTCCCAGAGTGTGCTCAAACTCATGTCCATCGACTCAGTCATGCAATCCAATCATCTCATCCTCAGTCATCCCTTTCTCCTCCTGCCTTCAATCTTTCTCAGCAAGAGTCGTTTCTAATAAGTCAGTTCTTCACATCAGGTGGCCAAAGTATTGGAGTTTCAGTTTCCACATCAGTCCTTCCAATGAATATTCAGGACTGATTTCCTTTAGGATGTGACTGGTTTGATCTCCTTGCAGTACAAGGGACTCTCAAGAGTCTTCCCCAATACTACAGTTCAAAAACATCAATTCTTCAGTGCTCAGCATTCTTTATAGTCCATCTCTCACCTCCACACATGACTACTGAAAAAACCATAGCTTTGACTAGACAGACCTTTGTCAGCAAAGCAATGTCTCAGCATTTTATATGCTGTCTAGGTTGGTCATAGCTTTCCTTCCAAGGAGCAAAAGCCTTTTCACTTCATGACTACAATCACCATCTGCAGTGATTTTGGAGCCCCCACCAAAAAATAAAATCTCTCACTGTTTCCACTATTTCCCCATCTATTTGCCATGAAGTGAAGGGACCAGTTGCCATGATCTTAGTTTTCTGAATGTTGAGTTTTAAGCCAACTTTTTCACTCTCCTCTTTCACTTTCATCAAGAGGCCTTTTAGTTTCTTTTTGCTTTCTGCCATAAAGATGGTGTCATCTGCATAGGTGAGGTTTATGATATTTCTCCCAGCAATCTTGATTCCACCTTGTGCTTCATCTGGCCTGGAATTTTGCATGATGTACTCTGCATATAAGTTAAGTAATCAGGGTGACAATATACAGCCTTGCTGTATTCCTTTCCCAATTTGGAACCAGTCTGTTGTTCCATGTATGGTACTAACTGTTGCTTCTTGACCTGTATACAGATTTCTCAGGAGGCAGGTAAGGTGGTAGGGTATTCCCATCTTGCTGAAGAATTTTCCAGTTTGTTGTGATCCACAGAGTCAAAGGCTTTGGTTAGTCAATAAAGCAGAAATAGATGTTTTTCTGGAATCTCTTGATTTCTCGGTGATCCAAAGATTGTTGGCAATTTGATCTCTGGTTCCTCTGTCTTTTCTAAGTACAGCTTGAAATTCTAGAAGTTCATGGTTCACATACTGTTGAAGCCTGGCTTGGAGAATTTTGAGCATCACTTTGCTAGCATGTGAGATGAGTACAATTGTATAGCAGTTTGAACATTCTTTGGGATTTGAATGAAAACTGACCTTTTCCAGTCCTGTGGCCATTGCTGAGTTTTCCAATTTGCTGGCATATTGAGTACAGCACTTTCACAGCATCATCTTTTAGGATTTGAAATAGCTCAACTGGAATTCCATCACCTCCACTAGCTTTGTTAGTAGTGATGTTTTATAAGGCCCACTTGACTTTGCATTCCAGGATATCTGGCTCTAGGTGAGTGATCACACCATTGTGGTTATCTGTGTCATGAAGATCTTTTTCATATAGTTCTTATGTGTATTCTTGCCACCTCTTCTTAATCTCTTCTGCTCTTATTAGGTACATACCATTTCTGTTCTTTACTGTGCCCATCTTTGGATGAAATGTTCCCTCGGTATCTCGAATTTTCTTGAAGAGATCTCTAGTCTTTACCATTCTATTGTTTTCTTCTATTTCTTTGCACTGATCACTGAGGAAGGCTTTCCTATATCTCCCTGCTGTTCTTTGAAACTCTGCACTCAGATGGGTATATTTTTCCTTTTCTCCTTTGCCTTTAGCCTCTCTTCTTTTCTCAGCTATTTGTAAGGCTTCCTCAGACAACCATTTTGCCTTTTTACACTTCTTTTTCTTGGGGATGGTCTTGATCACTGCCTCCTGTACAATGTCGTCAACCTCCACCCATAGTTCTTCAAGCACTCTGTCTATCAAATTAATCCCTGGAATCTATTTGTCACTTCCACTGTATAAGGGATATGATTTAGGTCATACCTGGTCTAGTGGTTTTCCCTACTCTTCAATTTAAGTCTGAATTTGGCAATAAGGAGTTCATGATCTGAGCCACAGTCAGTTCCTGGTCTTGTTTTTACTCACTTTATAGAGCTTCTCCATCTTTGGGTGCAAAGAATATAATCAGTCTGATTTCAGTATTGACCATCTGGTGATGTCCAAGTTTAAAGTCTTCTCTTGTGTTGTTGGAAGGGGTGTTTGCCATGACAAGTGCATTCTCTTGGCAAAACTCTTCATTCTGTTATCCTTTGCCCTGCTTCATTTTGTACTCCTAAGGCCAAATTTGCCTGTTACTCCAGGTATCTTGACTTCCTACTTTTGCATTCCAGTCCCCGATGATTAAAATAACAGCTTTTTTGGGTGTTAGTTCTGGAAGGTCTTGTATGTCATCATAAAACCATTCAACTTCTGCTTTTTCAGCATTACTGGTCAGGGCACAGACTTGGATTACTGTGATATTGAATTGTTTGCCTTGGAAACAAACAGAAATCATTGTGTTGCTTTTGCATTTGCACCCAAGTACTGCATTTTGGATTCCTTTGTTGACTACGAGGGCTATTCCATTTCTTCTAAGGGATTCTTGCCCACAGTAGTAGATATAATGGTCATCTGAATTAAATTCTGCCATTTCAGTCCATTTTAGTTTGCTCATTTCTAAAACATCAACATTCACTCTTGCCATCTCCTGTTAGACCACTTCCAATTTGCCTTGATTCATGGACCTAACAGTCCAGATTCCTATGCAATATTGCTTTTTACAGCATCGGACTTTCCTTCCATCACCAGCCACATTCACAACTGGATGTTGTTTTCACTTTGGCTCCGTCTCTTCATTCTTTCTTGAGTTTTTTTCCACTCCTCTCCAGTAGCATATTGGGCACCTACCAACCTGGGGAGTTCATCTTTCAGTGTCATATATATTTCTGCCTTTTCTTACTGTTCATGGGATTCTCAAAGCAAGAAAAGATATTAGAAAATCTTATAAGACTCTTAGAAGAGTAAAAAAGTAGAGCAAATTTCAGTGGCACAAGAAAGTCATCTGAAGCAGACCAGCTGCTCTCAAGGATGGGGCTACATCTTCCCAAGCTGTCTTCTCTCTACCTGTTGGTTTCTCTGTTTATTCTTGGTTCCTACTTGCTCATGCTTTGGGGGAATCAGTCCACTTCTTAGCTCCAGTGTACACTGTGAACAGGCATACTCTGTGTGTCTCATTTCAGATTCCTGAGAATCAGAATCTAGTCCTTAGATAGCCCATTGGTTGAATAAATTGTGCAGTCAGAGACAGTATAACACACATAGCAATGAACAGGACAGGCAAAGTCCCTGACTTCCTGGAGCTAACAGCATCTTGACTATCACTTGATAATTATGTGATAATTTAAAGGCAGCAGGACTGTGGGAACATTCTCTTTTCTATAAATGCACTCTAACAAAGCACACGATGAAATAAATCCCTAACACACTTTGCTCACTTCTTTTTATTTTGCCATTGTTTTGCCTCTGCCACTACTGTTAACCACTTTCGTTTTTAATATTAATGACTTTTTTATTCAAGGCTACTACTCTTAACCAGACATACTCTAAGCCAGTGGGTCTCATAGAGTGTTGCCCAGATTGCAGGCGGTAGAAGTACCTAGCAATTTATTAGAAATGCCAGTGTTAGGATCTTTACCCAGACCTACTCAATCAGAAACTGAAGAACCACTGCTCTATTCCTTCAATTCAAATATGTCAGTCTACCTTTATTCTACCTGCTTTCTAATAACTTCAATGGATTCTCTGAGTTCCTCACTACTTGGTTTGAAAATATAAGTACATACTGTTCAAAAATGATTCTCCCATCCCCATTTAGAATCTCTGTCCCTAAACTAAACAAAACTTTTCACATTAGTCTTCTTGTCCACAGGAGTCAAAGCTATTAATCAAGTCCTACTTGGTATCTGTCTGGAACCATGTTAAAATTCAACTCACCAAAAAAGAAATACAATCCATCAATTTTAAATTTAAGATGAATCAATTCAACTAGATTAATCATTTCTCCCTTCATCTGTCAACCAGTCCAACCTATTATGTTTGAAACAATGCCAAATAAAAGCATTCAAACTTCCTAGGATTTTAGATAGAGGACAACTTTGAAAATATAATAAAATACAGAACTAAAATCTCTCAGTGGGCAATGAACTTAGTTACTCTAAAAAGCCATTGATTATTTAGCCTCTCAAAATATATTCTGCAAACAAAGCCACTTTTTAAAATGAACCTGTATTCTTGGGGGAAATTACATTGTAAGGTGTTTTAAAAAAAAAAGCTTTGCGTGTTACAGAAAAAATTGCATTCATAAAACTGTATTCCTAGAATGCCATGTCTAGGTCTTTTTGGGTCAATGTTCTCTGCACCACACTTTTGCTAGCATATTTTAAAAAGTTTTCCACCAATATATCACTACCGTTTTTACTAAAATACCTGCTTCCTAATAACTTATTTAGTAAATATTTTTGTTCCTTAGGCATTACTCTTATATAACAATTGTTAAATTAATCATTTATGCAGTCTTCTTACTTCCAACCAACCATTGGCTTCACGAAGGTAAGTAACTGTAACTGCTGTAACTTTAGCATCTGACTCAGCAGCTGGCTCATAGTTGGGTTTTTTTTGTTTGTTTTATGGCTGTACCATGCAAGATGCAGGATCTTAGTTTCCTAACTAAGAATTGAACCTGCACGCCCTTCAGTAGAAGCAAGGAGTCTTAACCACTGGACTGACAGGAAAGTACCTCTGACTCATATTTGTTGTTCAATATATGTTGGCAGAAACGATGTATGAGAAGAATGAAAATGTTGTGGCTGGTGAAAAATAATAATTTTTAAAAAAGGAAATACTGATAGGCTTAGAAAGTATTATGAACTCAATAATACCTCCTGGGAACAGATAGCAAATGCATGAAGGTTTAATGTGTTTTGTAATTCATTACCAATTTGTGTACCAATGTCCAGAATATACACTTGATAGTCAACCTTTAATATTGCTTTGTGGAAAAGAGTTTGAGAGTATTTGTGCTCCAGCTTTCTTACCTCAAGGCTACAGGATATTGAAACAGAACAAACAACTGTCCGAGTTTTTCGCACTTTCCAGGGGTGGAAATTTTACGAGATCTTGGGAATTCTTGCATTTTATCATACTGACAGTAAAGAAGTTACTCCTTGAAAGAACCAATTATGAGATCACTAGGCAATGTATCCTAACTCTTGACTTATGCCTTCCGAACATACACCATATCTTACCTAACCTGTTGATTATTTTGCTAGATTAGGAGAACTAACAATGAAGAATCAAGTAGTTAAAGAATGACTAGCTCTCCACCCTCAGGAGCCCCCTTAGCAATCCTATAGGCTGAATGTACGGGAAGATAACCTCTGAAGAGGGTCAGCTAGTCCACAGCCTTTGGGGAATGATGCAGAACCCAACCTTCTGCCTCAATGATCTACTGAAAGTCTCCCTCCCCTTTTCTCTTTAAAAATTGTCATATCTGAGCAGAACTGGTCTCAGAACAAGAGTTCACCTTCTCCCTAGATCGATGGCTTTTCTGATTAGAGCATCATTCCATTCTACTGATACTTGCCTTCATTCACATTTGAGTTGCAAGTAACTGAAGTTCTATAAGAAACTGTCAGATAGAAAAAAAATTTTAGCACAGTTACTTTGGACTTCTAATTCTGGCTTCAACACTTTATAGATATTTAATAGTAGACAAGTCGATTTATCACTCTCAACAATCTTACTTTTAGAGGAATAGAGGCAATAATGTGACAACTAGGGATGACATATCCTGAGTATAAAAGAGACAATAAATGTTAACTACTTTGTTTTTAAAATTGGTTTTAAAATTGTAGGGACTTCTCAGAATTGGTTTCTATAAGATGCTTCTGTTGAAGAAGAATGCCATTGTTAAGTTTTATTGTCTTCAACTCTTTTTTCAGTTATCTTCAAATTAGTCAAATTCATACTTTCATAGATTACCATAGCTAATACAATTAAAATTCATACCACAAGTATCAGTGTATGAACATATACACAATTGTTTAATTTGTCCTAAGACAAATTTTGTCACAGAAAAAAACTGGCATTATTTGGCAGAAATATCAACATTCTGGGAATGAGGGTGGGAAGTCTAGTTGGTTGCTACTCAGGGCTGGTGTACTGGGATGACCCAGAGGGATGGAATCAGGAGGGAGGGAGGTGGGAGAGGGGTTCTGGAAGGGGAACACATGTATACCCATGGCAGATTCATGTCAATGTATGGCAAAACCAACACAATAATGTAAAGAAAAAAGTCTTTACTGAATTTGTTACAATAAAAATAAATAAATAAAAAATAAAAAAGACTGAAGAAAAGCAAAAAAAAATTTTTAATAAAATTGTTTCATCAGTTAAAAAACAAAAGGAAGATAAACACATTTTGAAAAGTGAAAGTGAAAGTGAAATTGCTCAGTCCTGTCTGACTCTTTGGGACCACTTGGATTGTAGCCCACCAGGCTTCTCTGTTCGTGGGATTTTCCAGGCAAAATACCAGAGTGGGTTGCCATTTCCTTCTCCAGAAACACATTTTGACTTAAGTATAAAAAATAAGCATATATTTGTAATTTTCTTTGACCTTTACAATTAAATATAACCTCCAAAATTAGGGAGTTCAACTTATTTAACATATACTGTTTTGACTTTCTTATCTTTCCTCTTTGAGTAACTAGTTCACTGTAAATAAAGACATGCATACTTTAATGCTATCCTTTTACATTTTGGAGGCAATAATAAAACTAACTGCTTTATTATAGATCAGACAATACTCTTCTTGGGTTCTTACTTATATCAGAAAAATACTTTAATCTTTTACAATAGTGTCTCCTTTAGCATTTTACAAAATAAAATCACTTTAAAAATAGCTCTAATCAGTTTCATTACTGGCTCCTGGAAACCAGTAAATAAATAAATAAATAATTTAGGTAAAGCTTTAAAAATGGGCTTAAGATTATAAATTTTAGAACTATAAGATCTACTGCCTCTGATCACTGCTCATGTTTTTATATGTAAATACTAGGATTACAGCTTGATCTTCAAATATTAACCTTCTCCTTCCAGTTCTTTTTTTTTTTTTATTTATTAGTTTTGCCATACAATGACATGATATCGCCATGGGTTTACATATGCTCCCCCTCCAGAACCCCCCTCCCTCCTCCCTCCATCCTCCCACCCCCCGGGAAATCTTGATGCACCAGCCCCGAGCATCAATCCTGGGCTGGCGATTGATTACACATATGATAATTAACATGTTTCAATGCCATTCTCCCATATCATCCCACCCTTGCCCTCATCCACAGAGTGCACGAGTCTGTTCTATACATCTGCGTTCCTTTTGCTGTCTCGCATGCTGGGTTCTCATTACCGTCTTTCTAAATTCCGTATATATGCGTTAGTATACTGTATTGTTGTTTTTCCTTCTGGCTTCCGTCACTCTGGATAATGAGCTCCAGTTCCATCCACCTGAGTAGAACTGATTCAAATGAATTTTTTTACCAAATAGAAATGCAAACTAAATCCTCAGTAACTTGCATTACTTGGTGTATAATTTTCATCATTTGGGCCTCGTTCTGCCTGAAGGACATCTCAAGTTTGTACCCCGCATTATTTAGGATTTAAGAACAAAGCTACAGAAAGTGATATAATTCTGTTTTTCTAATTTGATATTAGTCAAATATCTTTACTTAATAAAAGTGGAAAAATAAAATTTAATGTAATTTAACTTTTCACCCTTAGGAAAAGAGGGAATGAATAAAAGAAAATAGAAAGGATAGGGATATGGGAGAGAAATCTTTCCCATGATAAAGAATTGAAAAGAATCTCCAAAGACCATAATACTACAATGAGAAGGAGATTCATACTCTGAAAAAAAATAAACAGAGAAAGAAAAGAAAAATAAATATAAGTTAAAAAAGAGAGAGAGTGAGGGCGATTGCTACCAGAATGTCACTAATAATTCCTTTTACTGCATCTGCATCACTGGGTAATCCTCACCCACATTAACCTGTGTTGAGTCATGTAATTCTGTTTGGCCAATGGGATGTGTGCAAGCATTATACAAGTGGAGACTTCATCAGTGTCTGCCTACTGAGACTTCCTCTCTCTTACTGCGTTTGGAAACCTTAGACCACTAAGTAAATATGTCTGTGCTAACCTGCTGGATAATAAGGGGCCATATGGAGAAGTAAGGAGCCTCAGCCCACAGCCCACTAGCCAACCATTTGCCAACAGCCAGATACGTGTGAGGCCATTCTAGATCACCCAGCTGCCAGCCAACCTGCCAGCTGTCCACAGAGCCATGAAAGAGCCCAGCAGGGATCAGCAAAGCTATCACAAACCAGAAATCCTGCCCATTCCAACCACAGAACTGTGAACAAAAGAAACTGGAATGCTTTAAGTCATTAAGTTCTGGAGTGCTTTGATGTTGGCAAAAGTCAACTGCCGCAGGGAACAATAAACAAATGGGAGAACAATAGCTTTTGCTGAGAAATAAGACAAGGTAAACTTACTTCTCCACTTGGTAGTTCATTTTAGCTGTTGGCTTCAGAATAAGTTACTATTTCACTCCTTATTGAAATGTGCATTTGTTTAATAAGTCTGATACACTGTAGGTTTGTTTTTACCCTAAAAGACCATCCTGCTGAAAAAACGCTAGAAGTAACAATACATTCTTTCCATCCTGTTCCTAGGGAGGAGTGTGCCAGGAGAGATACAAAATCTTGAATTTTCCTTTGGATAGAAACACATCACAGTGTTATCATCCTGCTTACAAAAAAGAATCAAACCAAAGATCAGATCTAGCAGTGTATTCCACTGACTAAGGTATCTTAAATATAACGTATCATTCAGAGACAAAGTAAAAATAATATTCATATTGACACTCAATTGTTTATGTATTATTAATTTTACTTACATATGCTACTGAATATAAGTTTTATTTGGTTCCATTATAAGTTCAACAAATATTTATAAATATTTTAAATATGCCTGACATTTTACTAATATGTCTGTGCTCTACTCTTTTTGAGTTTTATGATAAAAATTCTCATGCAAAATTATTTGTTTTTTATTTTTTTAAATAAAATATTTTTTATTATTATTATTTTTTATGCCAGCCCTTGAGCTCATAATTACCTGGAAGAGTTGTAACAGTCTGCTTTCAGTGATAAATAAATATTATAAAATGTGGGTCACTTTCTTTCTAAACCCCAAAGATATATACCACCTGCTTCCTTTTTCTACCCCCTAAATAATTGAAAAAGGAAAAATATCTGGCTGCTTGTAGGGGGAAATATCAATTTACAAATCCTCAATGGAAGGACAAAGATACATGCAGAGTGTAATTTCAATAAACCCATGAACAACTATATAAACTCATCTATTTACAGCACTATGAAGAAAGCTTTGTTCATGTAGTTAAGCACTTGGGTGGTTAAGTGTTGGGTTGGACAAAAATTTCTTTTGGATTTTTCTATAACATTTTACAGAAAATTCAAATAAACTTTTTGGCCAATCCAATATTTAGCCAATTAATTACAAATCTTCAAGTCTTCATAAAATATATTGTAATATCCATTTATAAAGAAAAGATACATTCAAGTGAATGGTATCACATTATCATCAAAAAATATGAACTAGAATATATATTAGGATATACATAAAAATAAATTTCATTGTAAGAATTATTATAGTAATGATAATCAAGTAAAGGTTTGTTTCTCATTGCCAGCTTCTTAATAAATAATTTAAAAATTTATTCACATATGCTAGATGTCTTGACTATTCTTTAATTTACCCGAGTACCCTTTAGAAGCTTGTCTATTGAGTATGGACAGTTAATATTTTTAAAACTTTATTGAGAATTCTCAAATATATGCAAATATTGATTCAATAGTATATAAATTATAAGGGGGGTAGGAAATACAGGCTTTAAATTAAGCCCAGCTAAAAATTAGAATCTGTTTCCAAAAAAATAGAAGAGGAAAATGTCACAGAAAGATAACATGTGAAATGCTAAAACTTACCAAGGAGTTTCTAATTCGTGGCTTTTTGTGTAAATGAATTTGCCATAGGACCCTATGTTAGTTAATATCCAAGATGAACATCTAAAACATTATGTTGAAAAAACATGACTGATCTATATTTAAGTGTCATAATTAGCTAAAATTCCAAATACTTTTCATGATAGCTATATTCATTTTATATCATTTAAAAATCTATAAATTGGATTTAACAGTTTCTCACCTAAGCAATGTTTTATACTGAACAACATATAAATTATGTACCTAATCACTATTCAAATTACCAGAGTTATACATAAATTTGAAAATAATTATATTAAAATTTATACATGAACATATGTATAAACACCTGATGCTAGATGTATATAGACAGCAGATTAGATAAGATAAATAGATAGGATGGTACTACTCTGCCCTTAGTCTCTAATAAGAAAGCTGAGACATATTTTCCATAAAACTCAAAGAAAATGAAGAAAAAAAGATAAAGTAATAGACAATGGAAGAATTACAGCTCCTTTTGTCCAAAGAGGTTCAAACTTGAAGAAACTTTTAAAAACCCATGTTGTATAATAGCTCTTTGTATTTAGTTTATATTTTCCATACTCAGTACCTCTTTCAATGAAGTTAGAATTCGAACAATGCAATGCCTAAATCATACCCTAGTGGTTATGAAATCACATATGTCCTGCAAGTAGTCACTTATCAGTACTGCATTTGTTTTACAGCTAGAGGAAAGTTCTCTTATGTGTTACACAGATTTTCAATGCTTGGCCTAAATGAGTTTACTCCCAGTAATATTGTAATATACAAAAACTAAATGAAACTGAAATAAAGTGTTCGCAGACTATCCACTCATTTTAATTCTAGATGAGACATGTGGTAAGTGATAGAGGGTTTAAAATAATAATAGAGGAAAATTTCTTCTAGGAGAGAAAAAGTATAAAGAGATTTTCTCTAATTGAAATAAAGTAAAACAAAAAATACTTCAGAGGTTTGCAAATAATATAATATTTTGTTTTTTTCATATTTATCATAAGTATAAATCTTACAGCATTTCCATTTTAACAAGTCATAAGGAAACAGCAAAAATGACACCATATAAGATTCTAATCTCAATTTTTATATTATTCTTGATATTTTTAAATAAATAAATCTCAAGTATATTGATTCTGAGGAAAAGATGTAATATAAATAGCTGCCAGAATTTGAAAAATATCTAAGTATTAACTCATAATTTTGGCACATGTAAGACAAAGGATATTACCTCATACTTTCTACCTTTCTAAGGTTTTGTGAAAGAACATTGTTTGTATCCAGTTATGACTACAACTGCTTTCTCATAAGAAAATACTGCAATAATAAAAGTGTTTCACACATTCCCCAAAAATTTTCTTAATTTTTTAATATTAAATTTGGTTTGATGGTTATGTCATATAATATTGCTGTGCCAATTACCTTTTTAACTGTTATTAAAAGATAGAATCCATAGCTTGGACCATTAAATGGCATCATTCAATATGCCATTTATGTTTTAAACACTCATTACAGTTTATAAAACAAATGAAAAACTGATTATTAAAATGAAGTTACAGACTATTTTCTTCCATGATTATTCCAAAACAAACTTACTTTAATAGTCTACTATTACTTCTTAGTTATAACTAAGAAGAGAAGACCTAGGAATGAAGGACTCACTATAATAAAAAGCATATGACTTCAGAATAAAAATATATTATGCCTAAATTTGATTAAATGTAGACATAACAAAAGATAGCTTATTCAAATACTGGCCCTTTTTTAGAGTTGTGAGGTTTGTTAAGTCCTTGAATAATAATAAATCATAGAAGTTATGTAATCAGTAACATTATTTGAATGAATCAGAAGTGTATAGAAATTTAGTTAGTAAGTATTCATACTGTAGTATTTAATATATGAAAAGCTAAGTTTGGCCATGTTTTATTAGGACAAATACATCCTAAAAGATCTAATGCAATTCATCCTATTATACAATTTAACTGTTTGCCAATATATATTAAATAGGATAGAAGTTTTGTTATATTTTTACTTCTCATAGTTGAATGACATGTTACATAATTATATTTAACAGGAGATTTTAAAAAAAATCCTAAAAGCTGTTGATTATTTATATTGTGCTTAAGTTGTGTATTATAAACTATGTAAATGCAATATATTCATATGTTTTAAGCTTTAGTGTGATAATCTCAGCTTGGATTAGCAGAACAATTTTGAGTATTATTCTTAAAAATTACAAACAATTTTCAAATTTAAATTTAAAATGAAAAAAATATTTTAGAAACTTTCCTTAAATAAATCAGTCTATCATTTGTAATACAGATCAGTAGAATTCAGAGTTGCACCACCATATAATATATTTAGACACAGATTAGCATAAAGTAGGTTATAATTAAAACTGGCCCACTACATTGGCAGATATTTCTAAATACTTGTATATCATTGGTATATGCTAAGAAATATGGAAAAAGAAAACATCATTAATAAAAATTCTGGGTCAGTGCAAAATGTCTTGAATGTTAATAATTTTCCACTTTGTATAGAAACTACAAAATACAGCTCAATAAAAATTCTAGGAACAAGTTTCAACCCCACAATATTTTTCTTAATTCACATTTACCATAGCCAATTTATGATTGTCTACCAACAAAAGTAACTGACATTAGTCCATAAACCTGGCTTCATACATTTGATTTTGAAAGATCAACAATGAATGAACTCATTGAAAGAGTGAGTAATTCTTTGTTGTTGTTGGTCAGTCACTCAGCTGCTTCTGACTCTTTGTGACCTCATGGGCTGGAGCATGCCAGGCTTCCCTGGAGTTTGCTCAAACTCATGTGCATTGAGTTGGTGATGCCATCAACCATCTCATTCTCTGTTGCCCCTTCTCCTCCTGCCCTCAATCTTTCCCAGCCTCAGGGTCTTTTCCAAGGAGTTGGTTCTTCACATTAGGGGGCCAAAGTATTGGAGCTTCAGCTTTAGCATCAGTCCTTGCAATGAATATTCAGGGTTGATTTCCTTTAGGATTGACTGGTTTGATTTCTTTGCTGTCCAAGGGACTCTCAAGAGTCTTCTCGAACACCACAATTCAAAAGCATCAATGTTCATTGCTCAGCCTTCTTTATGGTCCAACTCTTACATCTGTACATATATATGTACATGGCTTACTGGAAAATCTATAGCTTTGACTATATGGACCTTTGTCAGCAAAGCGATGTCATTCTTAGGAACATCATAGAGATTCCTACTCTTTTCCATTTTAGTTAACCAAAGCACACCTAATCTGACTAAACAACAAATCAATTTAGGTCTAAGGGTGAATTCTGTTAAAAAAAAAAAAAAGAAACAAACAAACAAACAAAAAGCACAACAACAAAAATCTTGACTTAGGTAAAAGGATGACCTTGACTACATCTTGAGTCCTTGGTCCAAAATTCTTCCTAAAACTCAACAGGGATAATTACAAACAGAGAGAATATTCTAACTTCTCTATTTCCTGTCTTTAAAGAAGGAAAATTTCTTGACTGCTCAAGAAATCCCAGTGTCTTGATTGCTATCAGTTTCTGTTTTTTCTCCTCACACTAATCACTTCTACTGTAAATAATGTAATGCGGTCAGAGGTGAATGCACCACTACCACTGCTTTCATTTTAGTTAACATAGTAGAGTCAAGTCAACATAGTTGAATCACTCCAGACACTTTCCTATCAGCTCCCTCACTTCCATTTTCTCATCTAATCCTGTATATTCTATCCATTTACTATCTGTCAAGTGCACCCTTCCTCTCTACCTTCACCAGTCCTTCTTTCATTCAGACTGTGATCATTGTGTTTGTATCTTACTAATCGAATCATTTTCCACTTGCCTCATAGGCCCTTTCTTAACTCTCATTCATGTAACTCAAACTCTTAAATGAAACACAGTTCGTGAATTATCTCAGGGAGGCCTTCTTTAATGTTTCAATTTGATGTTTCTTTCCTATACTTCCTTAACCCTCTCTATTTTAATATTTATGCCATTTGCTATAATCGCCAATTTATAGAACTGTCTCTTCCTTCTCTTGAGGGTGAAGCTTAATTTTTAAATTAAACTGTTAATTTAAAAGAGCTTAAATTTGCTTGCTCCTGTCCCAAGCAAATATATGTCCCAAGCATAAATGCTGTGAATGTTTGTTCAATGAATACCATTACCAAGAATTTTATTTTCAATTCTTGATCCTTGTACCTAAGAATATGTTAAATTTCATGTCAAAAATACCATCAGATAGTTATTATTTCATAGTTTATTACATTCCCTAGATGAATCTGGATTATAATAAGAAAGTTAAATTAATATGAGGTATCTCAAAGTTTCACAAATTAAGCCTGTGTATGTCTCAAGTGGATTTATTATCCTAGCCCTTCAAAAGTGATATCAGAGTGCTAAAGTCATTCTACATGGTAACTGGAATTAAGACTTAGAACTTCACTAGATTCAGTATCTTTCAAAGTACCATATCATGGCTGAGGTCCTTAAGCCCTCAAATGCCTCTAAAAAGAAAAATCAACACATATTTTCTAAGTCTCTACCACTGTGTATTATTTCACCACTAAAGATTCCAAACTTTTTATATATATATTCCACACACAGTCTAGTGTAGCAGATTGCTACACTGCTCATAGTAATCACTTTAAGACCTGGACCTTGAATTATTTTTCTTGTAACTTAAACTTTCATGTTTCAAAAAGAGGGAAGCAAATTCTATCAATTTTCCTATTTGAAGGACCTTTCTTAGTGAATAATAATACTACTGGGTTTTAAACTACAAACACAGATTTGTTTTTGGTTTTTAGATATGTTTGTTGTTCAACCTTCATGTTTTTAAAACTAAAATCTTCTAACCACTATTTTCAATGTTTTCCATTTAATAAATTGAATTTTGCACTGTGGAAAAGAAATTTTACAAACATCAGTAGACTAAAAACAAATATGGCATAAAATGAGACATAACTTAAATCGCTGTAAGTGATCATTAAAATGTGGGATTTGATGAAAGCTATTAGCTGATGAATAGCTCATTAAACTGCTAATGAAATCAGAGTACTAGCAACTAAACTAGAACCCCATGTAAAATGGTCTGTCAGTGTATAGGTAGAAATGAATTGGAAATGTTTTTATTTCATCACAAGAGGTTTCCTCTACAATGCCAATTAAGGATAACATTTGGAGGTCTTGACTTCACAATAGGAAGTCCTGTCACTATCTTCACTAGTAGAAAGAAACTGAATTAACTGCAAAATAACAACATTATTTCTCTTCATGTAATGTGAGAAGAAATAGCATTACACATGTTAAGAATACTGAAGTGTTTAAGGCAGATCTAATCAGGGGTCATAACTACACCAACTCTTAACTTTCAAGTCATGGAAAGATACTACTTTCTGTTGCAGTCAGACAAGCAAATATTTTTCCCATTTGTACAAGGAAGAAAAAAATTATATTATCCCAGTTTAAAAAAATAAAATCACAATTAGAAGTTTGGATTTATTAGGAAAAATGGAATTAAAAACTAGCTAGAGTTTTCCAAATACACAAATTATAATTCTATTTTCTGATTGCTCATGTCCAGATACATGAAAATCTATACAAAAAGGAAATATACCTCCTGTTACCACTGGTTGGATGAAACTCTGACCAGTAATCATTGTGCTCTGCATACTGTCACTACTGTATCAAGTGTTCAAGTGAGAGCAAAGTTGGAAAGCAGCATAAACAGGTAAATAATGATCACTATTAAACAATGATACATTTCTATTTGGATAGTCAGATGCTAGAGAGAAGGGATTGCTATCTAATCCTTCCTTGGAAGAAATTATTTTTAGATACATTTTCTCTTTTACATAACAATGAAATATATTTGACTACCATATGTATATATATATACATATATATATTTGATTACATATATTTGACTACCATATATGTGTGCATATATATATATACACACACATATATATATACACATATTCAATATTTATAGAGTAAAAGATTTATCAATTCGGTCCAGTTCAGTTGCTCAGCCGTGTCCATCTCTTTGCGACCCTGTGGACTGCAGAATGCCAGGCTTCCCTGTCCATCACCAACTCTCGGAAATTGCTCAAACTCATGTCCATCAAGTCGGTCATGCCATCCAACCATCTCATCCTCTGTTGACCCCTTCTCCTCCTGCCTTCAATCTTTCTTGGCAAAAGAGTCTTTTCCAATTTAAGGTAGTTCTTCGCATCAGGTAGCCAAAATGTTGGAGTTTCAGCTTCAGCATCAGTCCTTCCAATGAATATTCAGGACTGATTTCTTTTAAGATTGATTGGTTTGATATCCTTGCTGTCCAGGGGTCTCTCAAGAGACTTCTCCAACCCCACAGTTCAAAAGCATAAATTCTCCAGCACTTAGCTTTCTTTATGGTCCACCTCTCACATCTTTACATGATTACTGGAAAGCCATAGCTTTGAGTAGATGGACCTTTGTTGGCAAAGTAAGGTCTCTGCTTTTTAATATGCTGTCTAGATTGGTCACAGCTTTTCTTCCAAGGAGCAAGTGTCTTTCCATTTCATGGCTGCAGTTACCATCTGCAGTGATTTTGAAGCCCAATAAAGTAAAGTTTGTCACTGCTTCCAACTTTTCCCCATCTTTTTGACATGAAGTGATAGGACCGGATGCCATGATCTTAGTTTTTTGAATGCTGAGTTTTAAGCTAGATTTTTTACTCTCCTCTTTCACTTTCATCCAGAGTCTCTTTAGTTCTTCTTCACTTTCTGCCATAAGGGTGGTGTCATCTGCATATCTAAGGTTATTGATATTTCTCCTGGCAATCTTAATTCCAGCCTGTGCTTCATCCAGCTCAGCATTTCGCATGATGCACTCTGCATATAAGTTAAATAAGCAGGGTGACAATATACAGCCTTGACGTATTCCTTTCCCTATTTGGAACCAATCTGTCTTTCTATGTCTGGTCCTAAATGTTGCTTCTTGACATGCAAACAGATTTCTCAGGAGGCAGGTAAAGTGGGGTGGTATTCCCATCTCTTAAAGTTTGTTGTGATGCACACAGTCAAAGGCTTTGGCATTGTCAATAAAACAGTAGTAGATGCTTTTCTGGAGCTCCCTTGCTTTTTCAATGATCCAACAGATCTTGGTTATTTATCTCTGGTTCCTCTGCCTTTTCTAAATACAGCCTGAACATCTGGAAGCTCACGTTTCACATACTGTTGAAGCCTGGCTTGGAGAATTTTGATTAGTACTTTGCTAGTGTATGAGATGAGTGCAATTGTGCGGTAGTTTTAACATTGTTTGACATTGACTTTCTTTGGGATTGGATGAAAACTGACCTTTTCCAGGCCTGTGGCCACTGCTGAGTTTTCCAAGTTTGCTGGCACATTGAGTATAGCACTTTCACAGCCTCATCTTTTAGGATTTGAAATAGCTCAACTGTTAATTCCATCACCTCTACTAGCTTTGTTTGTAGTGTTGATTCCCAAGGCCCTCTTGACTTTGCATTCCAGTATGTCTGGCTCTAGGGAGTGATCACACCATCATGGTTATCTGTGTCATGAAGATCTTTTCTGTATAGTTCTTCTATGTATTCTTGCCACCTCTTCTTAATCTCTTCTGCTTCTGCTAGGTCCATACCATTTCTGTTCTTTATTGTGCCCATCTTTGCATGAAAAGTTACCTTGGTGCCTCTAACCTTCTTGAAGAGATCTCTAGTCTTTCCCATTCTATTGCTTTACTCTATTTCTTTGCATTGATCACTGAGGAAGGCTTTCTATATCTCCCTGCTGTTCTTTGAAACTCTGCTTTCAGATGGGTATATTTTTCCTTTTCTCCTTTGCCTTTAGCCTCTCTTCTTTTCTCAGCTATTTCTAAGGCCTCCTCAAACAATCATTTTGCCCTTTTACATTTCTTTTCTTGGGGATGGTCTTGATCACTGTCTCCTTGTACAATATAACGAACTTCCACCCATAGTTCTTCAGGCACTCTATCATATCTAATCCCTTGAATCTATTTGTCACCTCCACTTTTCTCTTCACTCTATGTACCTTCTATTCTGTGTCTCAGCTTCTTGTATTCATATATTTTCTATTTCATTAAATCACAAAGTCCAAGAAGACTGTAAGAACTTTTGTTTGGTCTGATTTACTCCCACTAACTGAGTCCTTCTTACTAAGAATTAAGCAGTGAGAATATAAGCTAACAGGAACTCCATCACTAACTAAGTTGTATGCAGTCTGGAATGTTATTTAACTTCTGTGGGTCTCCAGTTCCTCACTGTTAATAAGTACCCTTTTGCATACCTCACTGAATTTTGATAAAATTAAAAGAACAGTATATATAATACCACTTGCCTAGCACATGATCAATAATGATAACTACACAGACTTAACGGTATCCCCCAAACATGTAAGATCATTCTGATGGACCTTACATGAAATGAGAAGTGTTTTCTTATAAGTGATACATGGATAGAAGAAGAGAAGGCCATAGGAAAATTAAGGCAGAGATTGGATTTCTTAAACTCAACATGTATTACAAAAGGTTACTATACCATTGCACATGCATGTAGAGAGATAAATGCACTCAGCTGAACACATATTCCTGTATCATCACCCTCATCTTGTCAATTATTTGCATTACATGTGTAACAAACAATAGCATCAGACAAGATCAGAAGTTGTGACTCTGACATTAGTGGGCCTCGTGGGTTGCCTGCAGATCCCTGAATCCCTGCCAACCATGCACATATTATGGTATGGTCAAACGTGCCTTTTCAAAGGAAAACATGCAGAGGTTTTATCAGGTCTCAAAAGGGTTTGGAATCACCAATAAAGAAATAATCTCAAATCTGGAGGCTCCAGAAGGCCCTTCCTGGCTGTTATATTGATATTATGTTTCAGTTTTTTATGCCTTTAAAACAGCCAAAGAGATTTGGCATGCTATTTTAATCAGTAAGATCCTTTCTTTGAAGACCAAGAGCAAGTCGAAAAGACACTATAATAGAGGCTGTTTCAAGTAAACTTATCTTCCTCCAAACATTATAATGAAAATCTACAGCTTTCTGTTTTCTTATGTGCAGTCTGTCATTACCCACCATCCTCCAGCAAAGGAAATAATCTCTACAGTCAACAGTATAAATACAGACTCCAGGTTTCCTTGAGCTCCGAAATTGCTATATTCAAGTTAAAAGGTCATAGTAAGCATGAAGACAGAGGACAAAAAATAAATGAAAAATACAGTTTACTTATTTCTTTCAGCAAAAAAGAAAAAACTCAAGGTCATTCTTATCAGAACAACCATATTTCTGTGTTTTTTACATTGAAGGCTATCAAAGAAAGGTTGGAACAGAAAGACATCTAGGAAGAACTGGACACCAAAGTTCTTTAAGTCCATTATTTTTCTTTAAATCCTTCTAAAATTTACCAAATAAAAACTGAAGAACTTTCTACAGTTTATCATCTCATGAAGCAAATGCCAAGAGTATAAACATAAATCATAGGTCAAGAGATTTGTTTTAAGGAAATGATACATGTTTCTCATCACTTTCAAGTTAACAGAATTTTAGTTTTGAGGTATGAAGTAATTAAAACATAAGAAATATACTATGGATATGCTGTAGAGAGTGTGGAGAAAAAAAAACCCTGCCTATTACACTGTAAGTGGGAATGTAAACTGGCACAGTCATTATGGAAAACAGTATGGAGGGTACTTAAAAACCTAAAATAGAGCTGCCGCATGAACCTGTAATCCCATTCCTGGGCATATATCTAGAGAAAACTCTAATTCAAACAGGTACATGCACCTCAATATTCATAGCAGCACTATTTGTAATAGCCAAGACATGGACGTAACCTAAACTGAAATGTTCGTCAACAGATAAATGGATAAAGAAAATCCACTTTATAAATGGATAGAGTGGTATGTGTGTATATGTGTATGTATGTGTGTGTACATATATATACATATACATAAAGAGAGAGAGAGAGCCTTCCCTGGTGGCTCAGTGGTAAAGAATCCACCTGTTAATGCAGGAGACTTGGGTTCTATCCCCGGGTCAGGAAGATCTCCTAGAGAAGGAAATGGTAACCCACTTCAATATTCTTGCCTGGGAAATCCCATGGACAGAGAGCCTGGATGGCTACATTCCATGGGGTTGCAAGAGTTGGACATGAATTAGCAACTAAACAACAACACACACATATATGTATAAACACACACGCACGCTAAAAATGGTACTCAGCCTTAAAAAAGAATGAAATAATGCCATTTACAGCAACATAGATGGACCTAGAGATTATCATATTAAGTTAAATAAGTCAAATGGAGAAAAATAAACATGATATCACATACATGTGGAATCTAAAAGAAAAATAATACAAATGAATCTCTACACAAAACAGAATCTGACTCACAAATATAGGAAACAAACTTATGGTTACCAGAGTGGATAACAAGCTGGTAGATGAAGAGATAAATTAGGAGTTGAGGATTAACATATACATAATACTGTGTATAAAATAAATAACAAGGACCTACTGTGCAGCACAGGGAACTACATATCTTATAATAGAAGAGAATCTCAAAAAGAAAATATATATGCTTCTTTGGTGGCTCAGATGGTAAAAGCATCTGTCTGAAATGCATGAGAGCTGAGTTCCATCCCTGGGTCAGGAAGATACCCTGGAGAATATAATGGTAACCCACTCCAGTATTCTTGCCTGGAGAATCCCATAGACAGAGGAGCTTGGCGGGGTATAGTCCACAGGGTTGCAGAGTCAGACATGACTGAGCAACTAACGCTTCACCACTTCATTTCATATATATATATATTTTAATATATGTGTGCACACACACACACACACACATATACAAACACCAAATCACTTTGCAGCAACACACTTGAAACTAATACTGTAAATTAACTATAGTTCAGTTTAAAAAATAAATATATTACAGATTATCAGGTAGGTTCTTTTGAAAATTAAAGCAAACAATTTCAGTTTATTCACTATGTATATCTATATGAAGAACATAGGAAATACAAACAAACTATTAGAACAAGGTGTTGTAGCTCTAACAGCTCTTTTTATATACCATATGGACAATAGATGGCATCACCGATTCAATGGACATGAACCTGGGCAAATTCTGGGAGATAGTGAGGGTCAGGGAAGCCTGGCCTGCTGCAGTCTTTGGGGTTGTGAAGAATCTGACACAGCTTGGTGACTGAAGAAAAACAATGGACAATAAAAGCCCCTTTATTATTTAAAAAGTACATAAATAATTGTGTGAGTGAAAGCCTTCCACTTGAAAGTCATCAGATTGATTTTAAAAGTTGATTGCTTTCCTTTAAAATGAACTTCACTTCAGCTTTTCTTTTTTTTCCTTTACATTATCGTGTTGGTTTTGCCATAAATTGACATGAATCCGCCATGGGTGTACATGTGTTCCCCTTCCAGGACCCCCCTCCCACCTCCCTTCTGCAGCTTTTAAAAATAGCTTGGATGAATTGCCATGTGAGGCAATGGCAAACAGTGGCTAAGAGTACAAACTCTTGCAACAGATTTTCAGGATTCAAATGTTTCCACCAATGAAAAGTTAAATGACTTTAGCAAGTTACTTAACTTAGGCATGTCTCAGTTTTCTCTAATATTTTCAGTTTCACCATTTAATATTCTCACAGGAATACACGTCAGAAATTTACTTATGCACCCATTATCTAAAAGTGTTAGCATTTAATAAAGCCTACAAAAATCAGTTAACCCTTTATTAATTAATCATACTTGTTTCGTGGCAGTACATTCTGATGTGGTTTCCATTTCTCTTCAGTAACATCTATTCTGTATCTTACTCAAGGATTCACTCTCTTACAATTCAGTTTTCATTATGTGCGCTCTTTCCTTCATGTTGAAGTCTTTAAGAAACCATTATACCCAACTGACACTTCTAAGCTTGGTATTTATTTTAAGGCTTCTAGATCAACCATAGAATGCATTTGTATTTCTTTTTTCAGTACTTTCTGTTTCTATTCTTACTATTATTTTTGCTTATTCAAAAATTTTTGTTCAATTTTTATATGCCCTTATGCAGCATGCTGAATACTTTTGGTCTGATTCAACCACCAGGGAATTTCCTCTATTAGGTAATTATTTTGGTATTTTTTTTTTTCTTAATCAGAAATACTACTTCATCACAACTATATATTCAGTTCAAAAATATATTCTTTTATACCATTCTTATTCAGTCAAATTTTATTTACACAACACTGATATAAAAATGGGAGGCTACCAAATACAGAACATTGATATAAAATTTACTAATTGTTTGACCTCACTTGGTAAAGAATCTGCCTGTAATGCAGGAGACCCCAGTTCCATTCCTGGATCAGGAAGATAGTTGGAGAAGGGATAGGCTACCCACTCCAGATTTCTTGGGCTTCCCTTTTGGCTCAGCTGGTAAAGAATCCTCCCACAATGCTAGAGACTTGGATTCGATCCCTGGGTTGGGAAGATGCCCTGGAGAAGGGAAAGGCTACCCACTCCAGCATTCTGGCCTGGAGAATTCATGTACTGTTTAGTCCATGGGGTCGCAAAGAGTAGAACATGACTGAGTGACTTTCACTTTCACTTTGACCTGGGGTAAGTTTCTTTGCTCTCTGGACAAGGTTTCCTTATACGCAAATAGACATGTAATGCAGGGCATATGAAACCTTTGGAAACTCCCATGCTCTAGACTAAAAATACATAGTTTAGTGAAGTGGCTCAGTCGTGACTCTTTGCAACCCCATGGACTATAGCCTACCATGCTCCTCCATCCATGGGATTTTCCAGGCAGGAGTAGGGAGTAGGTTGCCATTTATTCTCTCATAAATAAAGCAATTTTCTTTCTTCAATTTCATAGAAAGTCATTTTACTTTATTTATCATACATACTATAAAAATCCAAGCAGCCCTTTAAAGGAAGATGTGCTGATACAGGAAGGATATCATATACACTGTTGATTAAAAATCAAGTTCCCAAATAAACTTTTTATTGTATGAGCCCATTTATTTAAAAAACAGCTAAGACCCATATTACACATATAAAAATGTATGCATACATGGTCATGTAAATATACATGCACACGTACATAACTATAAATAAGATATTATAACTACATGAGATTATGTAGAAGAATGTTTGAAAGCATACTACACAATTTTTTAAATTAATGATAATATAAAAGGAGTGGAGATAAAAATGCATAAAATATGCATCCATGTTATATGACTTTTTAACCTAAACATATCTTAGAATTACTTATGTAATTAAAATATATAAATACAGCTCTAATCAGCAACTTATATATACATATATATTCATAATATTTTATACTTCAGTTATTACTAGATTAATTTGATTTGTGTATATATTAATTATGTTTGATTGGTTTGAAGATGACAATGTTCATACTAGTAGTTCTTCACTAGGTTATTTTTAACACTAAAAGTCACTCAGTTTTTTAGCTGGATATAACTGATTTTTGTATGCTTGAAGAAGCTCAAAAGCTGTTTATTAAAAACATAAGCAATGTGAAATTCTCTGTAATTAAACATCTGGGCAGATGAATATTTAGAAACTGCCATGTATAAGGAGCCAAGTATTTAACCGTGGAGACACTGAGAGCAAAAGAATTGGCTCAGCTAATTTGAAGAGTCTCTGGTAATTAATTTGAATATTAATTCAGTGTCACTTAGCATTCTAAGCTAGTGAAAGAGATGACAAAATCACACATTATTATAGATGCATTCACTAATAAAGTTTAAAGGTGTTAGACGCTTTTTATTCCATCTTAATGGTCTTAAATGACTGACTGAATCTCATTTCTGAATGTTCTAAATAGTAGTCCACATTTGCCTTAGATCACATTAGCATGAAAAGTAAACAAAGGCTAATAAAAAATAAAAAATAATGTAATGGTCAATCTTAGTCACAACCCCACTAGTGTAACCTCTCGAAATCTCATCCTCAAATCCCCATGGCTAATTCCTAAAGCTCCCAGGGGATCTTACAACTATAGTACCCTGCTCCTCAGGTGCTCCCAGCAGGGGCCGACAAGCTCCTCTCTCTGTGGTGACATCCTTGGAACCTTCCAAGGGTGATGCCTCCTTCACCTATCGTTTGCAGCTCACTGAACTGAGGAGTGTGAATTGCAAAGGGGTAGAAATCCTCTTCAATCTCATGTTTAATTACATCATCAAGTCAGAATCAAGTGCATCCTCAGCTCTCTTGGAACTTCATTGGCTCCATCAATGTTTGTTTTCTGAAATTAACTGCACTTTTACTCCATCATTATAGTTAGTGCAGAAGGTAATTTGATTGACAGGATATTCTGTAAACTCTCAACAGTATTCCTTTCCTTAGACTTTAACAAATAAGGATCCTTATTTGATATACACTCTACTCTTGTTTTTTTAGAGTGAGCTTCTTTTCCACCTAAGATGATTATTTTTCAAGATTCTGCCTATATTATATATATATATATATACACACACACATATATATGTATAAGTTATAATTATCCATGAGATTAAAAATTCCTGAGAGACTTAAAGATGTGAGTTTGGTAAATTTCACTTCATTCCCAGCAGGTTCAAGCACCAATCTTTACATGAGGCTACTTAGCTTTCAGACAATTGGAATCTAGCTGGGCCTCCTCATGGGACCTCTGGAACTCTGCTGTAAACTAGAAATACAGTGCAAGCCATAGACACAAACCACATATGTAACTTTGTCTTTTACAGGCTACATTTTAAAACAGTAAATAAGAATCAGATGGAAATAGTTTAATGTTTTTGTTAGCCAAATCTATCCAAACTATTATTTCAATATGCAATCAATATAAAATATATTGAAAAATTGTATATTTATTAAAAATTAGTATCTATTTTACACTTATGCTGCTGCTAAGTTGCTTCAGTAACGTCCAGCTCTGTGCAAACCCATAGATGGCAGCCCACCAGGCTCCCCCATCCCTGGGATTCTCCAGGGAAGAACACTGGAGTGGGTTGCCATTTCTGTCTCCAATGTATGAAAGTGAAAAGTGAAAGTGAAGTCACTCAGTCATGTCCAACTCTTCGTGACCCCATGGACTGCAGCCTACCAGGCTCCTCCATCCATGGGATTTTCCAGGCAAGAGTACTGGAGTGGGTGCCATTGCCTTCTCCAACTTTACACTTACAGTATGGCTCAATTTAGACTAGCTAAGACTGCAAGTGCATAACTACATGTGGTTAAGGGCTATTTTACAGGCAGGTAGAGATCTCAATAGTGTAGAAATTCTGGGTATTAAGTGGCCCAACAGTTTAATGAAACACTGTTTCATTTAAAGATGTTTCTCAAATATCATTCTAACTTTTGTATACTATGTCCAATGATGAACCCCTTGCATCCTCAGAAATGGTTTCCTCAGATCAATACATAATAGTTTGCTCTCTGACATATGCTTTATTCTGCTTGAAAAAAAATGCAGAAAGAACATTTCTTTTTAATGCAATCATTTTGCAATTTACACAGTTAGGAAAAACTATTTTCTTTGTTTTAAATTACAAGATTAATAATAAATCCTCACTGTAAAATATCAAACACAGTAGAAGCACAGAAATTAAAAACTGAAAGTAATTGCTCTTCATATTCCCTATTTTGCTTCCTAGAGTTACTTAAATTTGCTGTGTATCTTTCCAGACATTTTTCTATATTAAATAGATGTTTAGGCAGAGCTATTAAATACCCAGATGTGTTTAATGGGAATGAATAAATTCATTGGCAAGGTCTAGTGCATAAACGTGCTTGATGACTTGGAAACATCAGGGTGCCTAACGGAAGGTACTATACTCTTTCTTGCTGGCAGAGCTCCTATTTTGTCTACGTATTCACAATTACTATTGCCACGTGTGCAGAGAAGAGCTAAAAAGTGAGATATTGATTAGTCTGAGCCCATGAAGTAATTCCCTTTTCTTAGCCAATGACTGACTCTGTCAGAGGTGTATGATGTAGTTTTGTCCAATAAAAACAGTAGGCAAGGGAGGGATTTTCTTGCTTGTAAAGAAAACAGCTGCATGAAAAATAAAAGAAAAAAAATAGCTGCATAGAAAAGAACAGTCTTTTTCTTCTCAATTTTGCTATCTACCTGTGATGCCTACAATGACATGTTGGGGCTCTGAAGGGAATCAGCTTAAGGACAGAAGTTAATTTATCAAAATCAGCACATGAAATAGTGGACAGGATCTTTGATGTCATTGCAGAACTCCTTCTGCCTACAATGACATGTTGGGGCTCTGAAGGGAATCAGCTTAAGGACAGAAGTTAATTTATCAAAATCAGCACATGAAGTAATGGACAGGATCTTTGATGTCATTGCAGAACTCCTCCTGGGATATGAAACAACAATCCTCTTACTGCTACTGTTTAGTCCCGAAATCGTGTCTGACTCTTGTGACCCTATGGACTCTAGTCCATCAGGCTCCTCTGTCCATGGGATTTCCCAGGCAAGAATACTGGAGTGGGTTGCCATTTCCTTCCTCAGGGGATCTTCCTGACTCAGGGATCGAACCCACATCTCCTGCTTGGCAGGCAAATTCTTTACTAATGAGCCACCTGGGAAGACCTTTCTTATTGCTAACCCACTGTTAATTGTGTTTTCTGTTTTTTGAAAATTAAAACATCTTAATTGAGGCAAACATCCAAAAAATAGGTTTTATAGACATTAGTCAAAATGAAATAAGAATAATTTTCATTAGTGAAATTGATTTAAGCTACTAGTTATTGATGAGGAAGTTACTAATTTTCTGTCAACTTATTTCCATACATGATCCACACATTATAATTATCTCAGTTATCTGCAAAGAAATAATTTTCATAAGAACAAACAAACAAATGTTTAGTGTTACTGCCATTAGAAATAACATTGGTACAATTTAGGTAAGCAAAATGTAAACATACTATCAGAATTGTCTGTTTTAAAATGTTTTTGTACATATGCAAATCTTTAATAGATTATAGAATATCATGAAACCTGCTGTCAGTAGCAAGCTATAATTGTTTATTTTTGTAGTGTGCTGATTTTTTTCCTGTTCAGTTACAATAGTCTACACATTGCTCAGAGTGTCCCACATGCTGAGTCTGAACAAAAAGTAAGATATAAAAATATGTATTATATTTATCATATATAATACAACCTTAACAAAAATAGTTTTAGCTACCATTTAATAAAGCTGAGTTCAAATATCCTTTCAATGCTTCTATTTAATGTATAGTTTTAAACATAGAAATTAAGAACTTTGAATAGAATTAACTGATTGGGATCAAACCATATAAATTATTCATAAAAACTGCAATTTTTATAAGCAAAATGATGAAAAATAAGCAATTTGACTTGATAATAACTAAAACAAACATTTAAAACTTTTCAAAAATATATGAAAACTGGTATTGTTTTGAATTTCAAAGCTTTTTTCCTTTTCATAATGATCATTGAGGTTTAGTATGCTTATATCACTTACCTAGAAAAATCAGAACTAGAGCTCTACTTAATAAGACAAGTGTAACATAGCAAATGGGACAGGGATTGGCTGAGGATATCATTTTTTTCTACATAATTCTAAGGCAAACATCTTTTATCAGTTATAACATAAATCTGTTTGAAGATAGAGTCATACAAAATATACAACCACATTTCTTTATAACTATAATGAATGTTCTATTTTAATTGTGAGAATAAAAAGTATTTATAGCTATTTGCATATTCACAGAGCATTTTGTTAATATGCTAATGCATATTTTTAACAGAGTTTATAGAGAGCAAGATGAAAATAATATTTGCCATAAACTTTAGAAATACTATATATGGTAATGCTCTTATTTTTAGAATATCATTTACATGGAAAAGGATGAAATTGGGACTTCTAAGTTACTCAGCTGATCCAAATGAGGATTACTATTCAATATCAAACTCATGCTTTGTGCTAAGTATGACAGAAGCTAGATTAAAATGAATAAATATATAATTAGGGTTTGTCAAATAGGTATGTTAGAGATAATATTTTGCTTGCTGTATTTACAAAGTATTAATTATTTCTAGGTCTTAAAATACTATTGAGTCTATCATATATTTTTAGCATTTTCTCTGGTTCATATCATTTTAAAACAGCAGACAAAAATTTACATTTTTTTTCCTATCTCATCCCAACCAATGGCCATTATTCAGATTAAACAAAAGGTTTACAACTCTTCTAACATCACTGCGATATTTAGCAGGTGGGATTATCAATACTTGATGACTGAATACAGAGGGCCATAGAAATGGGCAGAGGAAAGTGATAGGTTCAATTTGGTATTCAGGAAGATATATCAAGAAGTAGGCAGTTGATATACAAATTTGGGATTCAGGAAAGTATGTCAGCTGAAGATACAATACTAGGGAATTATTAGTATAGAGGGGCTAGCTAAAGTAAGGGTCTTCCCAACTGGCTCAGAGGTTCAGAATCTGCCTACCAAGCAGGAAACAAGTGTTGGATCCCTGGTTTGGAAAGATTCACTGGAGAAGGAAATGACAATCCACTGCACTATTCTTGCCTGGGAAATCCCATGGTCAGAGAAGCCTGGTAAGCTACAGTCCATGGGATCACAAAAGAGTCAGACACAACTTATGGACTAAACAACACCAAGCTAAAATAAAGTACATAAAAGAAATGAAGAAAACCTGGTCAGAGAATATAATGAACTGAATGCTTGTGTCCCTTCCAAATTCATACGTTGAAATCCTACCACCCAATGTCATGGTATTAGGAGATGGGATTTGGGGGAGGTAATTAGGTCATGAGAGTGGAGCCCTCTTGAATGTCCACCTATGACACCCAGTTTAAGCCATGTGAGGATACAAGAGAATTCCACAGTGCACAATGCTGAAGAGGGCCTTTGTGAGAACTTGTGAGATTTCCAGCCTCCAGAACAGTGGGAAATAAACTTCTGCTATTTATAAATCACCCAGACTATGGTACTTTGATATAGAAGTCCTAACCAAGACAGGGAAGGAAGAGAAATAGGAAAGAGAGATGTCTCACAGGTTGAGACAAACATGTGCTTTTTTAAAAGGACATGAAATAAAGTCCATGAGGCTGAGACATAAAAAGTACTTACTGAAGTAGACTGCTAAAACAGTTAGTGACCAAATCACAAAGAGACTTGCCTATCAAACTTTAGTTACTAGCTGGCCATCAAATATTTTGAAGCAGGGAAAGATGAGACCATAAAATCTAATCTACGAGGAAGTAATTATCTCTGAAAATGGTGTGTGTGTGTGTGTGTGTGTGTGTGTGTGTCTGTATATCTGTGTATCTGAGTGTGTGTGTTGGTGGAGGGGGTTGTTGCAGGGGAGCAGGTTGCTGAGACAAAGAGAGAATTTTGGACCAGCTAGAAAATATGAGATGATCATTATATGGAATGGAAAGGAAAGCACAGATTAAAATCTTAGACATAAAAATTAAGAGCACTTAGTAACAACAGCATGTAGAGACTGAAAATCAGCTAGGAGGAATTAGAGATGACAGTGGGAGTCAGAGACTGAGGTCACTGGCATGGTGGTGGTGCCCTCAAATAAAAGTAGAAATGTGGGGAGAAAAACAGGCTTGGGTTGTATTATCATGAATTCCATTTTGAACAGTCCAGCAAGCAGTCAATACCTGGATCTATTGACAGAAATTTCAGATCTATAGATGTGGATTCAACTGATCTTCAGTGCAAGAGAAATTTATCCACATATTTTAAAATGTTTTTAAATATACCATAGAAACATGACAAAATATGTAGTGCATAAATGGAAGTTGGTTTCCATTGATGGCATTTCTAAAACTATAATTGCCTGCAGATAATCACTTTTACTGAAGTAGAGTTGATTTTCAGGTGTACAGAAAAATAATTCAGTTATATGTATAATTTTTCAGATTCTTTTCCCTTATAGGTTATTATAAAATATTGAGTATAGTTTCAATAATAATTTTTAAAACTATATTTAAATGCAAAATGTAAATGAAAACCACTTTATTTCACATTTATTAAAAGTTATGCTTGCTTTTGGAGGGACACAAACCAGTTTTGTCATTTCTTTCCAACACATTCACTATTGTCATTAGCGGCTGAGCTTTTTCCATATAGTGAATGGTGCCAACACAGAGAACTTTGCCAACTTATTCCAATTAAAGACTGTTTCTCTCTAGAGGGCATGGAATATTTTTACCCTCTCTGTCAAAAGACACTCTTTTGTTTTGTGTTTCATGTAACAGTTTGTATGTAAGAAGGTGAGCAGCCTATGTGAGGCAATTTTAAATTGTTAAGCCAGCAGGAAGCTTATGTAATGTTTTGTTCCTTAATGAGGGCACCTGAATCTTCAAATGAAATTACCAGTTTTTCCAAGTGCAGGTGATCAAATTAGGTGTGGGAGATGTGCCAAATGTATGTAAACAAAGGAACCATTTCCAAGGATGCTGACTGAAACAAGTGGAAACAGGAACAGACTAATCTGTGATAGAATTTAAAGGATTAATAAGTTAACCTACTGGGTCTCACCAGATCGCCGAAATAATTATAGCATTGCTATAGAGAGGATGGGTACAAGCCTTCCCACTTTTTCTAGAAGGGTATAAATTTCAGATTTGTTTGTTTGTTTCTGTGTTACAGTATCTACTAGTAGTAGATCATATGTACAATTGTTATTTTGAAAAATGTTACCATGGGCTATTTTGTTCCTTCCTAATGATCACTTCTCTTTCTTAAGACTTTGACTTTAGTCCATCTACTTAAACCAGCTTCACTCAGCTTAGCATCACACCCTCAGCTCCAGGATGGGCTAGTGATTGCTTATAGAAACCAGGCCTATGACAAATAGTCTACATGATCCCCCTTGCATCTTCAGTTGGCTTAGTAAAGAGCATCCTACCTAATATAGTTCAGTTGGATCTTTGGGGAATGATGTTTTCCTAGGGATATCTGGGAAAGACAGGCTCTTACCTTTTTAAAGACAGTCATTGCATTTAGCAGGCCTCTTATTCTGGCCACTAGTGATCAGCCTAGAACTCCTGCAGCTATCTCATTATGAGGATGAAGTTAAAACGCTTTGTGAAGGAGAGCTAAAATAAAGGGAATCTAAATTAAAAGAAGCTAGAGTCTTGATAGAACAACATTTTGATTGTGAAAGTGAAGTCGCTCAGTCATGTCTGACTCTTTGTGACCCCGTGGACTGTAGCCTACCAGGCTCCTCTGTCCATGGGATTCTCCAGGCAAGAGTACTGGAGTGGGTTGCCATTTCCTTCTCCAGGGGATATTCCCGACGCAGGGATGGAACCTGGGTCTCCCACATTGGAGGCAGACGCTTTAACCTCTAAGCCACCAGGGAAGCCAGTTACTTTATTGATTTGTTCAATTAAATAAGCAGTCATTTAAGACAATTAAGTTGTCTTTCTTGTCAACAATTTGTTGCATCCAAAAGCATCCTAATGGTAGTTTGCTTAAACCACAGTTTTTCACATTTCCAGGACACATGGAACAATGCATACCTTCCTTCAGTCTTGTGTTACTTTATTTTGGAATGATTTGGGATTTACAGAAGAGTTGCAAAAACAGAACAGAGAGTTTCCGTATACCTTGCATTTGATAAAATCTGATTGTGGTACAATGAGCAAAGCTAAGAATTTAACAGGGTACAATGTTAGTAATTACAGAATTTATTCAGTATTCACTTGTTTTTTCATTAAGGTCATTATTCTGTATCAAGGCCCAAACCAGGGTCCCAGGTTGCATTTGGCCATCATGTCTTCCTAATCTCTTTTATTCTATGATATCTGTTCATTCTTTCCTTGTCTTTCATGACCTTGACACACTAAAGAGTCAGCTATTTTGTATAGTGTCACTCAATTTGGTTTTGTCTGGTGTTTCTCGAAATTAGACTGAGGTCATGCATTGTTAGGAAGGATACCACAGACATGTATTATGTCTCAGTGCATCATAATAGAAACTCAGGATTTGATAAGTCTGCTGATGTTTACACTGATCATTCTATAAGGGGGCATCTTATACTTCTCCAGTAACCTGTAAAGTTACTATGCTTTTCTTTGTAACTGATAGGTTTGGGGACGCAATAGATTGTGAGTATGCAAATAGCCTCTTTCTCCTTGAACTTTTGTCTACTAATTTTTCCACCCATCACTGTGTCTTGCCTGCAGGAAGCCCAGTTAATTATCACTACGGTGTTCTTTGAGTTTCTATTTCCTTCATTTCTTCTACATTTTCAGTTGGAATTATTATATAAGAAAGACTTGTCCACAGAAAATGGCAAATTTCTATAAAGCAATTATCCTTCAATAAAAAATAAATAAATTATTAAAAAAAATTTTAAAAAGGCTTGTCCATTCTCTCATTCACATTTTTATTTAATTATTTATTTATAATATCATGGACTCAGAGATTCTCACAAATACTATAGTTGCTCACGAATGTGGAGATTTGATGATAGTTGGCTCCACTGAAGCTGAGAATGCCAGGGCAGAGGTGAGCTAACTCTATCTGCAGTGGCAGGTGTAGGGTAATCATCCAGACAGCACAAGGATTGTGCCAAAACATAAGCGTGGTAAGATGCTGGGTCTAGCATTTCTCCAGTATCTTGCTATATACATCCGGTTTTCACAATATCAAAATGTAATCATTTTAGAGATGACTTTAAAAGATTGTAATAATGGCACCATGAAAAATGATGCCATTTTATTCTGTTGGTCAACTTTAGTAAATGAGTTAGTGAGGGAAAGGAGTGAAACAATTAAATAATATAAAGTATTGAATATAAGTGGCTTTTATAAAGTGATCTTGGGTTTTATTCACCCATTCTTTGCTTGCCCATATAGACAACTAAGTCAGTATTTCCATGTATAAATCAAGTATTTATATATAAAACTCAGTGGTGAGTCAATGCTATCATACAGGCTAGTGTCCTCCCACTGGAAATGTGCTGCATTCATAATGCCTAGAGTTTGCTACTCTGCGTATTTGCAGAGCTTAAGCTAGGAGAATTCTAATCTCTTAATGAATCCAATACTCAGAGTCAATAAGACTCCTGAGGCTTAGTGACAATATAATTCACCTCCAGAAAACCTGTTGTTATACCCCTCTGTGCTTCTACAGCATCTCTACATGTCTTTGTCAGTACTCATCCTATGGAATGCTATATTCTTCACTGTGTATCAATTTCCTCCTTAGAACAAAACCCATGTTATATATTCTTATATCTCTTAGACTTCACATCTTTGTAAGACTGCATCTCTAATACGTGGCACTCAGTAAAGACCAGCTAAATAAATTTATAAGCAGTAAATAGTATAGATGTTTTTCTTTATAAACACACTCTCTAAGAAAATATTTATAGGCAAAGATAGTTCTAATTTGCTTAAATGTTTGTATTTTTAAATAAATACTTCAGAAAATAATGTCAAACATGAAAATTTTAAGAAATTCAGTTTTTGAGAACAAAAATGAAATCAGATAAAGCTCCATGGTTTTAAAAGTCTTAGTGAAGTATTAAGAACACACTTTAATTAAATACAGAATGATGTCATTGTTAAGTCACTAGCGTCTAATACTTTCCACTTCTAGCCCTTTCTAAAACAGTAAATCTAGAGGAAACATTAAGTTACACATAACACAATGTCCCTTTCATTAAAAAGCTATGAGATTATTATTTTTTTCCTTCTCGAGGGTAAAGTACTTTGTGGTTAAGCAAAAGTACAAAACTTCCTATGTGAATATGAGACGCAAGAGAGAAGCAGTTTAATCATTTTAATCTAATGAGTGCCAAAATAGTTCATTTATACTGTGAGCTGAAATTCAATAACCCATTTTTGCTCCAAGGTTGATTCATAGCTATTAAATATTTTCACAGTTGTTCCTTAATGACTGTGAAATTAAGTTGATTTTTGTTACATAAATATGAATAGTTCTATCTGAGATGAATATAATAGGAGTATACAGACAGCCTATTGGGCACCTACTACCTAACAGTTTACATACAGACTTATTTCAGACATTCAGAAAATCATTCAGTATTATTAAAAATCATTAGAGCTACATAATGAAATAAGCAGAATAAATAAACTCCTGTTCAAAGTTATATGTCTATATTGCTCGAATCTCGTTTTACAACCAGAGTTGCATGAAGTACTGCTAGTATGTTGGAGGCTCTGTGTACATGAGTGTATAGGTGTACCTGTTTCTAAATAATAAATAGCACAATTGTTTATGAAAGCTCTTTTTGGAATTTTAAAGGTCAGCATATGAAAGAATAGCAAGCTTTTAAAATATGGGTATTTTCCCATACAATAAACACATTTTGTGAATAATGAATTTGTAGAAAACAATTTTGAGATAAAAATCATCTTTTCCCACCAATCATTAAACATAAGTACACTAGTGATTAATTTGAAGGTTTTAGAAATGTGGCTCTCATATTTTACTTTTCCTCTCTCATCCTTCTATCAAATGTTCCCTACAGACTAGGTAACATTATTTTATTTGGTTCTACTTTATATATCTTGATCTGGGCCTTTGTTCATTGAAATCATTCAAAATGAAATACTCTCCCTTTATTTCTATCTCTGTCAAAATTAAAACTTTCTTCAAAGTCCTTCTCAAGAAATAGGTAGATTATAAAGGAAATTAAGAATTCAAAAATCCCAAGACCAAGAAATATTCATTATTAGAATTATGGTAGAATATCAAGCAATACTAAGGAAAAACAATAAAATTGTTCATTGTTGTTTTGTTTTGTTTGTTTTTGCTAAACAAGGTCATGATCTAAGAGAAATAAAGATAACTAGAAATATGTGAAGGAGAGGTTACAAAAAGAAGATAAAAAGATGAATTCCAATGGCAAAATTAAGTAGGAACAGACTTGGCTCTAGAGAGTTCTGGTAGGCTGAATAATGGCCTCCTTAAAGATATGGACACCCTAATCCCTGGAATTTGTGAAGATGTTATCTTACACAGTAAATGAGTTTCAAGGTTGTAAAGAATTTAAGGTTTTTGAGGTGGCAGATAATCCTCAATTTTCTGGATGAACCCAACACAATCACAAGGGTTCTTGAAAAAAAGAGAGAAGGAGGATCAAAGTGACAAAAAGAGGTATGATAAAGAAAGAAAAGGTTTGAAATGATTCTAGGAAAATAAACAACCCAATCAAAAAGTGGGCCAAAGAATTGAACAGACGTTTCTCCAAAGAAGACATAAAAATGGCTAACAAACACATGAAAAGATGCTCAACATCACTCATTATCAGAGAAATGCAAATCAAAACCACAATGAGATACCACTTTACACCACTCAGAATGGCTGCAATCCAAAAATCCACAAGTAATAAATGCTGGAGAGGATGTGGAGAAAAGGGAACTCTCTTACACTGTTGGTGGGATTGCAAACTAGTACAGCCTCTATGGAAAACAGTGTGGAGGTTCCTTAAAAAACTGCAAATAGTCCTGCCATATGACCCAGCAATCCCACTGTTGGGCATATATACCGAGGAAACCAGAATTGAAAGAGACACGTGTACCCCAATGTTCATCGCTGCATTGTTTACAATAGCCAGGACATGGAACCAACCTAGATGCCCATCAACTGATGAATGGATAAGAAAGCTGTGGTACATATACACAATGGAATATTACTCGGCATTAAGGAAAAATTCATTTGAAGCAGTTCTACTCAGATGGACGAAACTGGAGCCCATTATCCAGAGTGAAGTAAGCCAGAAGCAAAAACAACAATACAGTATATTAACGCATATATATGGAATTTAGGAAGACGGTAACGAGAACCCAGCATACGAGACAGCAAAAGGAACACAGATGCATAGAATAGACTCAGGGCCTCTGTGGATGAGGGCAAGGGTGGGATGATATGGGAGAATGGCATTGAAACATGTTAATTATCCTATGTCTAAGCAATAGCCGGCCCAGGATTGATGCTTGGGACTGGTGCAACGAGATTTCCTGGGGGGAGGGAGGAGGGAGGGGGTTATGGAGGGGGAGCATATGTGAACCTATGGTGATATAAAAAAAAAAAATTAAAAAATTAAAAAAAAAAAAGAAGAGGCTACAGGGCAAGGGATGTAAGTGGCCTCTAAATGCTATAAAAGACAAGAAAATGGATTCTTTCTAGGGCCTCTAGAAGGAACATCCAACCCTTCCAACCTCCAGATCTGCAAGATAATAACTTTGTGCTCTTTAAAGATACTAAATTTATAATCATTTGTTACAGTAACAGTAGGAAATGAATACAAAAGTCAGTATAATTCAAAGAATGCCACTTGAACTTTAACTGAGACAAAGTTTGTGCTCCTAAGTTCCATTTTGCCATTTACTTACTGTGTGAATTTGGATCAACTAATCTCCCTTTTTGATCCATCCCATCCACTGTAATATGCACACAAGATCTCTTCCCAACCACATGTCCCCAGATACGCTTCATGTGCATGTGACTCTCCAAACTACTTTTTTTTTGGATCCATCTTGATACCTGACTCAGGCTCTCATTAGTCAAATTTTCCTTCCTGAGAATTTGGGGTTGGGCTTGAGAAAGAGCTATTAACACTGACTTATCTCCTGAAACTGAAGAATAACCACTTTCTCTCATCATAGATCTATCGATAAACCAAGACAAAAACATAGAAATAAAATCAAATATGAGACTGAGAGAGCTTTTTGCTTCCTGAGTTTCTAACATTGTCAGGTCCTTCTCCTTTGTCAGATTCTCCTTTTTTAAGGCCTGGTTATATTGTGGCCATTTGTTCATGAACTATCAATCATCATATAATACATTTCCTCTCTTTGTTTTAGCAAAATTCTTGACATATATTAAGAATTCAATAAATGGTAGCTACGCTTATTTGTATATTTCCATTACTGTTAGCACTCATATGAGGGCAAGGAAGAGGAAAGGGAGAAGAAATACGAGAGAAAGGAGGAAGGCAGGAAGGGAACATTTTTATTAACTCTGAATATAGTAGAGAGGATTTCATATGTTCTAAGTTACAGTGGGAATAGAGCAGATGGGAATTTTGTCTCTCTAGTTCTGTTTCAGGATAGGAGCAATGTCATTTCTGTCTCTATCCCTGCCTCATTTTGAGGAGACACAATTAAGTTGATAATACCAATAGGATATAGTAGAAAATGTGATAAATACAAGCCATATTATCTGTAGTCTTGAGGTGGTCACAAATCACAAAATTACCATTACATATGAACAACCACTGCCTTCATAAAACTAGTATACTGTACAGTATACTATGAAAGGAATATCTTCCAGTGATTATACTAAAAGGTTGAAGAAGTGAGAAAAGGTTTCATATTTGGGGGTGGGCATAAAAGCAAAAGCAAATACTATTTAAACAGCTTATAACTACTCACAATAAAAATGGCACATCCTTTCAGAACAAAACTAGATGCTGCTATAATACTTTATTAAGGACAGCAGAAGGTACTCTGCCCCTTGTGTTTAGTTCAATTCAGTCACTCAGTCTTTGAGACCCCATGGACTGCAGCACGCCAGGCTTTCTTGTACCTCACCAACTCCTGGAGCTTGCTCAAACTCATGTCTATTAAGTCAGTGATGCCATCCAACCATCTCATCTTCTGTTGTCCCCTTCTTCTCCTGCCTTCAATCTCTCCCAGCATCAAGGTCTTTTCCAATGAGTCACTTCTTCACATCAGGTGGCCAAAGTATTGAAACTTTAGCTTCAGCATCAGTCCTTCCAATGGATATTCAGGACTAATTTCCTTTAGGATTGACTGGTTTTATCTCCTTGCTGTAAGCTTAAGTTTAGTTGTTCAACAAGTTAATCCTAATACCATCAATAGATGGGAAGAATTTTATTTTAAAACTAAAGAAAAAGTTAAAGGAAAAGACCAAATTTCAATGATTTTATCACAAAAGTAAATATCTTCTAATCCTTTAAGCTGCATGAATATGTTATTTGCTATAGAAATTTGCACTCACCTAAAATATTGTACAGGGCTTTCCAGGTGGTGCTAGTGGTAAAGAACCTGCCTGCCAATGCAGAAGATGTAAGAGATGGGAGTTCAATCCCTATGTCAGGAAGATTCCCTGGAGAAGGAAATGACAACCCACTCTAATATTCTTGCCTGGAGAATCCCACAGAAGAGTAGACTGAAGGGCTACATTCAATAAGGTAGCAGTCAGATATGACTGAAGTGACTGAGCGCACATGCATAAAATACTGTATAAAAACCTAGTCATTTAATCTTTGGAGCTGTCTACTTCAACCCAATGGTACTTCAAAGAAGTATTTATACAACCACTTGCATTCTTTGGATATGTCAATCCTCTTGCACATGTGTTCTTTAAAAGCTGTTAGAAAATTAAGGCCCTAAGAAACTGAATAGGAAGTTAAATTTGTGTAGAGCTTATCTCACCAAAGCATCTACTGTCAGAACTTTCTTCAGGTAGCGAGAAGAAAGATTGATATCCCTAATTGCATGGTTCACCTAATGAATCATAATATAATCACATTTCTGAAAATACTGATAAAATGCTGCCTCTTAAACTGTTAGAATAAAGTGCATTAGTGCATTTGCAAAGCAAACAGGTTCAAGGAGGAGGACTGAAGTATTTCATCCCTTACTCCTGAAAGTGAAGCAAAATTTGTTTAAGAAGCAATAAGTGTGTAGAAAGAAAGAGAATAAGAAAAAGAAAGATAATGCCTTGCTTCATATATATATTGTTCCATTTAAGTCCTATGTGTGCAGTCTGCATCAAGCTGTCTATAATTTATGAAAAAAATACTTGGATGTTAGGACTCTTAGATGGTATTCAGGTAGAAATAATCCAATTGTTCGGTTTCAAACCTAAGTGGTTTCTTTTTACTAGTTAGATATGCATATAATCAATCCTTTTATTTTATGAACTCTTAAATATATGCAGAGATACAATTTTAAAATTAAGAACAACTGAAACAATTAATAAAGGTTTTCATATCTCAAATATGAAATTGCCCAAATCGCCTTTTGGTGAAGAGCAGTCATTAGATATCTACTCAACATTCTGCAGCTTTAGGTAACTTTCCCTGGTAAGAAAATTGAAAACTCTCAGATTACTGCCTACACCTTAAACTGCAAACCTTTGAGTATCTTGATTTAAAGAATGAAGGCAACAATATGGTTAATGGTTCTTCCTGTCAGGGTGACTTACAAAAAGCCATTGAACTGATGATTTGTTAGCCTTGATATTTTAGCAGCTCATCCATTTCCTAAGTAATTTCATGAGATTAAAAATGTCAGGTTGGATATTATTGTTTTAAACAAACATGTGTATTTTCCTATTTGCATATTATGCTGTGACCAGTATAAGATAGGATCTACTAAAGTAAAGCTTCCAAGAATATTTGAAGTTAAAGCTAAATATAGCATAATTTCATGATTTTTGTTGTATTCAATTTGAAGTGTAGGATGTGATGTATACCACCATTCCTTAAATGTTAAATCCACAGGAATGATGCTACATCAACTCATAGCAATGCTTTCTGGTCAGTACAACTGGCAATAGTTCAGAAAGACTGAACTTCTATGTGAACACTCAGGAGTGCTATTCTAACTATAGAGATGATGCTGAGGTTAGGTCCTACTGAGCGAATTTGTCTTTCCTTTTGAATCACCAGTGTGAAGTGATCTAAAGTGTGTGTGTTAGTTGCTCAGTGGTGTCTGACTCTTTGCAACCCCATGGAATGTAGCCTGCTAGGATCCTCTGCCCATGAATTCTCTGGACAAGAATACTGGAGTGGGTGGCCATTCCTTTCTCCAAAGGATTTGCCTACCCAGATAAAACCCATGTCTCCCACATTGCAGGCAGTTTCTTTACTGTCTGAGCCACCAAGGATGCCTCCAAGGCAGTACCTACATAACTTTAAAGAAATGCAGATTCAATTGGTTGGCTATTGTATCCACATGACAACAAATAACATGTTTGATTTATTTTTAAACTTAATTAACTTTCATTTTCTCTGAATATTTGAAAGTTGCTGAATGTTTTGGGGTCATGGTATCAGCCTAAATCTCAAGAAATAAATTATAAGCGTCATAAAATATCTTCTCTACTCACATGAACATTTTCTCCACCTTAGTGATTTCCTTACTGTACTATCTTGAAGAGGCCTTGCCTTACATATGTTAACCTTAAAGGAACGGGGAAGGGGGGTGGGGCACCTGTACTAATTTAGTCAGACAATTGTAATTCTTCACTCTCAGTATTACCTATATAAAAAACTCCACGCCTTTAATATTTCATAAAATATTAAGTGGACTGGGGGTTTATTGGTCATTAATTCCACAAATAATCTATGAAATAAACACCAGAAAGCTGTAAGTATGAATAATATGATACTATTCTCAAACTGGAGGATCAATAATGCCTGTCCTGAAGAAGTATATTTGGAGCTGAAATCTAAAGAATTAGTAAGATTTAGGAAAGGAGAGCAAGAGTACAACAGGATGAATGTGCAAAGACAAGCACAGAGGCAAGGAGTAGGCTTTATCTGGGAAAGGCTGGAGAACTGGGAGAAATGGTAGGGAGATGGACACAGATCATCTCATGAAAAGAAGTCTTAGTGACCATAATCAAATGCCACTGAGAAGTTTTAACTGGAGAGGTGGTATAATCAGATTGAATTACTTTAAAAGATTGTTTTAGCATCATTCAAGAGAATAAAAAGGAAGATGTCAAAAGAAAATAAAGAAAGAATGATGCTCAGTGAGCACATAAGGAATGATTGAAAGTGTCCAGATTATAAAATATCCTTTTTCTGGGGTTTTCCTGGTGGCTCAGATGGTAAAGAATCTGTCTGCAAAGCGGTGGACCTGGATTTGATCCCTGAGTTGGGAAGATCCAGTGGAGAAGGGCATGGCAACCCACCTCAGTATTCTTACCTGGAGAATACTCATGGAGATTATAAATTATCTCTTTTTTCTGTTTCTCATATTACAATATCATTTTTAATACAAAGCAATATAGCATTTTTAAAAATAAATTTTTAAAAGAATAAAATTTATCCTTAATCCTATTATACTCTTATAAATCTACTGGATATAATTTTGTTTTATATAAGTTTTTAAGATTTTTGTCCAGAGCATGCATATTTTATATCATTGTAATTGTAGCATATATATAACTTTGTATTTTGCTTTTGTCATACATTAGTTTATCATAAGCATCCCCCTGTTCCTGTTATATATTATATTCCATCAAGATAAGTCATAATTGGTATAACCAGGCTCTTATTGTTAGTCTAGAAACAGCGTAATTTGAACTACATGGATATCCATGGGTTGCCTTATGGGAATCCATGAATTGTTTGAGTTTGGATGCAATGTTTTGAATGTACATGCAAAGTTTTGAATTTTTCCAGAGAATCCATATTATTCATCTGGTTTTCAAATGGCATGCAACTCAAAAGGCTATGAGTATACATAAGCATTCAAAGTTGGTAAAATCCCAAGTCTCATTGTTTGAGAGAGCTAAGGGAAAGAAATATGCACTGTGGTACAACTTGCAGCATAAAATTGCATTCATTTTAAGGATTCAAGGGACGCCTGCCAAGAAGTAAAAGAAAAGCCATCTGACAAATTTCTAGGAATTGAGAAAGTATAGAGAAATGTCTAATGAATTACTATATACTGAGAAAGATAATTTAAACATTATGCTGTATGCAATGTATTCCTACCTCTTTCTTTCAGTCACCTCTCTTAAAAAAAATTCTAAATAATATTTTAACCATTGCTATATATTTGATCATATAGAATAACCATGAATTTCAGAAAATGCCCCATCAATAATACAAAAGGAAATGTTGAAAATAAGTATTCTAGTCTCCTACTTAAATATTTGTTATGTGTTTTCTTCATTCTCTACTGTATTTTAAACATTACCATAATAAAATTAAGCATTACATACTGAGTGAGTATGGATAATAAGTTTTTAAAAAGCCAAAGAGATTCCCTTCTAGATGTATAAATAATTTTTAAATTTGTTAAGATGAACTGGAAAATAAAATAAAGATATTTATGGAAAATATTAAATCTTGATTTAAAGACAAGCTATAGATTAAATTTTTGAAATTGTATACTATGTATTAAATATCTAAAGCAAAGAATGCACATCAGCTTTTCACAGTGAATATAAAACTGTCTTAGAGACTAGCAGGAGCTGGACTTTATTCTGAAGATCACAGGATGAAAGACATAGAGAGTTCACTCTACCAATCTCCTCTGCTTTTCTGATTTTCTAATCTTGAACCTCTGTGGACATAATTTATGAAATAACAAATACAAATCACTTGGCAAAAATGCCTACAACATACATACGCATAGTAAAGAAATCTAGGGCTACTACTATTTTCTATTTTATCTTCTGTACAATTAAACAAAGGATATGTAAAGAAAATAGTTTTACATTTAATTGGCATGAACAGAGTTATTAAAATTTCTAAGTTAACCCTTGATTTTCTCAGATCTTATGGATATTACAAACGACCTGACTGTGGCTGAACAGTTTTATAACCTTAACTGAAACACTGCCATACAATCCTCAATGAACCCTATCCACTGTCAAGAATTTTATCATACTTTCCTCAAATTTCAAATCCTTTTTTACGGTTTGAATTGTGTCCCCCAAATTTATATGTTAAACTTAAAATTCTCAGTGCTGCAAAATGTGACTGTACTCAGAGATAGGCTCTGTAAAGAGTTAATTAAGTTAAAATGAAGTAATTAGGATGGGGCCTAAGTGAATGTGACTGGCATTGTTTATAAGAAGAGGAGATTAGAACACAGATAAGCATAGAAGGAGGATCATACAAAGACACAGGACAAAACTGATCAAGCCAAGGAGAGAGGTCTTAGAAGAAACCAACCTTGCTTATACCCTGCTCCTGAAATTCTAGTCTCCAGAATTTTGAGAGAAAAATGTCATTTGTGTAGGCCACCCCACTTATGGAATTTGGTATGATAGCCCCAGCAAAATAATACACATCTTTCTTTCTTGCAAGATAGTGGAGGACCTTGCTTCACATATAAGTGGGAAACTAGAAGTTGTAAGAAAAGAAATCCCAAGTTCTCCTACCACCATCACTTCTCCCTAACCCCCCACAAGGGACATGGGTTCGATTGCTGGACTGGGAAGATCTCCTGGAGGAGGGCATGGCAACCCACTCCAGTATTATTGCCTGGAGAATCCCATGGACAGAGGAACCTGGCGGGCTACAGTCCATAGCCTGGAGGGCTACACAGCCTGATGATGACTCCATCAGTACTTCTATACTCTGCAGTCTTGTGCATTCCTCTCACAGTCCAAACTCTGCCCTGCTTTACAATCCTATCTCTAACTTAGTCAAGGACTTTATCCCTTCTTTTACATCATCAATTGTTCCCTCTCGCCGGATCATTCCACCACCAAGCAAGCAAGTGGTACATTACCCCACCTTTAGCCATTGCTCCCCTTGACCTCAGGTCCCCATCCAGTCACCACACAATCTCTCTGCATACTTTCTCCTCCAGCAACATTCCCCATGAGGAAGTAGCAACTCCGTGATTCCAGCTGTTTAGGACAAAACCCTTGAAAGCATTTTTTTGGCTCCTGTCTTCCTCTTACATCCCATAAGAATCTATCATCTAATTCTGTTGCATCTATTTTTAACATTCATATGCTTTCTATTGCCATCAATACCACTTACCTCCAAGCCACCAGATTCCTTTACCTGAATTATTTATATAGCTTCCAGATCGGTTTTCCTGCTTTAAACTTTGTTACTAAAGTCTATAATACATAATACTTATTCAGCAGTCAGGGACCTCTTCAATCTGAAAGTCAGATCAACTTATCTGTAACTCAAAACCTGAATGGTTTCCTAGTCACATGGTTTAAGTCTGCTCTTCAGCACAGCAGACAAGACCCACTGATCAGCTCCCTATCCGCCTCACTGATCTCACCTCTCACCATTTCTCCCTGCTCTGTTCACTGTTAGAATGGACAAATGACTTTCTAGCTTCAGTGCCTTTGCATTTGCCAGTCTACCTGTTCATAATGTTTTCCTCCCAGGTTTCCTTTTTTTTTTTTTTTTTTCAGTTCTCTTCTGAAATATCACCTTATCAGAGATACTTTTCCTGATTACCTTATGTAAAACAGAACTCCTGACACTTTTCATCTTAACCTGCTTTACTGAACGTTATTCTGGATGGGTACATTTTACAGATAATTCCTGAGACTTGGGTAGTAAAACAACTAAGGTCACACACCCAGAATTTGACTTTTCAATTGATGAGAAAAATAAGCAAACAAAAAACCTCCCCAGCCCCCACGATCTTCCTGATTCTGAGTATATTCTGATAATTGCATGTTTGTCCAGTTTAAGCTTTCTTTGCCTAATTTTAACCCTGGGTTTTAAAGAACAGAGTGCTCCAGTGTCATTAAGGATGAGGTAAAACACATGACTGTCTATTTCTGGGATAGGTCTACTCTTACACTGTGGAACAAATTCTTTCCTAACTCCTAAACAAGATCTCTCTGTCCTTAAACCATAAATATTACAGAAGCTAATATTTTACATAGAAAAATATAATGAAGACCAATCTATATACTATTGGAAAGATAGTTTGATAAACTAAATGGAAATAATCTTTCAAACTGCTATCCATAATTCAGCCTGTTGTATTCAAACAGTACAGAAAGACACTGGGTTTGAATCCAGTTTTGTTGTTTGCATTTAAATAACTGAGCCTCGTTTAGCTTATTCATAAAGTATGAATAATAATATGATGACATTTGGAAGATTTGAGATGGTGTACACATGTCACTGAGCAAATAGTAGGCACTTAAAATGCATAATTTTGATTCATGAAGGAAGAAGCATGTTAACTTCATGAGTACTCTAAGACCTGAAATCAATGGAAACTTGTGTTGTTTTTATCTCCTAGTGAATCCATTTAACCCATCTTGCCCTTCTCACCATCCTTCTGTCAGTAAGAAAACAGCACATAGAAAGCAATCTAAGACATACAGAAGTAAAACATGGAAAGGAACTGTCAACTCTCCTTTGTGAATCAGACTGTATGATTGTTTGAACTAAGCCTCACAATACCATGCTATTTTTAATGGAGCACTGTAAACAACAAAACATTATGAACAGACTACAATTTTCATAACGTATTCTTACTCTTTTCACCTAAAATTGAAATAACAAAGGGCTCTATCTACTATCTACAAAAAGAAACAGACTCAGTCTAATTTGAGAGCAATAGCTCATAAATAGTTCTTAAAAGAATCCATATTAATATGATTAACAAAGTTTTTAAGATTGTCTCTATTTTTCTGTGTTTAATAGTCTTTTGTATTCTACAATCCATGTGTCAATCTTTCATCATAATTTTTCATTCTTAATGCCAAGATGGTAAAACTAACGTAAAAAATCAAGAACCAACTCAAGGCCAGAACTATTGAGGATGGTGTAAGCAAATTAAAAACAGCATTTTTTCATACACTTCTCTTAGTTGTTATTAAAACTACATATTTCATCCTGGTTTCCATTCCTTCCCATTAGAGAATGTGAAATCATTCACCAGAATCATTTATTGAAAAACAAGTAACAAAAAATGACTTCTAAGGATGTAGCATCTTTTAAAGCATTTAAAATATGAAACAATATTCATATGTAAAGGCAGGGAAACAAGAATTCCAGAAATAATGGTTCAGTCCCTCAAAGAATTACCAAGTCTGTGGAAGTAAGGATTATTTCCTTCACTTTTTCTTCAGTCTTCATTGCTGTTGCCAAGACAGAGGAGTGACTATATTTGCCCAAGGGATCATTTAAAATTATACCTGTCACAAATTGTCACTTTATTCTATACTTTCTAACACATAAGCAGAGAGAAAAAAGAGGATAAGATACAATTATATAGGTAAGTGTAGCTCCTCACATTCCTCCTAAATCCTACAATCGAGGAGATGACAAAACAGCCAGCCAGATTTTATTCCCAATTCAGCACTGTGGACAGCCAGCCAGAAGCTGTTTTCTGATTCAAATATAACAGATGCTGTGTTTCTTCCTTGTAAGGAAAGAATTTCACCACATGTAGTGTAGAGAAAGCTGGTATGGCACAATCAGTTAGGCAGAGTGACACCTGAACATAATTTATTTGTATGCAGAGAAAATAGTTTGCTTAGTCATGTCTAGGAGCAAAAATGTTTTCTTCCCAAATAAATGTGTTGCCAATTGTCAGTCAAGAGAGGACAGGTTAGGATGCAATAAAAAAAACAACCCCGGAAATCTCAGTGGCTTGAAATAACAGACATTTATTTCTAGCTCAGTTTATGTATCAAGGCAAGTCTTCAAGTGAGACCCTGCTTAGCAAGTAACTCGGGGACCCAGGGTATCAGAGCCTCCATCTTGGCAAGTTCCTCTGTGACTGCTGAGGCCAGAAAAGGAAACCTTACATTTCTTGGTCTCAGTTTCTGACAGTTTTTGCACAGAAATAGCACTTGTCAATTCTGATTTAATTTAATTGGCCAGAGCAAGTCACAAAGCATGTTAATGTCCAAGGTGAAGTGGAGATGTGCAAACCTATCATGCATACAATGAAGAATCAAAAGATTAATAAACTGTTCAATGATTCTACCCCCCAACGTAAATGTTTAAGTATTTCCTATTATCATTAAGTAGAGGATTTTATTTGGTTGAATCAAATCCATTACTTACTGAATACATGTATGAATATATGTATTGAATATATCTATGACTAGAATAAAACACAATATTCCTAGCAGAAAATACAAATGAACATAATACAGCTCATCCCCTGACATATTTGGACGACACTACCACTGTCACCATCCTCATCATAGCTAATAACAGTAGCTAATATCAGTTGAGCACTTGTTTTGTGCCCAGTTTGTTCTGAGGGTTTCACTGACAGCCATATAGCTTATAGTTCTACAACTAACCTAAAATTACTAACTTTGCTACCCTTAATTTGAGGTTTGATGCCTCCAAACTGTTCTAAAATGTAAATATACTGTTCATAAAGCTTATATTATTTACGGATAGCATTTAATTCACATAAGCCTGTTTCTAAACACCTTACTTAGCAGACAGTGCAGCCTTAAGGGATCTAGAAACAGAATAAAACAAGGATGATAAGGAAAACATAGGGAAAATACAAGAGCTTAGACTATAGCTTACAGAAAACACAGAGGGGCTCTACCATCATGGGGGCAGCCATGAGTGAGCACGGGGGCTCCTGGAGAGTTGGGAGGGGGAGTCTGTTTCTGTTTTTAAGGAAGGTGATTTACAGATGAAAAAGACATGAAACTTCTAAGGTGATAAAAATAGCAACTTTAATAATGCCACACTTCATATATCTCTATCATTGTTTTTAACACTCAGGGAGAGAGGTTTGTACACATACACCCACACCTTCCCACCTAAAGGTAGACTAACCATAAAACAAGTCTGTCATAAGTGAACCAACCACACAACACTAGAGAAAATGGAAGAAGCATGGGGGAGTTACCTTAGACAGAATAAAGAGCTTGTTTCCAGTAAGCTTTCTAAACACTAAGCCTTGCTCAATATCATGAGTTTGTTGTGGAATCTCTCTCTCTCCGAAGGGTTTTATTTATTAAGCGGAATTTTTTCATCAGGAAAGGTTTTAAACAATCCTGCCTCAAGTTAGTAAACTGGATTAGTATGATTAAGAAAAAGGAAAAAAAAAAAGTCTACAATAAGTACCTGTGTTGTAGGTTAAATGTATGCCCTTGAAAAACTAGGCCATGAATTAGAGAATCTGTTAAGGTCCTTTCCAAAGCTATGCTTTTATAATTTCTATCATTAGGTTCATTTGGAAGTAAATAGCTCCTGTTAATTATGTGTGAGTCTATTTTCTTCAGCTTTTGGCAAATAGGAGTATACATACTGCAAAAACATTTTGAACTATGGCAACAATTGTGACACACAGTACAGAAATATTTGGATTATTACAAAGCTTGATGTAAGTAGCAAATGCAATTGTCATTCATGTTATAAAGTATTTTATATAAGAAAAAAATCTGGTTTTTCACTTCCTCATTTTTGTACAAGCACATTCTAGTTCAAATAGAAGTATCATCTATCTCACATTAGACATAACCAGCTATAAGATGGAACATTTTGCCAGAACAGGAAAAGAAACTATATTTGAAATTTTATTTTATAAAGGTCAAAATTTGTCACATTTCAATATCTTCTAATAGAAAGAATCTGGCAAAATGGCACCAGTCTATTTACTCAATGGTTTTCCTGTTTTTTCAAAAGTTCAGCTTTCTCCTAAAAAGCCACAATTTCCACATTATTTTTGCTTTTGCATGAGTCTGTAATTCCCTCCTCCTCTTCTTTTTCTGAAATCCTACCTGTCTTTTAAAGACCAGATGAGATCTGAGATTCCACCTCTGTCAAGAAACATTCTTCAAAAATTCCAACTGACACACTTTACACTCTTCATTTAAACATCTGGTTAAAATTCCAAAATATATGCTAAGAATAATTATTTTAAATGGAAATTAAAGTGTAAGATATACTTTAATCTAATTTAAAATATCACTATTATCAATTCCTTTCCATCATTAAAATATTTTTATATTTTTTATGTTCCTATACCTTCACTTTGCTGTGGTATTTAAATATACATAATTCTCTGAGAAACACCAATTTCCATTTCACACATGAGGGCCAATAATTGCTCTAAGGAGGTTAACTTTAAAGGAATGTCAAAATACTTTTCCATAATATTTCCAAAATATTTTTCGTCATCAAATATTTTTCCATAACTGTGTCACAGAGTATAGAGAGCTCCCATTACCTTTACTATATTTGTAATTTGGATACATTGGTAACTAAGTGACTACAGAAAATAGGAAGCTGTAAATCACTGTTTGATGGGTTTTCTAAGAGGTTGCTTCAAGTATTAAATCTTATCAAACAAAGATACTGATCTGGAATTCATATATACTAGAGCAGCTCCTAAAAAGTATTCTTCCACAATAACAACAAAATAGTATTATATCAATCTAAAATGATTAATAACCTCAGATATGCAAATGATACCACCCTTATGGCAGAAAGTGAAGAAGAACTAAAGAGCCTCTTGTTGAAAGTGAAAGAGGAAAGTGAAAAAGTTGGCTTAAAACTCAACATTCAGAAAACTTAAGATCATGGAATCCGGTCCCATCACTTCATGGCAGATAGATAGGGAAATAGTGGAAACAGTGCCTGACTTTATTTTGGGGGGGCTGTAAAATCACTGCAGATGGTGATTACAGCCATGAAATTAAAAGACGTTTACTCCTTGGAGGAAAGTTATGACCAAACTAGATAGCATATTAAAAAGCAGAGACATTACTTTGTCCACAAAGGTCTGTCTAGTCAAGGCTATGGTTTTTCCAGTAATCATGCATGGATGTGAGAGTTGGACAGTGAAGAAAGCCGAGTGCCAAAGAATTGATGCTTTTGAACTATTGTGTTGGAGAAGACTCTTGAGTCCCTTGGACTGCAAGGAGATCCAACCAGTCCATCCTAAAGGAGATCAATCCTGGGTGTTCATTGGAAGGACTGATGTGGAAGCTGAAACTCCAATACTTTGGCCACCTGATGCAAATAGCCGACTCACTTGAAAAGACCCTGATGCTGGGAAAGATTGAGGCCAGGAGGAGAAGGGGATGACAGAGGATGAGATGGTTGGATGGCATCACCAACTCAACGACATGGGTTTGGGTGGACTCTGGCAGTTGGTGATGGACAGGGAGGCCTTGCATGCTGCAGTTCATGGGATCGCAAAGAGTCGGACAAGACTGAGCTACTGAACTGAACTGAAAATGATTAAGTTTATGGATATTTGTGAATAAATTTGGAGTTGCCATATTTGTGAATAAATTTGGAGTTACCTGTGAGCAGGCTATCTAAGGCTCTCCTATGGTAGAGAAAGATTCTTTTGTGCCACTGAAGTATAGCTTTTCTCACATGTTTCTTGTGTAGAATGACTGCCAGAAAAGACAAGTTGACCACAACGCAACACATTCATCCATGTATTTAATAAGTTCTTACTATTTGCTAGATATTGTGAAATGTGTTTGTGATATAGTGATGAATAAAATGTTATCCCTATACCTAATGAGTTAACCATAGTGAACTAAACAGATAAACAGACAATTGGAATAGAGGGGGAAAAAATTGTAAAGTGCATGTAGCGCTGTGGAGGTTAAAAAAATGACTGGCAAAAGTATATAATGTCTAAATTCCTAAAAATGAGCAGATATTAACAGGAAGCAGCACAAAAAGGGAGGATGGAGACAAAGGAAAACACATTCTAGGAAGCACAAACAATATACAGAGGTCCAGAGCAAGGAGACGCTTGACAGTTGTCCAGAATGTCATGAAACCCAGTATTACTGGAGATTGGAACTCAAAAAAGATACAAAGTGAAAAAAAGGGGAAAGATAAACAGGGTTCAGATCACAAAAAGCCAAGTATACAGTGCCAAGAGGAGTATGTTTTCTCTAAAAAGCCATATCTAACCTTCCATTAGAGATTTATTATGGGGAGCTGAAATGAGTAAGATTTGCATTTTTAATGATCACTCTACTTGTATTATGAAGAGTAGATTGGATTGACAATAAGATATCAGTCAAGAGGCTGCAGTAATAAAGCAGATGGACCATAAAAACATTAGTGGGACCAGACAAATGTGATGTTCTTTGGACTTGACAACCACCTGACTCAACACTGTTCTTAGTCATTCTTTCTCTACCTTCAGAATTACAAAAAAGTGTAAGTAGATTATAAACTAATAAAGAGATATAGGAAAAGAGTATTTGATAAAGTTAATCCTTTAACACTAAGTAAGTTTGGTAAAAAAAGTTATTAGGTTTTTAAAAAATTAATTTTAATGATACTAACTTTTTAAACATTAAGTCTTCCACATTTGTATAGAACTTACTGTTTGATTTACATGGAGCTAATGAAAAAAATCATTCTGAAAAATCATATGCCTCATTTTTCAAATCACGAGATTTTCTACAAATACCCAGAGAGATTGGCAAATCTACAAAATGACAGCAACTTAAAGTTACAATATCAAGTGATCATACTTATGATGGTATTTTAATTCTGTCATTTTGTTGTGGTGACCAGTACAGACTCTTTTTAAATAAAAAAATTTTAAGACATTTAAACATCTATTTATTTCAGCAGTGAAGAAAGACTATATTTTATTTCTTCATATTAAAGAATTTCAAATGAACCTTTCATTTACTATATGAAACAGATAATTTTATAATACTTACATAGCAAATTAGCAATGACATTTACTGGTCTACACAATCCTTGAAAGCCAAAAGCATACATTTTTACATTTTCTAATTTAAAATTATCTTTTATCTATATTACACTTCTTCCAAATACTGGTATTTTAGAATGAACCCATAAAATGTGTATTTTAAAATTTTTAAAGAATTTCTACAATGAATGCAAGTTTCATCATTCCTAACTAGCTAATAGTTTCCTAAAGACAATAAAAGTGGGCACTGGTATTAAGAAAATTAAGTGAGAATACGTAATAGCAGAAACAGCCTGAATTTAGGAATGTTTAACTACAGGTTTTGTCCAGGGCACGTTACTCTGCTTCTGATTCACATCCTGCACAGCAGAGTATAGAAGAGGATTTTCCTTATCTTTAACAAATAAACCACAAGTGTGAAATAAAGGGAAGAGCTGGCTTAGAGTCTATGTGGAAAATCCCTTAGAAGAACTGACAGTCATCTCAACATAAGCCACTACTCCGGCATATTTGCCTAATAGGCTACTGTCAACTCAGGTGCCTTTAATAATAAAAGACACCAGTTTGCAGTGCCACTATTTTGTGAACAAGGTGGGCATCTGTCCAGTATTGACTGTGGTGCTCCATTTTAAGGGGGAAATTAACAAAGAGGGGCCTGATCAGAACACTGATATCAATCAGGACAACCATGTAAGGAATATTCACCCACCAACAAAGAGCATGAGAACTATTTTTAAACACTTGGAGGTCTGTTGTGACTTATGATCTTATTAGAGCAAAGAACCAAAGCGGAACAGTAGAAGATACAGTAAGGTAGATTTGGGATTAGGTATGTAAACACTTTATCAGAAGATTCCAAACTTGGAATGGGCTTCCTTCCCAGGCAGTGATTTTCCTTTCCATGAGAATGTACAAATTCAAAATGAAAAATGTGTCTGACCACCTGTCTAGATGCCATGAATAGGATTAAATCACTAGAATTCCTACCTTCAATAAACTTCTCTGATTTGGGTAAAGTTCCTAAAGCTTTCCTCAACTCCAGCCTTTTTCTAATTTTTAATTTTGGGGGGAAGGGATGTAGAATAAGATATATAAAATGCTAAGTGTGACATACAGGTCTTAATTGTGTAAGTGTAGTTATTGGTTTTTCCACGTTCCAGCAGTGATTCCTCCCTCTCTCCCTCCCTTCCACTCTTCCCTCCCTTTCCTTTCTCTCATTTTTTTCTTCCCTCCCTCTTGCTCCACTCTTGCTTTCCTGTGCTCTCTTTCCCTCTCTCTCTCTCTTTGACTTGTCATCAAATACTTAGCATTTACTATGTGTCAGGCAGTGTTCTACCTGCATTCAAATGTTCATTCATTTAATCCTAAACAAAGACAATGAATGACATAGGTACTATTTATCATTTGCCTTTTTGAGTCAGAAAAAGTTTAAGTAACTTGGCCAAGATCACGTGAATAAATTTGCTTCTGCTGCATTTGTTTTCTTAAAAGCAGAAATGAGCCATTTTGAGCAGCCAGGTATAAAAGAGTCAAATCCAGACGAGGAAACATTTTGGAGGAAAAACATCATTTACCAAATTTTTAGAAGTTCAGCAGAAAGAAAGATTAGGAAATTAAATGAAATAACAAAGTTAGGAATGGACCCACCCAAAATTATTTAGATGCCAAAGTAAGCCAATCCCAGCTGTTCTTCTTTGCTCTGGCTGCCATCCTCAGCAAGAGCAGCCTGGGGGAGTGTGGGCTACCGGCTGTAGCAGCAGCTGGGCCTATTTGTTAAGAGGAAAAAAACCATCAGTGAAGACAAAAGGAAATTTCAGTGGCTAGGAGAGTGAATGGAAACTCAGAGCCTGGCTAAGGGAGCCTCAGAAGTGAAGTGCAACCGAGCCATCAGCAACCAAACTGCCTTACTGCACAAACCATTCACGGAGAGTATGCCCAATAGTCGCGCTTCTGCTGGCAAGAGTTTATTCCATCATGAGCCAAATTTACTAAAGACAAATTTTGTATATATTTTCTCATATTACCAGAATTCTGGATGTTCAAAAATTAAGCAATGTCAAGGTCAGTTCTAAGTAAATAATGGGTATAAATTAGCAGACTAAAATAGGCAAATGGCATTTCCAATCTAAAAAAAAATGTGCTGTTACATCGTTCACTAACACAGATATGTAAATGTGTAGTAAACATAATCGCATATTCCAAAGCATAACTGCATGTAATAAAATCCTAGTATTCTATTTATTTAACATTCCCTGAGACCAATATTACAGAAGGCATCTAAATGTGTTTCTAAGTGATCATTGCTCGATTTGCATGTAGGCTTTCTTATCAGTATCAATTTTCTAATTTTATTTTTCATTTTTATTCTTGCTCAATTATATTGACATCTTAGAGACTTCCATTTTTTTCTCCAAATATGAAAAATTCTTCTACGATCCTAAAATATATCAGACTGCAGTTTGGGCATACACATTTTGGAGCAAGCAAAAAACATTTGGCAAAAAAATCTGTCAAAAGCAGTGCCCAGCACATAACTTTTGTGTTATTTCTGAGAATTTTAATGACAAAGATACAATTATAGTCTTTTAATTATAAGCATAATTAACTTAACTATAGTATTTTTCTTCTTTCTATGGTTATTTAAATATTATTGTAATGGAGTTTTGCTTTGGGGAATTACTGGGAAGTCAAAATATATTAGAGCTTCCCTGGTGGCTCAGACGGTAAAGCATCTGCCTACAATGTAGGAGACCTGGGTTTAATCCCTGGGTCAGGAAGATCTCCTGGAGAAGGAAATGGCAACCCGCTCCAGTACTCTTGCCTGGATAATCCCATGGACTGAGGAGCCTGGTAGGCTACAGTCCATGGGGTCGCAAAGAGTCGGACATGAATGAGCGGCTTCACTTTCACTTTCAAAATATATTAATGTGAAGTTTAAACATATCGTGTGTGCTGTGTGCATGCATGACCAGTTTCTTCACTCATGTCTGACTCTTTGCAATCCTATGGACTGTAGCCTGCCAGGATCTTCTGTCCATGGAATTCTCTATGCAAGAATACTGGAATGGGTTGCCGTGCCCTTTTCCAGGAGATCTTCCCAACTCAGGGATTAAACTTGCATTTCCTGCATTGCAGGCAGATTCTTTACCACTGAGCTAAGTGGGAAGCCCTTAAACATATTACCTTCCCATAACTGGAGCAATAAAGTAACAAAATTGGTATTTTTGGGGTAGTCTATAATATCCATTCCAGTATTTCAAAGTCCCATCTTTTATTTTGCTTCATTCTGGATGAACAAAAATAGAGTATTTTGTCTTCCTTTATTAATGGGAAGGTGTAATTTTATGGGCAATTGAATATGCCAACAACTAAAATTCTAACATTTGACTTTGAATTTTTTTTTTCTTTTTAATTTAAATTTTAAACATGGGGTAGTATGACTATTCTAAGAATTCACCATATGGTTAACTCAAGTTTATGCAGACCCTTAAAGAGCCAGCAAGCTCAATATCCTAGACCCATTTTAAGTAATTATAAAGTATCTGTTAGATATCATTCATTCCTCTGACCAGAAATATGTATAGCATCTATGCACTGCAATAGTGTCAAACTTGAAATTTCCTTTTTATCTTTCTTTATCTTTCTTTTTGGTAAGGAAAAATTAGTTATGTCATTTTGATCAATAATGAAAGAGCTACTTCAATTTTTATTTTCCATTACTTTTCCCAATATTTTCTTTACAAAACATATTATTTTTCTACTCCTTATAGTAAAAGGCAGTGACAAATGTATGTTTTCTCCTGAATTTATTTATGACATTTCTATTTATGTCTGTTAATTTCTTCTTTTATGTTAGGTGTAGTATATTTGATTAATTCATATGGTGCTAAAAAAATTCGAAGGTACAATATTTCAAAATATGTTATCAATTTTTATAAGGTTTATACACAATAAGGTAATTTTTTTCCTTCATCAAAAGTTTTCATTGGTTCTTTCCCAATTAATTTTGGTTGGAAAATATCTTACATAAGCTAACTATAATTATAAAACTGGTAACAACTGTTTATTCTTCTCACAGTATTATTACCTATAGCTATGCTTTTAAAATTTATCAATTAACAAAACAAAAAGGCAGCATAGTCAGATTATTCATAAAATAACCTCTGCACAGGGATTAACTGATAAAAACAAAAAACATTCTTGCTTTTGATCATTTAGGGCATCCTTTCAAAACAAAACTGTAGGTAAGTTGCTATGTTTTGCAAAGTCCTGACTAGGCTTTTGGCTTTGTCACTTGATTTCATGCATTACTTGTCTCTCTTTTCATCATTCATCACTCTAGACACAAATGAGATTCTTCATTGGACACTGGAAGATCACAACTGGAGCTAATGGGAAGAAAAGTTGACTGAAATGGGACTCTGATCATGTAATGACCCAGACGAATTCAAACCACTCTTTGCCAAAGCTTTGTACTTTATTTCAATAAAATATGAATATTTTCTGAATTTTTTTAAAGCTGTTCTGGATTTCTCTTTATAACTTTTGTAAGAGAAAACCTGTAGCCAAACTAGAGCCTAATATTTTGAAGCAGGGACAGAAGAGAAGTATTCCTATCATTTTTCCTGACTTCTGAATGCTCCCCCAAGTTCTATTATCTCACTTTCTACCATCTTTTTTTTTTTAAAGGAATCTACTTATATATTGCATCAGACAAAAGAATGAAGATCGATAATACTAATGTGAATAAACATAATGAGAGGCTTCCCTGATAGCTCAGTTGGTAAAGAATCAGCCTGCAGAATTGAGACCCTGGTTCAACTCTTGTGTCAGGAAGATCCACTGGAGAAGGGAGAGGCTCCCACTCCAGTATTCTTGGACTTCCCTTCTGTCTCAGCAAGTAAAGAATCCCCCTGCAATGCGGGAGATGTGGATTCGACCCCTGGGTTGGGAAGATCCGCTGGAGAAGGGAAAGGCTACCCATTCCAGTATTCTGGCCTGGAGAATTTCATGTACTGTATAGTCCATGGGGTTGCAAAGAGTCAGACATGACCAGGAAACTTTCACTTTCACTTTCAGACATAATGAAATATTTTTACATTAAGTGAAATAGGTATGATAAACTTATTAAGTACCTTAAATTTGTTAGATTCTAAGGATTTAAACAATAAAATGTAATATACCTGCCTTCAAAACTTTCAAAATCTACTCATGAATGTGCATTAATCTCATATTAGTCATACAAAGAAAATAACAATTCCTTAAAGTCATACAGAAATGAGGCCAACTTAATTTAACGTGAATAGAGAGCACTTGTGATGCTACCAGTAGTAAAACTGTGAATACAATGGAATGCAGTTAATTAGATACCTATATTTCTAGGAGGAGACAGTGCATTATACGTAGAGGGGTGGCACTGTGAGCTTAGCAGGAATGGTGGCAAGATGGCCTAAGACACATAGCTTGCTCATTGTTTTTCAACCAGTCTCCTCCTATTTACCTCCAAGACTGAGCGCTGGTTGTTTCATCCCCTACTCCATGCTTCCATAACACTTTGTTCTAACCTTTAGTATGTAACAAAAAAAAAAAAAAAATCCTGCTTTATCACAACTTGTCTCTTTTTACAACTAGTCTTCAGCTTCTTGGAGAAAGGGTTTGGGTAGAGGCACTATGTGTGTGTGTGTGTGTGTGTGTGTGTTTGTGTATTTTAATAAACTTTTAATATTAGAATAGTTTTAGATTTACAGAAAAGTTGTGAAGGTAGCATAAAAGTTTCCATAAACCCACGGCCAGTTTGCTCTATTATTGAGAGTTTACGTTATTGTGGTACAGTTGTCACAGTTAATGAGCTAACATTGATACATCATTATTAGCTAAAACTCATACTTTGTACAGATTTCCTTAATTTTTACCTAATATTCTTGTACTGTTCCAGGCTACAAGCTAGTATACTAAATTCCATTTAGAGAACTATGTTTTTTATTCTAAAATTCCTAGCATGATGCCCAGTATCCAAAACACTGAAGAAGCTCAACGAGTAGTCATGCATTAAGTGAATGAGTGAATAACTATTAAAAAGATATAGAAACTTCTGAATCCATTAAGGGAAAGATTAGAATGTGTAACAGGAATGAAGTGCACCTAACTTCATTAGTCTGAGAAAACTTTCCATTGAGAAATAAAGGACACCTGGAATCTTACAAAAGGGTTTTCCACAATTCACTAATATTAAAGGTTTTCTTATCTAAACTCAATGATAGCACCATATGTCACAGTTTATGACATGAAAAATTATTAAAAACAGATTTAATTTATATGTTAAATGATTATCCATAACTTTATATACTATATATCTTATCTAATAGAAAAACATAATAGGCAGAGAATGGTCTAATAGATATTTATGAATTTAAATATATTTTTTAAGATTCAGACTGTAATTTGGAAATTTAAATGACACTTTAACCTGGTGTCACTTATGATATATCTGGGTGATAGAGCTGAAGGAGGAAAAATGAAAAAGTTAATATGAAAGCAAGGTTCCTCTGTAGCATCATCCTAAACACTTAGCCTAGTATTTCCCATGCTTAAGAGTGCATTAAGAATGCCCTGCAGGGAATAGAGACTCAGACATAGAGAACAGACTTGTGGACACAGCGAGAGAAGGAGAGGGTGGGATGAATAGACAGAGTAGCACTGAAATATATGCATTACCCTGTGTAAAACAGATAGCTAATGGGAAGTTGCTGTATAGTACAGGGAGCTCAGCCTTGTCTTCTGTGACTCTCTAGAGGGGTGGGATGAGGTGGGAGGTGGGAGAGAGATTCAAGAGGAAGGGGGTATATGCATATCCATGTCTATCACTGATTCATGTTGATATATGGCAGAAACCAAAACAACATTGTAAAGCAACTGTCCTCCAAAAATTAAAAAAAAATAAAAGAATCCCCTGCAGGGCTTGTTAAAACACAGAATCCTGAGCCCCAGAATTACTGACTCAGTAAGCCTAAATCTGGAGTGTGAAGTCAAGTGGGCCTTGGGAAGCACTGCTGTCAATAAAGCTAGCTGAGGTGATGGAATTCCAGCAGAGCTATTAAAATTCTAAAAGATGATGCTATCAAAGGACTGCACTCAATATGTCAGCAAATTTGGAAAACCCAGAAGTGGCCATAGGACTGGAAAAGGTCAATCCTTATCCAAATTCCCAAGAAAAACCCAGATAATTGCACTCATCTCCCATGCTAATGAGGTTATACTCAAAATCCTCCAAGCCAGGCTTCAGCATTATGTGAACCAAGAAATTCCAGACATCCCAGCTGGGTTTAGAAAAGGCAGAGGAACCAGAGATCAAATTGCCAACATTCACTGTATCAGAAAAAACAAGGGAATTCCAGAAAAACATCTACCTTTGTTTCATTGACTACGTTAAAGCCTTTGACTGTGTGGATCATAACAAACTGCAGAAAATTCTTAAAGAAATTATAATACCAGATCATCTTACTTATCTCCTGAAAAATCTGTATGTGGGACAAGAAGCAATAGTCAGAACCTTGTATGGAACAAATAGCTAGTTCAGGATACAGAAAGGAGCATGATAAGGCTATTCATTGTCATTCTTTTATTTAACTTACACGTAGAAAATATTATGAGAAATGCCAGGTTGTATGAGTTACAAGCTGAATCAAGATTACCAGGAGAAATATCAACAATCTCAGATATGCAGATGATACCACTATAATGGGAGAAGGCAAAGAGGAACTAAAGAACATCTTGCTGAGGGTGAAGGAGGAGAGTGAAAAAGTTGACTTAAAACTCAGTATTAAACAAAACTAAGATCATAGTATCTGGTCCCATCACATCATGGCAAATAGAAGGGGAAAAGGTGGAAGCAGTGACAGGTTGCCTTTTCTAGGGCTCTAAAATCACTGTGAATAGTGACTGTAGTCATGAAATTAGAAGATGATTGCTCCTTGAAAGGAAAGCTATGACAAACCTAGACAGTGTGTTTAAAAGCCAAGACATCACTCTGCAACAAAGGTCCTTATATTCAAGGCTGTGGTCTTTCCAGTAGTCATGTACACTTGTGAGAACTCGAACATAAAGAAGGCAGAGTATGAAAGAGTTGATGCTTTCAAATAGTGGTGCTGGAGAAGACTCTTGAGAGCCCCTTGGACAGCAAGTAATCTTAAAAGAAACCAGTCCTAAATACTCTTTGTAAAGAGTGATGCTGAAACTGAAGCTCCAATACTTGGGCCACCTGATGTGAAGTCAGTTCATTGGAAAAGACCCTGATGCCAGAAAAGATTGAAGGCAGAAGAAGAGAGTGACAGAGAATGAGATGGTTGGATGGCATCACCAATGCAATGGACAGGAACTGGGGCAAACTTCAGGAGATGGTGAGGGACAGGGAAGCCTGGCATGCTACAGTCTATGGGGTCGCAAAGAGTCAGACATGACTTAGTGACTGAACAACAAGAGCCTAATTCAGTAGCTCACAGGGGATGCTAATGTTACCAGTGCTGGGCACTTTGTACAGCACTGGCTTAATCTCAGGGTCTATCTCCTCTCAGCCCCTACTTTAGAGGGAGGAAGAGTTTAAGAAAGCTATCATTAGTAACATTACCTCCTCTGAGTGGAAACTCAACTAAGTCTTTCTCAGGTTAATTATTCAGCAGTAGCTCTACCTCTTAAAGAAATAAACTTCTGTCATTTTGACCATAACATGGAAGCCAAAAACAATCATAAAACCTTTTTTTGTTTGTTTTTATTCAGTAGATACTAAATCTCCAGCATTTAGGAATGATCTGATTAAGTCACTTTATTCTGTCCATAAGGCTGTCACCAAAAAAATACTCCTTGCCCTCGGGGATGTTAAAACATAGTTAAAGACACATCAGTTAGAAAATATAATAAGTCATTATTTCACAGTATGTTACATCTCCATGGAATATTTCTATTTTCTACAACAATCACATGAGGCAGAAATTAGTTCCTCTGTATTTAGGAGGAAATTAAGCCTCCAAAGAAGTTCAATGGTTTAGCATCAATAATATGGCATCAAATAGGATAAGCTGTAGATTCAAATCTAGGACTTTTTAAAACTCGGAATCCATAGACACTCTTTCCACTCGCACATGCTGTTTCCTAATAAAATGTTCAAAGTGTTTTGGAGGAATGAGACACACTGGGAGGTCTGGGAGGAGAAGTAAAGAGACCTACATTTCTAGAATTGGAAAGGATCTCTGAAATCACATGGTCCATGATAAATTTTTGACTCAGGGTTAGGAAAAAAGCAATCAGCAGGAGTGGGTAACTATATGCAACACGGTCAGCACATTTCCTCTTCAGCTTTATTTCCACAGTGCATCCTGAGCTTTGAATTTAAAGCTCTCCTCAGTTCCCATCATTTCCTGGGAGGAAACTAGTCAGGAGGGAAAGGTCAATGTCCCCAATTGATCCTTCACTCTTTTATTCCATTTTCATTGCTGCTATTCTTTTCTGGTTCTGGAGTTGGTTGAGCCACCTAAAGTCACCATTGAGACACAGCCTTAGGGATGTTACTCTTCTGCTCTATCTTGTAAATAAAACACTCTGTCTATTGTGGTTTCAATGAGTTAAAAAATCATAACTCAGAGAAGCTGAACCAAAACTACTTGGAAATAGATAGTTTTACATAATTAATATTTTTACACTAAGTTCAACATTATCCACAGAGGGAACAGGCTGGCAGGCTCTGTTCTGCCCTGTTGAAGGACCCTAATTCTCCGCTCCTGGTCTCCACAGTGTCATGGTGCTGGGAATATACCCACTGGTTACACAAACAGGGTAAGTGACTAGTCCAAGTCACTAGTAAGCTATTTACCATCTCATTATTTCCTAAGCCATACATTTCAACACATGTTTAACACCTAATGAGTAAAGTCATGTCTTCTATTCATTGAACTAGCCAATAAAATAAATACTCAAGTAAACTCAGACCAGTTAATAGACATCATTCACTTAAAATGCCTTCATTTCACCTTTGGCTTAAAGTAGGGAAGAAATCATATCTCTCTGGAAAAGAAAGGTGGGGAGAAAAAGAGAGAAGGGGGTTGGTGACAACACTGAGAAGTCAAAGAAACAAGTGATGGGAGAAGTAAAGGACGTGGTTGTGGTGATGGTTCAAGAATGACAAGAGCGTCAAAAAGTAGGCTTTGTTTTGTGTTAAAGAGGACTGATTATAGATTAAAGACTATGGCTGACCTGTTGGAAGGTGTCTGGAGGCCCCAGCAGCTCCACACAATGCACAGCTGAGGTGAAGGAAGGTGAACAGGCAGGGAAAGCCCCAGTCTTTCTCCTCCTGTATGTTTTACCAAAGGAGCCATAAATATTTGTTCTGGATTCCTTAGTTTCCTTGGTACTCTTCACCCCACCCAAGTATCAGGTATTTCTTTTAAAAAGAAAAAAACACCAGGCTGCTCTAAATCACTGTGCTTTATTCACATACCTGGTCAATGAACACTGACTGAAGACCTACTAAGGGTAAGGACCTGTGCTCAGCAGCATATACCTTACCTGTTTGTCCAGCGGAAAGGCAGGATGGAAAGCTTTCTCTCACTTTCAAAGCAAACAATGTATGTTGGGCTGATTGCTTACAGGCCACTGTTTGGTTTAACTTCTGACAGTGTGGTCTGCTCTTAGTAATCCGTTCCATTGTGTCTTACAAAGGTGTCTTACAAAGGTCTACAATTACCTTTGTTAGTAACTTCTGTTTATTTTGTGGCTTTGGTCTCTTGTCTCCAAAGTGCCATCAGACAAAGTTCCAACTTAAGTTATCAATAAAATAATCTTATGGTAACTTACAAGCATAAGAGATACCATTATCTTATGTTCTTTCCAGTCATCTGCTCCATTTAGAGCTGGACTTCATTTAAAAACAAAAACAAAAAACTTTGCTTTCAAGTTAAAAAAAAAAAAAAAACTGTTGGTTAAAAATTTCCCCTTATTTTAAGAGGTTAATAATTAACTCACGATTGCTTTTAGAATAAAAAAGGGAACAAGAGTAGGCTAATTCTCCCTGAACCTCTTCTGATTCATGAGTAATTTACGAAAAGCTCCCTAAAGCTAAAGTATTTACCACACTAATTTGCAGTATCTCATGTAATTCTCTCAGGATGCTGCAAGTTAAATATTACCCCATTTTAAAAATGAGAAAATTCATACTCAGAAAAGATAAGTAACTTTCTCAAGTCATGCAGTCATAAGCAACATCCAAAATCTAGAGTTTTTAGGTTATTGATATTAGAATGCTAGAGTGTTTTTTAATTCTTGGGCCTAAACTACTTTTCTGTGTGTACTGTGCCAAGGCTATGAGCTAAGTCCCTGACCAGAAAGCAGTGATGATTAAAGATAGAAGTAGAAATATGTTTTTTAAGCCATAGAAATCAGGCAAGTCATGAATTTCTCTTTTCCTTTTCCATACTAGTTGTAGAGTCAAAGTTACCAGGGCAATGGGGCCTTATGGTGGGAATATTCTGAACTAAGCATTGGACCCAAGCCGTCAATTGCTTTGACCACCCACCAGGGCTGTAGGAAATCAACTTATCAATTCCACAAACATTCCTGTTTTTGAAATCATCACATTCTCTGAAAGAAAATGTTCTCCACTATCCGAAACTATAACACTTGGTTCAAATGAGGTATTAACATATCTTTTTTCTTTCATAGTCCAGAAAATCCAGCTGATAAAATATCCAGTCTTGTCATTATCATCCTTAACATGAATACAAAGAATAATGCTTGCTTAAGCCCAAGAAATAACTAATGATACTGATAGTTCCTCTTACGCTTCAAATGTTATGTAAAACCATACTTGGAAAAAAATTCTTCATTAAAATAATCATGATCCTTTGCATAATTTATATAATATTCCAAAGTATCATTCCAAAACATCCAAAGTATGTTTTGCTAAAGACTACTAACAGCAATTGACCCTTTCTATTGAAACTAAGAAAATAATCAAAATCTTTACGCCTTTAGAAAAATGTTGTAAGTGGTATAATTTCAGTTTTGTTTTCTTTTAAATTCTCTGAGACTGAACTTACCATTTTAACACTGCAGTGGCTATGTATGAAGGGGCATGCATGCATGCAAAGTGCCATTTCTGAATTCCTGTAGGCTAAATTCCTCTACTTAACCAAAGAAGAGTTTTACACAAAAAGATAGAGTAAATTTTTTGTGTAAATCTTTGTATGCTCTCCCACTAAGAACTCCCCAGGATGATTCCAACAGATATCTTTGATGAAAGAAAACTACTCAGCAGATTGTTAACAATAATTTTTTACCACCAATGACCAATTTGATGTTTGGCACTTTATTATGTGGTCATAGAACTGGGGCCACCAAGTCATCTTATCCCATACAGGAAGAGAGGCCATCTCTATGAAATACCCTCATTAAATGAGAAATCTGACATGGACAATAAAATAACACTGTAACATAAATTTTTGAGAGAATATTCCATTGCGACAACATGATTACTGCATGTATTTTTTTAGTCAAGAACAAGTATTGGTTCTTTATTATGTATAGAACATAGTCTTCACAAAATTTTTGAGACATGATTTTATATGACTAAATCATTTTTTGGTCCAAAATTGGCCCTATTTACAACTTTCCCTAATTCTGACCTCCCCTCACCCTATTTTACATTAAAGATAACTGTTTTCTCACTGTCATACTCAATATATACATATGAACTGAATAATTCATAGAGCCATTCTTAACCAGATTTGATTATCCAGGTGCATTTCTGTGATACATGAGGAATATCTGTCAGTAACAGATGAAAATACAAAGAATAGTGTTATTTAAAATCCTTACATAGACCTCTATGAAAAGTACATTCTGTGTAAACAAACTCAACAAAACTTGTTGTATTCCTTTCATCTTACCCAGTGGCTTTTTTTTTTTTCAAATATAAACTGTTTCTTAATAAACTTATCAATTAATTCTCACTAACTCTCCCTCATGGAGATCTGGATCATAAGGTTTGTATTCAACCCTGGGTCCTTTATAACTACTTTCTTTATGAATCATGCCTTGCAACCAGTTTTATTTATTAACCACTCAGGGATGTGTAACTAATGTCATTATTGATAATACCTAGTTACTGTCTGAGAAACCCAAGCTATGAGCTGGTTCAGGAAAAACCGGCTCAGTCACTGCCTCTCTTGAATTGGCGCTGGATATAAAATAAATACTACAACCTCCAGGATGATCATTAAAAGCTTATTTATTATTATATTCTCATACAATTTTATCTCATTTTTTTATAAATGGAAAAACAATTCTAAAATGTGTGGTGTAAGGTGAGTATGCATAATAAATAGATATATGCAGACTTCTATTGCAAAAATATTGACCATGAATCTTGGAATATACACAGATGATGTAATTATCTTATAAATTACTATAAGTAGAGGTCAAAGGTATGAAATGGAATTTGGAGTGAATGCATTCAAGATAGATTATAAACTTTATGCAAACCATGACCAAATTTTGCTGTCATCTATTCTAGCATTATAGATGCTGGGACTTATTGATATCCAAACTTAAGGCATTTCCAAAAGTATTTTTATCTTTAGGATATGTTTCCTTCTGATATTCTCATTTTCTATCAGTCTTCAGGAAACATCAATAAGATAAATTTTAGGTCATAAAGTGTGCTTTTATAGTATTATTGTTCTGTTTTGATCTTCTCAAAAACCCAGTGAAAAATATCAGTAATATCACTATTTTCAAATTAAGGAAACTGAGGCACAGATGACTACTATTAGAATAAGTGAAAAGATTATAGCTGGAGTAGAGACCTCTCAATTCAAATCTGAGCTCTCTGAACTTTGAAAAATCTGCATTTAATTGCTTATAATATTAAAATACAGATAGACTAGTTAATACTCACGTCCCATATTTATATGTATAGATATGTATTCAGTGCTCAAATCTACATTTATAATATCAACATATTTTAGCAATGATCCTCTGTCATATTTGGGCTTCTCTGGTGATTCAGATGATAAAGAATTCATCTGCAGGGCAGGAGACCTGGGCTCACTTCCTGAGTTAGGACAATCCCTTGGAGGAGGGCATGGCAACCCACTCCAGTATTCCTGCCTGGAGAATCCTATGGACAGAGGAGCCTCGTGGGCTGCAGTCCATGTGGTCGCAGAGTTGGACATGACTGAGTGACTTTCATTTTTTAATTTCTGCCATCTTTTCATCAAACATCCTGGGATAACACCCTCTGCTTATCAGCAGCCATTCTTCTTGGCTTCTGCAATTGTGAAGTCCCTTCTGGGGTCTTTGAACACCTACCCCATCTGGAATCTCCCTTGATTCCATTTCTGGGACTTTTCACATGCACTGGGATTTCTTCTTTGACATGGGCTTTCCTTATTTGTTTTTTTCTTCTTTGAGCTTCATTATCAGGAAGGCTATATTTTTGCCTTCCCTGTAACCTCATTAATGCAGGATGGTGAAAATTAAGGAGAGACCAGACGTCAGCAGAGGGAAGTGGCTGAATCCACCAGAACACTTCTCCCTCTATTCGCTTGCCTTCATTCTCATTCCTTTCTGTCATGAGGCTTATAGCTAATTTTCAAAGAAATCCTTGGGTAGAATATTATAAATTTGTACTAATTATATCAAAATTATCTTCTTTAGGGAATTGGCTATAAAACTAGTGATAAATTCTTAACTGTTCAGAAACTTTCAAATTCTTGTCTGACATAGTTAATCTCAACCCATATCTTGACTGAACATTCTAACAGGGCAGGACAGTATCTTGCCATTTTATCTTTGTATGTTTTGGTTAACCCAATTTATCTTGAACCTGTAAAATGCATTCAAAGATATATGCATTGCCTCAATAAAAGCAAATATTTCATCTCTTTATTTACAAGGCTTGTTTTAAGTTAGCATTTTTGCTTAATATCAGAATGGAGTGGATATTCAATAGAAGAGGAAAGGATTCAATATTATCCCACTGTGGGAGGAGAGCAGTGAGGAATAAGCTATAAGATGCTCCATATTTGATCCCAATGTTCTATCTACTTTGTCTCCCTCCCTCTCTGCCTTTTCTCCCTTTTGATCCTAATGGTCTTCTCCTCGCAAGCTCTGTTGAAGAACATGCCGCTTCCAGGGTTAGAGAAGAATGAAGGAGAGAGGAAAAAGGGCAATTCCTGGATACTTTTTTCTGAACATATTTTTATACAATTTAATTCAAGCTTTATATAATATATGACACTGAGACTTTCCTCTCCTCTTTGGGAAGAAACATGAGGCTTGTGGTCTCCAGCACCATCTTGATAGTGGAAGATATAAGAAAGATGCTTGTCCTTTTCCCACATGGCATAGACCATTGCTATGAAATGAATCCCGGGATGAATCTAGTAGATCACCTCCAGGAAGCCTTACTGGACTTCTCCACAGGGGGTCAGGCAGCAGTGCAAAGGCGCTAGACTACTTATGTTTCATGTGTCTTATTTTTAATGACCATACATTCATCTACAATATTAATCACCTAATTTACTAACTACTAAAATTTCACCTATTTGGATGTCATTTACAATAGCAAAATATTCTGTCACCAGTTTTTGGGCTGCTAAAACATCCATTGACTCTGAAGTATAGAGAGGTGAATGTGTTATTTTTACTGTATTAATGGGACAGAATGTCCCTACTCTGACAGTTCTGTGCTTCCCTTTCACTGAAACACCTGCAGTGCAGGAGGCATTTGCTGCTTCAGGCTGCATCTCTGGTGTGATCTCTTAACTGACTTTGGCAATTAAACTGCACAGGTGGGAACATCCTATCTTCAGGTAACTCTATACTATCTTTATGTAAAAGTACAACATTGCACATTTTCAACTAGTGTCATTAAATCAAAAGGTTAAGAAAAGCCAAGAGGAAATCTTACGGGTGTTTTCAGTCTAGTATCCATAGATACAAGCAGTGGTCCTCCCACATCACTTAACACAACTCATAAAATCAGTTACAGTTACTCGTCTGATCAAGAGAGATGTGTTGAAGATGAAGCTGATAACAACATTATGCATTAGAGTTTTGGTATGCTCTGACTAAATTAGAAGATCCCCAAGGAAAAATATTAAAATGAGATATCTCTGGAAACACTGATATTGAGCTATCAAAAAACAAACATCCAAATAATAAAGTATAGAAGGTTGATACATGCATAGCAGAAAGGTAACTTGACAAATTTGGCAGCTTATCCACTTGTCTACAATAGAAAAGGAATCCATTATTATGTTTTCTTTCTCTGACATCCTTATGTGTCCATAATCCATCACATCAAATTTTAACATTTAGGTATATTTGATCTTAACTTCTTAGGAATATGTATGTTGGTACATACCATAATACATCTTTCCAAATCAAATAAACTGTACTAATTCTAGGCACTATATTTTAAATACTTTACAAAATCAGGGTCAATGTGTTTCTTAAATTTATGCTACATACTTGGGAGTATTATCAGAAATGTATTTAAACTAAGAAAATATCCATAGATTTTTATCTGTTCTAAAAATGAGACATTTATATAATCAAATCAACTGATAATTGTCCAATAAAAAAACAAACAAAAAAATGTGTCATTAAAATTGAGGCCTCCCTTTTGGTTTCTCCTCTGGTAAAGATTACACTCATATTTTAAAAATACAGAATACTTTCTACAGTGGTAGACAGCTTAAAAGCTTACACAATTGAAAAATATTCCTTATGTAATTTTCACTATTCATCTATTATCTGTCTCAATGATTAATGATAAGAAATACTTCTTTCCTGAAAATTTATTTCAAAAAACTTTTAAGTCAGCAAAGTCACTTTCATAGAGTATAGGTTTTGTTTGTTGCTTATTTGTTTATAGGAAGGGTCATCAAACCTATTCATGACAGGCTTTTATGGACCTTGATGCAAAAGCTACCATTTGATCATTTATTTATGACTAAATGTGTTTTACAAAACATAGTAGCAGAATAAAATAAGGATTTCGATTGAAGACAGAGCTTCAATTAAGCAATACCAATTTACATTAAAAAAAAAGAATAGATGCTAGTGTACAGTATCGAACACTTTAAATCAATATAAACCAGTTTACAGGGATTGTTAACAAACTGAATTTTTTCTTGCCATATATAAAAAATTTCTAATAATCAATTTAATTAGAAAGCTAGTTTATAACAGTTGTGAGTCATTTTAATCACACAGTGATGACTTTGTTATAACGGGCAAGGAATCATTTTATCCTCAAGAATCTTCTTTTTTCCTCTTCTCATCTTCATTATGGACAACACAAAACAAAAAAAAATCAGTTGCACCTCTATTTCTACAGCCCTTCCTTAACATCCTTGCTTCCCTTTATGCATGAATTGATATTTAAATACCCATGCTAACTTGGTGGATTCAGCCCCTCAAAGGTCTTTACAACCTGCTTCCTTCTCTCTCCTGTTGTGTCAGCTAGTGAGTGAACTTATTAACAAAACCTAATATTTACAATACAAAAATAACGTCTCTAAAGTTAGCCTGTGATTTTACACTATTTTCAGCTGTGGTTAGCAATGACCTATTCATTAAAGGTACTTAGAAGCTTCAGTCAATTTTGCAGTAATTTCTTTCAGGTGCATGTTAAGAGTCTGGAGACCAAAGATCAATGTTAAATGATTTTAATTTTTTTCTCACTTTTTTCTAAACAAAAGGTCACCTACCTTTATGTGACAGGCGTAAGCGGGGGTGCGGGGTGTCAGCGGTGTGACCCCCTGCCCACAGCTCCAGCAAGTAGCCCCACAGGAGCCAGGTGACGAGGTGCCCAGCCGATGCCATGCTGCCTGCCGCTGCGATCCTCACTCTCTGGTGGGGCGAGTTTTACTTAGGACTCCCCTCCAGGGGCAGCGTAGGAGAGAGGCTTTGTCACAAATCGAACGCGTTGTCATCAGAAAGCACAGTTCCAAAGTGCCATTTGTCAGGCTGTGTTTGGATATGTAAAACCTGCCTTTCCCCAGGACAGTTGTTTATAAGCCGGGAGCGAGAGGACATTCCAAGGAGTGAGTCTTCACTGCCATGTCCTGCATAGAGCTCTTTTCAGTCCCTAAGCGGGTAGATTCAGGAAGAAACTGTATTATCTGAGTCACTTATGCAAGCGATTCATTCAGAAAAACAATAACAAGCCCAGCACACGCACTGCCTTCACCCCGTGGAGCTCCTCTTCTCTTCTCAGAAGTCAGCTTCTTGCACTGACTTGCCAAACAGCTAGCTTTAATTCACCTTTCACCTTGCTAATTAAAAACAAGAAGTGCCATTCCCTCCAGGAGTTGCAGGATCCACCCAGCAGGGATGCCGCTGTCGGCGAGCTGTGTTTACAGGGAAAGTTCAGGCGGGGTTGAGCAGCATACTTGCTGTTTCTAGGAAGTGTTCTGGTCCACGTGCCCTCGTCCCACCCGCCCTCCCGGTATTATTGGCCCCACGTCACTCAGAGACAGGAGAAAAGTTCACATTTTGATGGGAAAGGGCAATCAGGAGGGAGAATGATATACAATAGGCAGCTTACTTAAAAATCAGTATAACCTGGGGATTGAGTGTCAGGATGGGCTTTTAAATTCTCACTCATCAGGATTAACCCTTGAATAAATACAGATTCATTTTAAGCAATCTATCCGTCACCATTCAATACCAAAATTGATTTTTTTTCTGTTTCCGCTGAAATTGCATTTTCTCCCCCACATTTTTGCCTTTTTATATTGATTACATCTTAGAAATGTCATTTTCTCCTGCTATAAGGAAAGCATTTCAAGAACCTGAAAAAATGTGTCTGTGATTGTTTTGCTGATATGTTAAAACTAACAAAGTGTCTTGTGCTATTTTTCAAATGTGCAAGTTTTTCAAATCAAAAGCAAATTCTTTTTTATAAGCAGGTCATAAATTTCATCTCAAATTTTGGAATCATTGACTTTTGAAGTGATTCTTCTATAAAAGATAACTATGGTAAACGAGATTCTCTATGGGACAGATCCCAGTAGATCCTAGAAAAGTTGGGATGTAAAATACCTTGGGGTTCAACTGCTATGCACTTTTAGAATTTATTTTCTAAGACACTATGTTTGTGTAAATAAGCTTAACACAACAGGTCAACTTTACAATCTACATTCAATCCATCTCAAAAACTAAACCAAACACTCCATAGCTGTTAGCATGGAAATGAATGGTATTATTTTAAGATACCAATAAACTTGAATGGATATTTGACTTGATAGTTTAAAGTTAATGGTCAACAAATGATTTCAACTCTCTTTCTCATTCTGCATTTTAAAAGGTAATGATTAAGAATACTTCTTGAGAATTATGGTTTTAAAATACTGCATTTATAACAAAAAGATAACAGAGTTATGTTGTATTATATATAAACAAATGTAGACCCAAGCATTCTTTACCCTTTTTCCTAAGCATGATATGTTCTACTACAGGCAAAGTATATTCAGCAAAATGTAAATGTCACTGGATATTATAAATAATTAGATTTCCAAGGTCTACAAAAGATAACAAACTCTAAACACTATTCAACAGTAAAGTAACATGAAGTATTTAGATACTTTTAAGCTGGGATGGTCTCTGTAGGCACTCACATATTTTAAGAACCAGTCTGATGAGCTATAGACCTAAAGGTTGCTAAAGTGTGCTATAACATACCTTTGGAATCCTTTTTTACTTTATTCCAGAACTGAAATAACTAGAAATTAAATAGCAGTTTTAGATGTGTTATCCAACAGTAGGATTCCAGAAAAAGTAAATATGATGGATATAATTTTTATTCCAAATGCATACCTACACTCATGCCAATGAAATTTCATTTAAGCTTGTACAGAGCCTGTCCTAACCCTATTATGAAACTAAAGCAATGTAACATTTCACAACCATTTCATTAGGATACAGAATTGACACCATCAACTACTGACGCAGGAATAAATGTTATGGATGCTAGTTACATACATACCGCTATATACCCTGATTCACCTTCAGTGTTTATATGTCCTCCTTTAGATAAGGTTAGAGCATTTTGAAGTCTGTGCCAGATTCATAAACTCCTTTGGGTGCCTCAAAAATGTGCTTTGGTTTATCCTTCAGTCATCAATGTCATTGCTTACTCCCTTGAACTTCTTTCTATGTCCTTTTTTCCTTTTTTCTAGTCATACAGACTAGTCATTCTGTCTGCTAGTCATTTTGTTTGCTAGTCATTCTAGCATACAGATGATGTCCCCCCAAAATGACTGTTCAAAATACTAGCCATATCCTTAGCTACCCCTATGTGGCTCTAGCCACAAGCAAAGGAATAAAGAATCATTAGGACCAAATCAGTCTTTTACATCATAAAAGAATTCTCAGGAGCAGGGTTATCATACAATTTATCATCCAAACCAAACATTTTTTTTAAAAGTACAAGAGTTTTCTATTAATCATCACGGAGAAAGAATGTTATAGACAAATTAGGACATGAAAGCCACCTTCCTTGGGAGAGATTTCTGGGCACCCTTAGAAAACATGTAAATAGAAATAATAATAATAAAACTGACAGCACCAACAGTGAATTAAGAGCTTAAGTAAATGGAAAGCCTTTTGGAACTAGCAAAAATATCTGTTGATATTATTACATTTGATCTGAAAGGAGTGAGACTGCAAGTTTGAACAATCTGAGACAAAAATAAAAACCAAGTAAGAAGGAAAAGGGTAGTCCTGAAGGTATTCCCTACCAGGTCAAATGTTTCTGTCCAAACCCTTTGTTGTTAACTGTTGCAACAAGGTAATGAGAAAAAAGGCCAGAACTGAGAACTTACCAGCAGTTCCAGGCTCCCTTGTCCCTGGTTCCCCAATTTTAACAGCAGAAGAGCAACTGGCCTCTGAAACAATCCTCCCTGCATGTGGGCCAAGACAGTCTGCTGCTGAATCACAAAGGGTATTGGCTAAGAACAGATTCTAACACCCCACCTTGTACTCCCAGTTTACTTAAAGTTTTACATACTAATATTTCAGTTTCACGGTGGTTCTTTTAGGTCCGTGTTATTAAAATATTAGATATCTGTTTGCCACTTTCTACCATTTTTATCATAAGAATATAGTATCTGCAATTTAAGTTTAAATATATATAAAATGAAGCCACAACTACAGCATGCACTTACATTTTTCAAATGCATGTTGAAAACAAGCAAAAATTGTAAAAAGCTTCTCTGCACCACTTAAAATTATTTCACATATTTTGGGATGGGACTCTCTACTTACTAATACCCTTGAGAATATCCATTCTTTCTTTTCTTCCTCCCCAAGAAAATAGGATATAAATACGGGAGCCTACATTTCTCAACCCCTTGGCAGTTATGCTAAGTCATATGACAATTTCTTTTTTAAAAAAATATTTATTTATTTGTAATTGATTGATGATTGGTTTAAAATATTGGTTTGATTTCTATCATATATCAACATGAATCAACCATAGGTGTACATATGTCCCCTACCTCTTGAATTTCCCTCCCACCTCCGCCCATTCCCACCCCTCTAGATTATTACAGGGCCCCAGTTTGAGTTCCCTGAGTTGTACAGCAAATTCCCATTGGCTCTCAATTTACATATGCTAGTGTATATGTATCCAGGCTACTCTGTCCATTTATCTCACCCTCTCCTTCTTTTCCCCGACCCTTGTCCATAAGTCTGTTCTCTATGTCTGCATCTCCATTGCTGCTCTGTGAACAGATTCATTAGTTCCATCCTTCTAGATTCCATTTATATGCATTAACATACAATATTTGTTTTTCTCTTTCTGACTTACTTCACTCTGTATGATAGGCTCTAGGTTCATCCACTTCATTAGAACTGACTGATATGTGTTATTTTTATGGCCAAGTAGTATTCCATTGTATATATGTCACCCTCATGTGAAAATCTCTGACCAAATAAACGAGCAGCAGTGACATGTATCACATGTAGGCTGAGGCAGTGAAATACTCCTAAGCAATTATTATTTCTATCTCAAATCCTTTCTGCAACAAAGGTTGAAGAAAAGGAAGAGGCCATATGTCAAAATGTGAAGGTACAAGATTGAGGCATCTTGGATTACTGAATCATCACAGTACAGTAGGGACAGTTGCCCTGGAAAGTTATCCAGCCCACAGAAAACTTTATATTAGCAAGAACTAAACATATGCTATGTTAAGCCTTTTGGTTTACTTGTCACCATAGCATTCATAGTCTCTCCTAACTAAATGCACCCACTTTACTTACTGTGCTTTGGGAAACAGGCTCATGGACAAACATATAGCATAAATAAGTCACTAATATTGTCTTTCTTCCTATCTACTATTAAAACTTATTTCAGTACAAGTTATTTTACTAATATAGCTAGAGAGAGATGTGCATAGTTGAGGGTTGAGTGAGAGGTAACATGAATCCCTATGTTACTTTTAGAATGGGATGGCTATGCCCTTAGCTTTTCCAGTCAAGCACTGCACACAAAAATGTCATTAACAGAGGGGGAACTAAGATGGTGGAGGAATAGGATGGGGAGACCACTTTCACCCCAACAAATACACCCAAAGAACATTTAAAAGCCAAGCAAACTCCACAAAATAACTTCTGAATGCTGGCAGAGGACATCAGACATCCAGAAAGGCAGCCCATTGTCTTCGAAAGAAGGTAGGACAAAATATAAAAAGTAAAAAGAGAGGCAAAAGAGGCAGGGATGGAGATCTGTCCCAGGAAGGGAGTCTTAAAAAAGAGAGAGGTTTCTGAACACCAGGAAACATTCTCCCCGTCGGATCTGTGGTGAGTCTCCCAGGGAAAAATAACTAGGAGTGAAAATAGATAAATAATTAAACCCCACAGATTACATACCTAACTGCAACTCCCAGCAGAGCTGTAGCCCAGACGCCCCATCCCTCACTAGCAAGCACCCGCTGCTCAGGGAGGGGTGGGTTGCACCACTTTGGGTGAGGACTGGGACTCAATGCCCAAGGGCAACCCGAGGAAACTAGCCTGATTAGGCAATCTAGACTGCGGAATAGCTTTCTGGCAAAAAGCCACTGCCAGGCCCCCCGCACAGAAAAAAGTGCTGCACAGAGCTGGTCAGCTCCAGGCTGTGGACCGGCCCATCCACCGCATAAGAGCCGCCAGCACAATCACAGCATCAGAGAGGTATCTGCTACCCAACTGTGGGCAGACATCCTTGCTAACCAAGACTACTTAGGAATCTGGACAGACGCTGCCAGAGATCAGCTCTCTGAGAAAGGGCGCTCAGTAGCACACTGAGAAAACCAAGCAGCTAGGACGGAGGAGGGGAGAAGTCACAGCCCTGAACCGCACCAGGCGGCTCCGACCTAGGAAGTGCAGGCAGCCCCAGCGGCCGCCCCAGGCTGCTCCCAGCAGAGTGACCAAGAGCCTGAGCAGTGTGGGCTGGGAAAGCACACAAACCATGAGCGGGACAAGCCCCAGAGTGGCTGAATCACTGTGAGCGCACACCAGTGATATCTGTTTACAGTGTTCCTCCCTCAACACAGCAGGACTGAACAAATGAGCCTAAAAAAGCTACCACAACCGTCAGGGCGAAATACACACTGAAGAGACCACCAAACAGAAGACGCTAAAATAATCAGAGGGAACCGCATTGGAACTGACAGGAATAACAGATTAAATCCCTGCAGTTAGCACCAACTACATAGGAAGGAGCCTATAGACCTTGAGAGGTACAAGCTAGACCAAGGAACTATCTGAAAATGAACTGATCCCACATTGTATGCAACAGCTCCAGACAAAGCTCTCAATATATTTTTACTATGATCGTCTTCTAAATTTTTAAAACTTTTTTATTAACTATTTTTTTAATTTTTATATTTTAATATTTTTATTTTTAAGTCCCCTATAACTCCTTCAATTTTAATTTTTACAACCATCTACTACCTAGCCAATAAAAAAAGAAGACCCTATTTTTTAAGCAAACTTCATATATATATGTAAGAATTTCAGTGAGTCTGTTTTTTATTGTTATTGTTGTTATTCACCTGTTTTTCTTTTTTTGCTTTTTGTTCCTCTTTTTTGCCCTTTTTTATTTTTCTTTTCTTCTTTTCTTTTTTCGTTTTTTGTAATTGTATTTTTGAGAATCTAATCTTTACTCTAGATTTTTAATCTTTGCTTTTTAGTATTTGTTATCAACTTTGTATCTTTAAGAACTCAATTTTCAGCACCCATTTTTACTTGGGAGTGAGATCACTGGCTCGATTGCTCTCTCCCCATTTTTGACTCTCCTTTTTTTCACCAGGCCACCTCTATCTCCCCCCTCCCCTTGTCTTCTCTACCCAACTCTGTGAATCTCTTTGAGCGTTATGAGTTGTGAAGAACACTTAGATAACTGATTACTGGCTGGATCTGTCTGTCTCCATCTAACTCCCTCTTTTCTCCCCCTGGCCACTTCTGTCTCCTTCCTCCCTCTTCTCTTCTTGGTATAACTCTGTGAACATCTCTGAGGGATCCAGACTGTGGAGAGCACATAATGAAGTGATCACTGGCTAGCTCACTCTTTCACCATTTGATTCCTCTCTTCTCCTTCTGGTCACCTCTATCTCCCTCTTCCCTCTTCTCCACTCCATGTAACTCTGTGTACCTCTCTGGGTGTCCCTCACTGTGGAGAAACTTTTCATCATTAACCTAGATGTTCTACTGTCGGTGCTGTATAGATGGAGGAGTCCTGAGGCTAGTGTAAGAATAAGGCTGAAAACCAGAGACAGGAGGCCTAAGCCCACATCTTGAGTATACCAGAGAACTCCTGAATTCAGAAGTTAATTAATTGCTAGGAGCTCATCAAACGCCTCCAGACCTACACTGAAACCAAGCACCACCTAAGGGCCAACAAGTTCCAGAGTAAGATATACCATGCAAACTCTCCAGCAACAAAGGAACATAGCCTGGAGCTTCAAGATACAGGCTGTCCAAAGTCAAACCAAGCCCACTGACATCTCAAAACTCTTTATTGGACACTTCATTGCTTGTCAGAGAGAAGAAATCCAGATGCATCCACCGGAACACCAACATAAGCTTCTCCAACCAGGAAACTTTGACAGACCACCCGTCCAACTCCACCCACAGTGAGGAACCTCCACAATAAAGAGGTAACACAGCAATATAAACAAGATGAAAAGACAGAGAAATACCCAGCATGTAAAGGAACAGGATAAATGCCCTCTGAACCAAACAAAAGAGGAGGAGATAGGGAATCTACCTGATAAAGAATTCCTAATAATGATAGTGAAAATGATCCAAAATCCTGAAAACAAAATGGAGTTACAGATAAATAACCTGGAAACAAAGATTGAGAAGATGCAAGAAAGGTTTAACAAGGACTTAGAAGAAATAAAACAGAGTCAAAATACAATGTATAATGAAATAAATGAAATAAAAAACACCCTGGAGGGAACTTACAGTAGCATAACAGAGATAGAAGATAGGATAAGTGAGGTAGAAGACAGAATGGTAGAAATAAATGAAACAGAGAGGAAAAAGAAAAAAGAATTAAAGGAAATGAGGACAACATCAGAAACCTCTGGGACAACGTTAAACGCACCAACATTCAAATCATAGGAGTCCCAGAAGGAGAAGACAAAAAGAAAGGACATGAGAAAACACTTGAGGAGATAATAGTTGAAAACTTCCCTAAAATGGGAAAGGAAATAATCACCCAAGTCCAAGAAACCCAGAGAATCCCAAATAGGATAAAGCCAAGACAAAACACCACAAGATACATATTAATCAAATTAACAAAGATCAAATACAAAGAACAAATATTAAAAGCAGCAAGGGAAAAACAACAAATAACACACAAGGAGAACCTCAAAAGGATAACAGCTGGTCTCTCAATAGAAACGCTTCAGGCCAGAAGGGAATGGCAGGACATACTTAAAGTCATGAAAGAAAATAATCTACAACCAGGATCTCATTGAAATTTGAAGGAGATATCAAAAGCTTTCCAGACAAGCAAAAGCTGAGAGAATTCAGCAACACCAAACCAGTGCTTCAACAACTGCTAAAGGATCTTCCCTAGACAGGAAACACAGATAGGGTGTATAATCTCAAACCCAAAACAATAAAGTAAATGGCAACAGGATCATACTTATCAATAATTACCTTAAATGTAAACGGGTTGAATGCCCCAACCAAAAGACAAAGATTGGCTAATTGGATGCAAAAACAAGATTCCTATATATGTTGTCTACAAGAGACCCACCTGGAAACAGGGACACATACAGACTAAAAGTGAAGGGCTGCAAAAAGATATTCCATGCAAATAGAGACCAAAAGAAAGCAAGAGTACCAATACTCATATCAGATAAATTAGACTTTAAAATAAAGGCTGTGAAAAGAGAAAAAGATGGACATTACATAATGATCAAAGGATCAATCCAAGAAGATATAACAATTATAAATATATATGCACCCAACATAGGAGCACAGCAATATGTAAGGCAAATGCTAACAACTATGAAAGAGGAAATTAACACTAACACAATAATAGTGGGGGACTTTAATACGCTACTGACACCGTTGGATAGATCAACTGAAAAGAAAATTAACAAGGAAACACAAATTTTAAATGATACAATAGACCAGTTAGACCTAATTGATATCTATAGGACATTTCACCCCAAAACAATGAATTTCACCTTTTTCTCAAGCACACATGGTACCTTCTCCAGAATAGATCATATCCTAAGCCATAAATCTAGCTTTTGTGAATTAAAAAAAATTGAAATAATTCCCAGCATCTTTTCTGACCACAATGCAGTAAGATTAGATGTCAATTACAGGAGAAAACCCTCTAAAAATTCCAACATATGGAGGCTCACCAACACGCTGCTGAATAACCAAAAAATCACAGAAGAAATCAAAAAAGAAATCAAAATATGCATAGAAATGAATGAAACTGAAAACAAAACAACCCAAAACCTATGGGACACAGTAAAAGCAGTGCTAAGGGGAAGGTTCATAAAAAAGTCAAATAAATAACCTAACTTTACACCTAAAGCAACTAGAAAAGGAAGAAATGAAGAACCCCAGGGTTAGTAGAAGGAAAGAAATCTTAAAGATCAGGGCAGAAATAAATGCAAAATAAACAAAAGAGACCACAGCAAAAATTAACAAAGCCAAAGGCTGGTTCGTTGAGAAGACAAATAAAATTGACAAATCATTAGCCGAACTCATTAAGAAACAAAGGGAGAAAAACCAAATCAACAAAATTAGAAATGAAAAAGGAGAAATCACAACAGACAACACAGAAATACAAAGGATCACAAGAGACTATTATCAGCAACTATCTGCAAATAAACTGGACAACTTGGAAGAAATGGAGAAATTCTTAGAAAAGTACAACTTTCCAAAACTAAACCAGGAAGAGATAGATAATCTTAACAGATGCACCACAAGCATGGAAATTGAAACTGTAATCAGAAATCTTCCAACAAACAAAAGCCCAGGAACAGATGGCATCACAACCGAATTCTACCAAAAATTTAGAGAAAAGCTACCACCTATTCTACTCAAACTCTTCCAGAAAATTGCAGAAGAAGGTAAACTTCCAAACTTCCATTCTATGAGGCCACCATCACCCTAATACCAAAACCCTACAAAGATGCCACAAAAAAAGAAAACTACAGGCCAATATCACTCATGAACTTAGATGCAAAAATCCTTAACAAAATTCTAGCAAACAGAATCCAACAACACATTAAAAAGATCATACATCATGACCAAGTAGCCTTTATCCCAGGGATACAAGGATTCTTCAATATCCATAAATCAATCAATGTATTACACCACATTAACAAACTGAAAAATAAAAACCACATGATTTTCTCAATACATGCAGAGAAAGCCTTTGACAAAATTCAACATCCATTTATGATAAAAACCCTCCAAAAAGCAGGAATAGAAGGAACATACCTCAACATAATAAAAGCTATATATGGCAAACCCACAGCAAACATTATCTTCAATGGTGAAAAACTGAAAGCGTTTCCCCTAAAGTCAGGAACAAGACAAGGGTGCCCACTCTCACCACTACTATTCAACATAGTTTTAGAAGTCTTGGCCACAGCAATCAAAGCAGAAAAAGATATAAAAGGAATCCAGATTGGAAAAGAAGAAGTAAAACTCTCACTGTTTGCAGACGCCATGATCCTCTACATAGAAAACCCTAAAGACTCTACCAGAAAATTACTAGAGCTAATCAGTGGATATAGTAAAGGTGCAGGATATAAAATCAACACACAGAAATCCCTGGCATTCCTATACACTAACAATGAGAAAACAGAAAGAGAAATTAAGGAAACAATTCCATTCATCATTGAAACAAAAAGAATAAAATACTTAGGAATATATCTACCTAAAGAAACAAAAGACTTATATATAGAAAACTATAACACACTAATGAAAGAAATCAAAGAGGACACAAATAGATGGAGAAATATACTGTGTTCATAGATTTGAAGAATCAATACAGTGAAAATGAGTATACTACCCAGAGCAATCTATAGATTCAATGCAATTCCTATCAAGCTACCAGAGGTCTTTTTCAGAGAACTAGAACAAATAATTTCACAATTTATATGGAAATACAAAAAACCTCGAATAGCCAAAGCAATCTTGACAAAGAAGAATGGAACTGGAGGATTCAACTTGCCTGACTTTAGGCTATCCTACAAAGCCACAGTCATCAAGACAGTATGGTACTGAAACAAAGACAGAAATATAGATCAATGGAACAAAATAAAAAACCCAGAGATAAATCCACGCACCTATGGACACCCTGTCTTTGACAAAATAGGCAAGAATATACAATGGAGAAAAGACAATCTCTTTAACAAGTGGTGCTGGGAAAATTGGGCAACCACTTGTAAAAGAATGAAACTAGAACACTTTCTAACACCATACACAAAAATAAACTCAAAATGGATTAAAGATCTAAACATAAGACCAGAAAGTATAAAACTCCTAGAGGAAAACATAGGCAAAACACTCTCTGACATAAACCAAAGCAGGATCCTCGATGACCCACCTTCCAGAATATTGGAAATAAAAGCACAAATAAACAAATGGGACCTAATTAAAATTAAAAGCTTCTGCACAACAAAGGAAACTATAAGCAAGGTGAAAAAGCAGCCTTCAAAATGGGAGAAAATAGCAACGGAGAAACAATTATTCTCAAAATTATACAAGCAACCCCTGAAGCTGAATTCCAGAAAAATAAACGACCAAATCAAAAAGTGGGCCAAAGAACTAAACAGACATTTCTCCAAAGAAGACATACAGATGGCTAACAAACACATGAAAAGATGCTCAACATCACTCATTATCGGAGAAATGCAAATCAAAACCACAATGAGGTACCACTTTACACCAGTCAGAATGGCTGCCATCCAAAAGTCTACAAGCAATAAATGCTGGAGAGGATGTGGTGAAAAGGGAACCCTCTTACACTGTTGGTGGGAATGCAAACTAGTACAGCCACTATGGAGAACAGTGTGGAGATTCCTTAAAAAACTGGAAATAGAATTGCCATATGACCCAGCAATCCCACTGCTGGGCATACACACTGAGGAAACCAGAATTGAAAGAGACACGTGTACCCAAATCTTCATCGCTGCACTGTTTACAATAGCCAGGACATGGAAACAACCTAGATGTCCATCAACAGATGGATGGATAAGAAAACAGTGGTACATATACACAATGGACTATTACTCAGCCATTAAAAAGAATACATATGAATCAGTTCTACTGAGGTGGAGGAAATTGGAGCCTATTATCCAGAGTGAAGTAAGCCAGAAGGACAAGAAAAAATACAGTATACTACTGCATATATATGGAATTTAGAAAGATGGTAACAATAACCCTGTATGCAAGACAGCAAAAGAGATGCAGATGTATAGAACAGTCTTTTGGACTCTGGGAGAGGGCAAGGGTGGGATGATATAGGGGAACAGCATTGAAACATGTAAATTATCATATGTGAAATGAATCATCAGCCCAGGTTTGATGCATGATAGAGGGTGCTCAGGGCTAGTGAACCGGGATGACCCAGAGGGATGGAATCAGGAGGGAGGTGGGAGGTGGGTTCTGGAAGGGGAACTCATGTATACCCATGGCAGACTCATGTCAATATATGGCAAAACCAACACGATAATGTTAAGAAAAAAATTTTTAAAAAAGTCATGAACAGTATTTATAGATGAACAAATAGTATTACATCTCAAGAACATTATGATTAACCCATTAGTAACCATATGTCATGACAGCAATGATGATGATCCTTTGTGAACTAAAGATAAACTTTCTCTTCTGTGGTCATGGCCTTCCAGGATCACTCAACGTTCCTTCCCTCTTGCTAGTCCTACATTCTGGAGCATCTCAAATCACTCACCAGTATGGCCAGCTACTGCTGCCACTACAGCATCAAGGCTGATGGGTTTTATAACTTAGAGTGTTCATGTGTTTATTGGTCAGGATTCCAGAAGACTGGGTTCACTTTTCCCCACATTCAGCAATTCAAGAGGATGATCGAAAAAGGAAAACTAGATGATCTCTGATTTGTATGTTATTGAGAGTAGTTCACTACCAGCCAGGATCCAATCTGGTTGCTTGCATGAAAGAGATTTGGCTGATGCCATTCTGATGTCACTGACATAGTTAATCATTTTAAAACACTGAACTTTTATTTTGATCATCTATTATTAAACAAAGATATAAAATTTGAGCGAAATTTTCATTTGGTAGAATCCTGAGTTCTTTGTTTCTGACTCATACTAGATTTATTCTAATTTTCTTTTATGTCCTTGAGAATAAAGAAAAGCATAAGCATTTTGAGACAGGTATCATCTTTAATTGATTTTAATTAAAGAGCAATGACTTTTTATTCCCTTTTTATGGCAAAATGAAATTATGTGTGCTATTAACTCTAGAAATCTTTAATTTATAGATCCTGGGAGGTTTCCCTACATACTCTTCCTTATAGGTAACAGAGAATTCCTTATAAAGGCAGAGATCCAATTAGTTACCTTTAAAAATGTAACAGAAACTTTCATAATAATACATTGTAACTTACTGGTTTTTATGCCTGTTTTAACACATATTTTTGAGCTACTGGTGGCACTGATGGTGACTTTTTCTTGATCCATGATTACTGTCTTCAGCACCTAGCACTGAACTTCAAATTGATTCCATTTCATTAGAATAAAAATGACTGCTATAATAATAACACAAATGTTCACTTGTTTTCTACACGCTAGACGCCAAACAGGGCACATTCACATATAATCCAGTTTAATCCAGACAACAGCCATATTCAACAGAAACCATTTTTACTGCTATTTACACAGAAGAAGAATCTGGGACACAGATGTTAAGTAACTACTTGCCTGAGGTGAAGTTGGAAGTGTTAGTCACTCAGTTGCGTCCAATTCTTTGTGACCTCCTGGACAGTAAGCCCCAGGCTCCTCTGTCCATGGGATTCTCCAGGCAACAATACTAGAGTGTGTTGCCATACCCTTCTCCAGGGGATCTTCCTGACCCAGGGACTGAACAGGGTCTCCTGCAATGCAGGCAGATTTTTTACCGCCTGTGAAGTACTGATAAAGCACAGATCTGGACTCTCATAATCAAACTCCAGGACCTGTGTTCCAACCATTACACTTACCTTCTTGGAGAATACTATTTAAAGACTTTATATTGACTCTTCCAAATTATTACACTATCTGGAACTTATCTTTATATTAAGTATCAATAAGGACATAACATGGTTTAGTCGCTAAGTCATGTTTGACTCTTGCCACCCAATGGACTATATATAGCCTGCCAGGCTCCTCTGTCTATGGGATTCTCCAGGCAAGAATACTGGAGTGAGTTGCCATTTCCTTCTCCAACAGGAAGTAGTATAGTTTTACAATAAAAACCTTTCAAGTCAGTTTGTACTTTAATCAACAACCAGCTTCAGTGACTGAGATTAAACTTACCATATAAAACCCTCCATCCAAGGTCATGTCAGATGGCAACACACACTATGTTCATATCATTCTGTAAGCTGTTAGGTTTGACTAGGGTCTTTGGAGCTTGGTAGTCAGGCACAACACTGGAGCTAAATACAGTAGGCAAAATTACTAAAGATCCAATATCAAAGACACCCAAGAAATAGTTTTTATTTCCTATTAATAACTGTTATTCCATATTGCAACATGTCTAGTCAAGGCTATGGTTTTTCCAGTAGTCATGTATGGATGTGAGAGTTAGACAGTGAAAAAGACTGAGCACTGAAGAACTGATGCCTTTGAACTGTGGTGTTGGAGAAGACTCTTGAGAGTCCCTTGGACTGCAAGGAGATCAAACCAGTCAATCCTAAAGGAAATCAGTCCTGGCTGTTCATTGGAAGGAATGATGTTGAAGCTGAAACTCCAATACTCTGGCCACCTCATGTGAAGAGTTGACTCATTGGAAAGGACCCTGATGCTGAGAAGAGTTGGGGGCAGGAGGAGAAGGGGATGACAGAGGATGAGATGGCTGGATCGCATCACCAACTCAATGGACATGGGTTTGGGTGGACTCAGGGAGTTGGTGATGGATAGGAAGGCCTAGCGTGGTGCAGTTCATGGGTCGCAAAGAGTCAGACCCGAATGAGTGACTGAACTGAACTGATTGCAACATGTAGCAATTGTGCAACAAATAGGTATTAAAAAAGAATCTGTCAGATAATAATAGTGACTATTTGTGTAAATATATATATATATATATACACATACAATTATATGCTTACATACACACACAAACACATCTCTAGTTATGGTTGCAGGGGAAGAAAGAAGTTTCCAAGAAAGGATTTAAGGCTAATAAATCACTTACCAATAGTTACTGATGCTTATATTATTTTGTCCAAAAGATTCCAACATTTTCAAAAAGCTGTTACCACTAATATACCTAAAGGAAATAAAACAATTTATAGTCAGTCCACTTAGGAAAGGGACTCAGTACGAGGCCAACAATAAATGCCATAAACTGCAATAAAAATGTTATCCATCCATGGGCTTCTTGAATCTCATTCTAGAATTTAAGACCACCTGTATTTTTTTGTCTTTCTGGTAAGAAATGATCTAATTTTCAAGGTCAGTTTATGGATTATTTACTTCAAAAAAAGGAAGGAAGAAAGGAAGAAGGGAGAGAAGGAAGAAGGGAAGAAAGTAAGTGATAATTCAATGTAATATTTTTTCCACTTTCTTTTATTTCAAGTCTTGAATCCTCTTTCATTTTCTCTATTATCTCCACTGTTGTTTAACTATCACTGGTAAAACCAGACCTAAACCAGCTGGCATTGTGTAGTTTATTCAATAAATATTTGTGTGATAGAAGCAAAGCACTCATATAGCTTAAACTATCTAGAAATCAGAGATTAATTTCTTTCTGTTAATTATTTGGATCATTTTTTCAGTTGTTCACTTGGACTCTTACAGAGGACAATAGGCAATACATAAACATAAAATGAAAACAATTGTATTGCATTATGAAAAAAGAAAAGGATTTACATAAAGCCAATGCAATTATCCATTACTCAGTTGGCAAGAAACTAAGGAAAAAGGCCAAATATTTTGTAATATTTTATAGTATCTTCAACTGTCATACAGTTGGCAGATAGATATAAACTTTCACATATCACATAAAGCTGCCATCAACTCAATGAAGGTACCTGTTTCACATTAAATTAAATGGAAACAAACACTAACTTTAAAGTTGTGAAGAATCTGACAGAAAATCAGAATATTCAAAATAAATCACATTTTGGCTATGAGAGTGAATCTTAGACTTCAAAGGAATCACGACGACTAAAGAAAAAACCTGGCAGAAGTCCTGTAAAGACTTTCCCCCCAAGGACTTCCTTTCTTTAACACCATTCCAAATAACCATCTATGGAAGAGCGAAAACAATCCACAGAAAAAAGAACATGGCGTTGAACCCGCTGTTAAGATCCCAAAGATGAAAGAAGAAATCTAAACTCGTTATTTCATTTCACCTTGTGTTTAACATTGCTATAATTTCCACAAATTATTTGGCAAAATTGTTATTGCTTATAAGCCAGATTTTAAAGAAAGCAGGATTTCAGGTGTAGTGTCTTTTCATTTGAATCTGTTGTTTCATTACTGGAATTGTATTTGATGGGCTGTGTGAGTGGTTATTTTGCGTGACCAGGTAGTTCTGGCTTGTGATGTCCCAGTACATAACACTAGCACCATGCGGAGGCCAAGATTGGTACTACATGCGTCCAACTGTAACCTAAACCACATTGCCAGCCTGTCTGTGCTCACAATTTGCTTCCTACAACAAAAAAAAAGAACATGCTTTATCCAATGATAATGTAACCCCTTATATTCTGAGCATGGGCACTTAATGCGGCTGATAGATGGGTCTTGCTGGTTAAGGAAAAATAATTCAAATGTACTTTATTGAACATTTAATTTAAGAAGCACCAAGATTTCTGTTCAGAAACTATTTCTTAACAAGAGGCTTAGAATTGTGAAGAGATGACCATAAATATGTCAGAAATAAATGTATTAAATAGGAAAATATCTCCTGTGAAAATGTGTTTTAAGAAGACACTATTGTGTCTTCTACTTGAAACGTCTAATATTACCATTACACAATGATTTAATTGCATGTAAATATGTCTCTATATAATCCCATGTTTATACTAGGTAATAAATAAAGAAAAAATATGAACAAAATATCAAATAAATCCCAACCTCACTCTATTTGCTTGCCAAAAAATATAACCACATAAAATAATGTGCTTCCCCAGAGATCTAAACAGAAAGAATATGTCCATCTAGAAGTTCACTTTGTATTAGATTTGACTAATAAATTAGCATGTTTTCAAGAATAAATTAATATATGTGCATAGAGCCCTGCCTAAAATTAATTGCAGGACAATTTAAACAAATTGCTTAATTTGTTTAAAGGTGGATCACTTATTGCAAGAAAGGTATAAAAGTTGAATTTCAATAAAAACTGTACACTTTGAATGAAATTTTAATAGCTAAGCATGAAAAGCTAATTGGTACATCATATTCTCACAATAAACTTGATAAGCTTTATCTAGAACTAAAATACAAGAAATAATGTGCATTGCAAATAAGAGTGAGAATCAAACATTTCCTGATTGATGTATGTTTTAAAATGAAAAATCTATTTTACCAGTTATTTTCAACAAAGCAAGCTTCACAATATTAAAAATATGGTACACTTTTTCCTGAAAACCTGGTTGAAAATTATGCAAAGTTGCTTGAATCCCAAGAATACTGGTTTTATAGTTTTCAACTATAATATTAATATCTATATAAGTGGTTAATTCAAATATAATTTCTCCCATTCTGAATAAGCAGACAAGTAAATATTTCTCCAACAATTCTATTATTCCTATTTTTCAGCTCACAATTCCTTGCATCAATTTAATCCTTTTCTATAGGATAAATGTGAAAGTGTTAGTTGCTCTGTTGTGTCAGACTCTTTGAGATCCCATGGACTGTAGCCCTGCCAGGCTTCTCTGTCCATGGAATTCTCTGGGCAGGAATACTGAAATGGGTTGCCATGCTTTCCTCCAGGGGATCTTCCCAACCCAGGGATCGAACCCAGGTCTCTCACATTGCAGGCAGATTCTTTACTCTTTGAGTTACCTGGGAAGCCCCATAAGATAAATAATAACTCTCTATTAGATAATCCCCAATCTTATAGAAAAATGTAGTAACATTTTCCATCATAAAAAAAACTCTCCCTATTTTCACTAATCCTCCAACTAGGGACCAACTTATAGGTAAAATCCTTCAAAATATTGGCTATAATCTGTCTTCATGTGTTGACCTCTTATTTTCTATTGAATCCATTCTCTAAGTCTGAATTAGGTTTGATATCAGGTGGCAGAAAACACCAATCAATGGTGGTTTAAATGTGACAAATATAACTTCTCCCTTTTGTTAACAGGGTTTGGAGGTGAGACCAGGGCTGCTGTCACAAAATAGGGAGCTAACTAATGCATAACTAACAGGAGCATTTTCTGTCTTGTTACTAGTGCATGCATGCAAAGTCGCTTCAGTCCTCTCCAAGCCTTTGCAACCCATGGACTGTAGCCCACCAATCTCCTCTCTCCATAGAATTCTCCAGGCAAGAATATTGAAGTAGGTTGCCACGCCCTTCTCCAGGGGATCTTCCCGACCCAGGGATTGAACCCACATCTCTTCTGTCTCCTGCATTGGCAGGTGGGTTCTTTACCACTAGCACCACATGTGAAGTCCTGTCTTGTTGCTTATCCATTCACCATAGGTGGCCTTCATCTCACAGTCAGTCCAAGCTCCAGCCATCACATCCTCTTTGCAGCCAAAGACATTTAAGAATTAATGAAAAAGGATGTGCCCTCTGCATTTAAGGACATTTGCTAAAAATCTTCATATTCCTCACCTCTACTTTGAATGCCACATGATTCAAACCTACAACCTCATCTCTTCTCTACCTATAGTCATGCCTTCTTGTGGATTTGCAGCAGGTCAACTTGGCTACCTTGCCCAGGACTCCTTTCTTGCCTGCTTCCATTTAGGCTGAGCCAAAGGGGAAATTCTTGGGAGATTCGGAGGGTAGAAGGGAAACAACAATTGTTTTGTGACATACATATTTTCTTATATTTGTCTCTGCAACTGCTCCACCTTCCCAAGAACCTCCTTCAGCTTCTCTGTCTCCTGGGTCAGGTGTATGTGTTTAACTCCATGACTGAGGGCCCAGGCCTTTGCTATACACCCACAACATCAAGGTCAGAGGCAACAACTGCTAGCAGGGGTTTCTTTCCTCATTGGGTTCCAGTTCATGCTTGCAGGTTCCAGCTAGTTATTCCTCTCCCATTTTACATCTTTCTTCTCTTCTTACTGCCTGCCCTGTGGACTTCAAAGTCCAGCATCAGACATGAGTGCAACAACTTTAAAGAGACTTACTAAGCAGTTCCACAAATGCATAAGGGTAAATTTCTGTAATAAATCTATCAGTATGCTGTAGAGGTTCTCCTACTTCCACTGGTACATCTCCTAGTCCTCTCACCCGAGACCATGATTTTTCAGAACATCTATACACTGAATATCTCAAATCCAGCTCCTCATTCCCTCCATGAAACTCAAACAGATTTGTATATTTGATTGTCTTCCAGAGATTTCCACTTGTGTGTCTAATAAATATTTTAACCTTAACTTGTTAAAATAGAACTGTTCGTTTCTATTTGCCTTTTACCTCCTCAGTTTGCAAACCTGCTTCCCCCATCCCAGTAAATGAAAATGTCTAGGTCCCCTCCCATCAATGCTTTTCTGCTCTATGTCAATTAGAATAAAAGTGAGATCTTTACTGTGGTCTCTGAGGTCCTTTTTGATCTGGCCCCTGCTGTGTCATTCACTTTACATACCATTCCTCTCTCAGGCCACTGCAACCACACTGAATTCATGAACAGCTTCCAACTTCAGAGCCTCTGAAGTTGCTATTTCCTCTGCCTATACAGCTTTCACTTCAGAAATCCATGTCTTACATTAAAATAGTTCTAAAATTTTCTAACAAATCAAACCTAAGAAGATGTAATTACTAAGAAAATAAATGCTGAACACAATTAAATAATAATGTAAAATGTTAAACACCAATTTCTTATATTTCACCTATCTATAAATATCTATCCTATCTGTAAGTGAAAGAAAATTTTTTAGATCTATATTTACGGTAAAAAGGCATGTTTTAAATCTTGCTTTAATATTATGGAACTGAGTGCCCTTAACCTAAATATTTTTTCTGAGCATCATTTTCTAGCATCTGTAATGGAGAAATTATAATAAGAGATCAAGTTGCCAACATCTGTTAGATCATAGAAAAAGCAAGAGAATTTCAGAGAAACATCTACTTCTGCTTCATTGACTACACTAAAGCCTTTGTATGGATCAAAACAAACTGGAAAATTATTCCAGAGATGGGAATACCAAACCACCTTACTTGCCTCCTGAGAAATCTGTATGCAGGTCAAGAAGCAATAGTTAGAACTATACATTGAACAACAGACTGGTTCTGAATTGGGAAAGGAGTACATCAAGGCTTTATATTGTCACCTTGTTTGTTTAACTTACATGCAGAATATATCATGTAAAATATTGGGCTGGATGAAGCACAAACTGGAATCAAGACTGTTGGGAGAAATATCAATAACCTCAGATATGCAGATGACACCACCCTTATGGCAGAAAGTGAAGAGGAACTAAAGAGCCTTTTGATCAAAGTGAGAGAGGAGGGTGAAATAGTTGGCTTAAAGCTCAACATTCAGAAAACTAAGATAATGGCATCTTGTCCCATCACTTCATGGCAAATAGATGGGAATACAATGGAAATAGTGACAAACTTTATATTCTTGGGCTCCAAAATCACTGCAGATGGTGACTGCAACCAGAAATGAAAAGGCGTTTGCTCCTTGGAAGAAAAGCTATGACAAACCTGTGTGTTAGTCACTCAGTCATGTCCGACTGTTTGTGATCCCATGAATTGTAGCTCACCAGGCTCCTCTGTTCATGGAATTCTCCAGATAAGAATACTGGAGTAGGATGCCATTCCTTCCAAACCCAGGGATCGAACCTAGGTCTCCCACATTGCAGGATGATTCTTTACTGTCTGAACCACTAGGGAAGCCTGTGACAAACCTAGATAGCATATTAAAAATCAGAGATATTACTTTACCGACAAAGGTCCATATAGTCAAGGCTATGGTTTTTCCAGTAGTCATGTATGGATGTGAGAGTTGGACCATAAAGAAAGTTGATTGGAATATTACTCAGCATTAAAAAAAAATTCATTTGAATCAGTTCTACTCAGGTGGACGGAACTGGAGCCTATTATCCAGAGTGAAGTAAGCCAGTGCCGGGAGCCATCAGGATGCCCCCTTACTCGGATGACAAGGTCACGAGACTAAGAAAGTATTTGCAAAGCTGACTTTCTTTATTGGGGCATCCTGGGCTAGCCTCACCCTGGTATTTTTCTTGGAAGTTCTGTCCATGCTCGGAACATTGGCTCATCTCAGTAGGTCAGTCACAGTTGGAAAGAATTCGTCCTGAGATAACCCCCCCAGACCTTATCGACCAGAGGATCTGGGAAGGTGGATCACCTTCCCCGGGGGCTATGAAGGTATGAAAGGGACATTTAAATGGATTACTACTCATTACTGGGGAGTTTACCAAGAGTTCTCTGGGGGTCATGGCAAGGCCACCACCAGAAAGGCTCATACTTGGGTCACCTTTCCACCTCCCACTCCCCTGACCACTCCACAGAGGAGGCTTGCTTCCTTGAAGAAATCAGGCTTGACAGAGACTTAGGAATGCTCATAATTGTGGCCAGCATAGTGGGAGATATTGATTGCTTTAGGAAAATGTAGACATAGGAATTCATTTTAGTAGTTATGAGGTTAATAGGGTTTTATTGCTAAAGCAGTGCTGCTTGACTGTCTCTTAGTTCTCTTTCCTCTCTCTAAACTGTCTCTTTGTCCTCTTTCCTCTTTTCTCCTAAGAACTGGAGTAGGTTACTAGAATAAACAGTCTCAAGCTTAAGCCCTTCCCTCTAGCTTCTACATAGTTGTACCTGATAAGAGAAATGTAACCTTTCTACTTAGGTTGATGTACTTATCTTGATTGAATGAAGTATACTGAAGACATTCAAATGGTAATCATACTATTGTTAAATCTAATTACATAGAATTCTGACTTCTGCAAAGGGTATGTTTCATGATAGTTTGGGGAATAAACTCAATGATAAGGTTGCTATGGGAGGTAGAAAACAAAAAATTGTATAGAATGATAGGTGATGTAATGATGTAATGGGGATGTCTTTTGGCTATAAAAACCGTAAACCAACAACAATAAACGAGAGACTTCTCCACCGCCTGTTGGAGAGACTTCTCCATCATCCCACAAACTAACAACAATAAACGGAGAGAGACTGCTCCATCACCACACATCGACTCAGCTCAGTTCTTCTTCCGCCGACGCCACCCATCCCTCAAGACCCCCGGACCCTGCCGAGGCTGGACCCCGGCAAGCCAGAAGGAAAAACAACAATACAGTATACTAACGTATATATATGGAATTTAGAAAGATGGTAACGAGAACCCTGCATGCGAGACAGCAAAAGAAACGCAGATGTATAGAACAGTCTCGTGGACTCTGTGGAAGAGGGTAAGGATGGGATGATATGGGAGAATGGCATGGAAACATGTTAATTATCATATGTGAAATCAATCGCCAGCCCAGGTTTGATGCTCGGGGCTGGTGCACCGGGATGACCCAGGGGGAGGGAATCAGGAGGGAGGAGGGAGGGGGGTTTTGGAGGAGGAGCATATGAATACCCATGGCAGATTCATGTCAATGTATAGCAAAACCAATACAATAAAGTGAAGAAAATTTAAAAAAAAAAAGAAGAAGAAGAAAGCTGAGCACTTAAGATCTGATGCTGTTGAACTGTGGTATTGTGGAAGACTTGAGAGCCCCTTGGACTGCAAGGAGATCAAACCAGTCAATCCTGAAGGAAATAAGTCCTGAATGTTCACTGAAAGGACTGATGCTGAAGCTGAATTTCTAATACTTTGGCCACCAGATACGAAGAACTGACTCACTGGAAAAGACCCTGATGCTGGGAAAGATTGAAGGCAGGAGAAGGGGATGACAGAGGTTTGATGGCATCACTGACTTGATGGACATGAGTTTAAGCAAGTTCCAGGAGTTGGTGATGGACAGGGAAGACTGGCATGCTGCAGTCCATGGGGTCGCGAAGAGTCAGACATGACTGAGCAACTGAACTGAACTGAAGCTTAAGTAGAATAAGTATTTTGAAACTGATATGATTATATTCAAAGCCTTAATATATAAACATTTCTGTATTTCTCTATATTGCTTTATATTAACACTGTAGAGTAAACTAAGTTCTATTTCAATTTTGAGAGCATGAAAAGATCTGTATCAAGGTCAAAAAATGTTCGTTTTTTTCTCCTAATATTTGAATAATGGATTAATTTTTTTTCTTTTTAAGAACTATCTCCTATTAGCTACTTCTAGACGTAGCATTACAAATGAATACCTGATTTTTCAGGATTTAAATAACTTAACTCTTGTATCATTCCTAATGTTCTGTGAATTCAGAGGCGGCGCTATAGATATAGACTGTCTCCTGCATACTCCTAGTATCCACTCTAGAGATGTGGATACTAGGCAACCCAATACTTCTCCATTCTCACTAGTGAAATGGATGACTTTGCAGAAAGACAATCTCACCTCAGAATAAAAGAGAGCTAATATCCTATAATCAATATAGGAATATATATGTGTCTTTAACACATTTCAGCAAGGTCAGAATTTAACAGAGTATAAATGCTTTTAAAAACTATGCTGAATAATTGAATCTGCAGAGCAAAATATTTTATAAAATCTGTATCTTAGAATAATTTATTTTAGGGATGTGTTTCTTTGTAAAAATAAAAATATTTTTTGTAAAAATCTCTTATCCAGAGATTTAAAAAGAAATATTCGTTATTTATATATTGGATATTTATTCTAACCAAATTTATACTCCTTGCTTAGATGACATTATCCTTAAAAGCCTGGACATGTACTCATCTCAATATTCATCTCAGTGTATTAATTTATTCATTACTGAAGAATGAAAGAACAACTGAATGAAATAAAATGTATCAAATACTTCAAGTTAAATTAAGATTAACTTTATAATATAAGACATTATATTAGAATAATATAGTAATAATTAAAAACAAACTTTTTGGGGGGATGGATATATTCAGTTTTTTGATTATAGTGATAGATCATGAGCATATACATGTTTCAAAACTTACGGAATCATACATCTTAAATATTTTCTTATATGTCAGTTTATCTCAATAAAGAAGTTAACAGATTAACAATTAAAATATTAGGTATACATTTTTGAACTTATAAAATTTTTTTAGAATATAGTCATTCAAGATTAGTCTAGTATAGAGATATTTTGAAAAACATCTTAATTCATGCTCTGTTCTAAATATAAGTAAGATGATCATTTAAAACTCTATTTGGCACTAACATAAACTCCTCACATGATAGAGTTTGTCTAAAAAATATTCTTAGGCTCCTTCTGGCTGTGGCTAATACTTTGAGAATATTTAAGGAGAATAAAGTCTCAAAGCTCATCTCTTCCTCTCCCAACAGGATAGTCTGGGTTTCCCACCACTCTGGTCTAGAAGCTGAGAAAGCAGCACAGACTGATCATATTCAATTCCTATTCTCCCAAAAGGCAATTGCTTACTATTCTTTTAAAAAGCTCTGCTACTTTGGTGCTTGCACCTTGTGAGCTAATGACTTTCTCCCTACAAAGGCCACTACAACCTCATCATGCCTCCAATCTTTCATCAGAGACTATAGCACTAGCTCCTGGCACTCAAAGGACTCTACAATATGAATGAATGACTTATCCAGCAACCCTTTCAATTCTTTGACCCTCTACTCACCAGTGATTTGCTTCTCCATAAGCAAAAATCTCATGGTTTAAACCTGGGTATTTTCACTACCAAACATCTCTATTTTCAAATGTATCAATTCAGTAGTCACCTTTTGAATAAAAATTCCTCTACCCCAAGTTTAATTTCTCAATTCCTGATCTTTCTGGCCTTACACTTGAGTTTCTTACTACATTTTTACATGCCTTAAAATATCCACCTTTGATAATTTCTCAAACATTTTACAATGTAAAAATCTTTTTTCTTTTTTACTATAGGTTGTACAAGAACAGGTTCAGATTTGGCTACATCTCATCAGGACATTTAGATTACTCACCTTTGACTTTCCTCCAATTTATTAGCTCTCTAACGTCTTCATTTCTCTCTTTATCCTGATTTGATTCTAAGATTGTGCTATTTTAATACTATTGCCAATAAGCTAATTCCTTAGTTCTTTTCTTATTATTCAACCATCTGGCAAAACTCCTGCCTTGGATTAGCTTGATTATCTGTTTTCTTAATGACTAAACCCAAGGTTGCTGGACACTGCTACAGAAAATCAGGGAAAGGAGGAAAGATGTTCCTTAAAAGATAAAAAAGCTAACTCAGTTGGGTGTGCTATACTCCATGACAGTCTTAGGAAGTTTTACTGTTAAACTCACAGTCCTATTCTTCTCAGTACTTTCTTCCAAAGATTTTCTTCTCAAAAGCGTAATCAACCCTTCCTTCAAATCTCTCCTTAGTCATAGTGGGTTATCTGGATCCTTAATTCACAGAAAAAAGCTAGAACCTTATTGCACATACAGTTTCCTTTTTTTGTTTGGTTAATTAGATGTGGTGTCCTTCGTTCATCTGCCTTCAGATATCCACCTGTACATTGGACTCTTTCACTCCTTTTGAATTTTACATATTTAGTTGTTCTTTCTCTCACTCCCTTTCAATTGTTCTTAAAGTAAATGTTTAAATATTTCCACCTTGGGCTTCCCTGGTGGCTCAGCTGTAAAGAATGTGCCTGCAATGCAGGAGATGTGGGTTGGATCCCTGGTTCAGGAAGATCCCCTGTACAGGGCACAGCAACCCACTCCAGTATTTTTGCCTGGAGAATCCCATGGACAGAAGAGTCTGGCGGGTTGCAAAGAGTCGGACACAACTGAAGCGACTGAGCATGCAGGCACACATAAATCTTTCCACCTTAAATACACACACAGACAAACCAATCTTCTTTCAAAAACCTCATTTCCTCATCTCTTCATCCTTCTCTTTCTTGATGCAGCAATTATTTTCAGTCCCCTTTACTCCTTTTTTCCATTCATCTTTTTTTTTTCAACTGCTACCTGTAGTCAGGCCACCCCTTCCATTACCAAAGCAGAGTGATGTTCTCCATGTCACTAAATCACTGCTCATTTTCTAACTCTTATTTTAAAAAATTAAGCAAATTAAAAAAAAAACAGCATAAAACTCATATCAAGATTTATCACAGTCTCTAACCATTTCCTTCTTCCATTTAAAGACCGACTTTCTCAATCACTTATTTTATAAACATTCAATTTTTAATAGAAAATATCCCGAGCATACATTTTAAAAAATCATTATCAGTATTCCTTTCACACCATCCTTAGAAACAAGGACGCACACCATGGTACATTATCTACTGCTGAGGGACAATATTACCACAAAGTCAAGTGTTTAAAACGACACATTGATTATCTCACAGTTTCTGTGGGAAGATTCTGGTATGGGTCCTCTGCTTAGGGTCTCACAAGGCTACAATCATAGTTTCTGCCGGGACTGAGGTCTCATCTCAGACTTCACTAGGGAAGGATTCTCGTCCAAATTCATTCAGGCTGTTGGTAGAATTCCGTTTCTTGTGACCGTAGGATCACAAGGTTCGGTTTCGTACAATCTTCCTGAGGGCTGCCCTCGGTCCTAGTGGTCCCCTGTAGGTTCTAGTCATGTGGGATCCCTCAACTAATAGCTTCCTCAAAGTGAGCAAGGGAGGAAGAGATCCAACAATATTGGCAATCTCATAAAACACAGTTATTCAAATGTTTTTCTAAATATGCATTAACTTTACACTGAAAAAAATATACCCCAGTGCCTTCCTTTCATATATCCAAGCACACACACTTCCTTGAGGTGATTCCTCAATTGAGGTGCTTATTCATCTTCTGAAATCTATAATTTGCTACGCCTGCAGCCCTTCTTATTTTAGGTTTAGGTTGTTAAGCTGAGTAATCATTACTCATTCTCCAATGAGTACTCATTCTCATCCTTATTATGTTTTCCACTAGTCTCTTAAGATACTAAGGCCTTATGAAATAGGACAGTCTCATGCTATTTAGACTGCTATTTAAAAGTATGTGTTTCAGAAGCCCATTTAATAACACATGAAAAGCTTATGAATTAGCATTAGGTGGGAAAATTGGAATATAAAATGGTACATGTTTGTATGTATACAAAAATATCTTGCTAAACTGAGAGTTTAAAAGTGTCTGTTCCTGACGGAAATAGTTTTCATGACTTAAAATTTCTCCTTTATAATTTTCAATATATTCTATAAGCATATACTATATACATAACAAAGGGCATTTTCTTTTCATGACTGTCTTATTTTATTACTTTTTTCATTGTCTTTAATATGATTTGCAGGTGTTTGAGACTAGACCCATCCTATTTGCAATTCTACAGTTTGGTTTCATATATCCTATTACTTTGGCATCAAAAATCACCTTATGGAAGACTACCGTGCTGTAGAATTACGCTCACTCTCTGAGTCGAATGACTCTTTGCAACCCTGTGGATTGTAGCTCACCAGACTCCTCTGTCCATGGAATTTTCCAGGCAAGAATGCTGGAGGGATTGCCATTTCCTACTCCAGGGTCCCTTGCCGACCCAGGGATCGAACTCACATCCTCTGCATCTCCTGCATTGGCATGCATGTGTGTTCAGTCCCCTCAGTCCTGTCCAACTGTTTACAACTCCGTAGACTGTAACTTTCCAGGCTCTGCTGTCCATGAGATTCTCTAGGAAAGAATACTGGAGTGGGTTGCCATTTTCTCCACTAGGGCCTAGGCAGGAGAATTCTTTACCAATGCACCATCTGGGGAGCCCGTGTTGTAGAACAGGGTCACAGAAATGTAGCCCATGGGTGAAGGGAGCCCAAAGTGAGCTATAAATGATTTTAAACTGAAGGGGGATAATCAAAATAAGAATAATATTTTTTACATCTGAAAACTCAGTTAAAATTTTAGTGTTCATAAATATAGTACTATTGGAACACAGCCATTCACGTTTCTGTGTATGACTGCTCTTACACTGAGCAATTACAACAGAAACTAAATGGCCCACAAAGCCTAAAATATACACAGTTGCACCATTTACAGAAAATTTGCTAAACTTTGATCAAGATTTTGACCTCTGAAATTGTATATGCATACAAATCACAAAGAAGACCTTCTTTTAGTAGAGATTTTTATTCTGGAGCCTGAAACTCTGCATTTTAAATAAGTTCCAAGTGATGTTACTGTTGTTGGTCCATGAACCATACTCTGAGTAGTAAAGCTCTGGATTGCCACTACAATGTAATATGTGAAATGTACTAGTTATATTAAAATAAAAAAGGAAAAATATTTTTTTTCAGGGCATTTCCATTAGATCATCCTTCTACTGAAAACCAATGAAAATGGATGTGGACAGATGAGATAAGTAAGGACAGAGAAAAAAACCTAATAAAATAGTTACAGAATATTGATGTACAGTAAGCTTTTAGTGAAAAAAACTTAAATGTTCTAGCATATATAAAGAATTCAATACACTGACATATAACAGTAGATTATATTTTCTAACATAATAATTCATGCAATAAAAGAATTAAACATGCTACATTCCTACAGAGATATCAAAATGTTCAATTCTAATATACTAGCAATAAAAGCACATATAAAGTCTATAATAATTTTTACCTTATAATTTCTTAGTTATTTCCCCTTCTTGAGACAATTATCTCAAAGAAAGTAGCTCTGGTAAATTATTTTAAGGATTGGCTCTACACCATAGAAATGGCCCTAAGCCTGCATTTCTCAGTAGGGACAAAGTAGGCCATTGTGTTGGAAGAGCTTTCCCAGGGAGGAACTAAGGGGTTACAAGCTCTGCTGTGAGGCATGGTCTCTGTTTGGATTCTCCCTTCTTTCTAAATTGCTTCCTTTCCCCTAGGCTGGTGTGGCAAAGATGAGATTGTGATTATCTCTTCTTGGGAGGTCCCTTTGTCCTTGAAAGATCTAGCAAAAGCAGGGAAAGGACACCTGGGGTGGCAAATTTATGGCAGCTCTTCTCTAAACCTTAAGGAGAAATATTCTTTTGATTGGGTTGAGATTCTTTACCTCTTTGTCAATAGGGAAGGATGCTCTGAAGAACAAGATAGGAAAAAGTCCATTGAGCCTAATTCTAGTCTAGAATATCACTAGAGAAATAGTGATATTCCCAGAGTATTTTAGGGTTAGAGCCCTGATGATTTAAACAACCAAACAAACACATAAATCTGTACATTCGTTTACATTGTAGTCGCAAGAGAGAAAAAGAAACTGCGCTTGAACATAAAAAAAATCCTTAGATATCACTTGCATATTATTAATATCAGCTTACCTAACCTATTAAATTCATTTCAGGCATTTTGGTAAGCTTCTCAATTTTCTTTGCCTATCTCATTCTGAGTTTGGTTAACAGCTAGTTTCCTTCATTTATTTCGCATCCAGCAAGCACATGCCCATGCTCATCACAGTGATTAATATTTTCTTATTCTGGTTTAGCCTTTAAATCAGAACAGGATCTCTGATTATCTTATCTGTGAGGGTGAAATTGAGCCCTTTTATTCCTTACTATGTTCAAATTCTATAAAAGTATCAATATCATTTTATAGTTTGTTTCCACTGTATCTATGAAAATTATAAATTTTATGCATCTAAAATTCATCTACACAGGAAATCTCTTCACCTACTATTGGTATCTGGTCTTATGCCTTTACATTTTAAGTCAATTTCTCTTTGGAGATCTGGTTTAAATTTCTGCTAAACACAAGACACCTGAATGAGTAGCATAAGAAACCGATTATAATGCTTTCCTTTATAGAATATTATATTTTCTGGGAAATAAGCCAGAGTCTGATCTAATTCATCTCTAGCACTTTTAGCTTTGAATACTTTACCACGTATTGCCTTGCAAAATCTTCTACAGTTATAAAATATATTCTTCCAAAATAAATTGATTACCATCTATATGCATTTACTAACAACCTTATAGGACTATCAGAATTAGAAGAATTTTAATTCCTTTTTTTCAAGAACTAAATTGTGACCAAATGGGTTTTTATAAGAAATTACCATTTTTACTGAGTTTAATGTTTTTCCTCTTTTCTTTTCACTCCAGGTAAAATGTGCTATTAAATCAAAAGAGTTCCAGTCCTAGAGTGGTTTCTAAATGGAGAGTTAGAGTAATTTATTTTCATTTTGTAATTTAGGAATGGGCTTCCAGGTTGATTCATAAGTCTAAAAACAGGGCAGAATTTATTTCTTGCTTTTCTTAGGCAGAAGTCACTTCAACAATTTCAAAAGCACTGTAAATGACTACCTTTGACAACCTGGAGGCCAAAGATGTACTCACAGATCTGGAAATGGAAACAGCTGGACTGGTTATGTGGTGATGAATCAGCCTGAATCACAAGCCCACACCCAGATGGAAAAGGCAAACCCTCAAGGTTTTAGGGGATCCCCTCTGAGACCTATCATTGTGTCTGGATTGGCCCAGGTTTTAGAGAGTATTTCTAAATCCTTTAATTTTTATATGGTCCCCCATCCTATTCATTATAATTTATAAGATTCTCTATTTACATTTTTAATAAGTAAAAGGCTTCCCTGACAGCTCAGTTAGTAAAGAGTCTGCCAGCAATGCAGGAGACCCTGGTTCTATTCCTGGGTTGAGTAGATCCCCCGGAGAAGGGAAAGGCTACCCACTCCAGTATTCTGGCCTGCAGAACTCCATGGACTGTATAATCCACGGGGTCACAAAGAGTCAGATACAACTGAGCAACTTTTACTTTCAATAAGTACTGTTGTGTCAGCAATTGCTGAATAAATTAAGATATACTCAGTGCACAGCTGACACGACACAGCCCAGGCATTAGCCAGCCCATACCCTCGTATAGGCTGAAGGAGTCCAGATTTCTGGAGCTCCAGAGGCATTAGCACTTCATGGCTAACATTTGGGCAAGCAGATTTAATGAGATATAGCATACAGGATCTATGGTACTATCGGCCTGCCCTCCTCTCCCATTCTAATTAAAATAATAGCTAAAAATTACCAGTATTTAATCTGGCCAGAAACTCTACAAAACACTCTACACACCTGAACTCCAATAACAGATCACAACTACTCTCTGAAGTAAGCATTGTTAATGTTGCAGAGAAGAAGCCAATTCTGACTCCATATTGGAACTTTGTTTGTTTCTTTGACTCCTTTTTATTTCTTTTGTCATTATAATCATACAGAATGGCCTGCCTCAGAGAATTTTGCCCCATGCCTGATTGTTAAACTAAAGAGCCTTTGTTCAGAACCCTGTCCACCAGTATAAGGCAGGAAGGAAGAAATTAAGACATCCCTTGCCTAAGGCTTGCCATTCTATGAGATATTTGCAAAATTAGTGTCCTTTTTACACTGCTGCTTCCGCATCTCCCCCCATCTCCGGTCTATAAAAGAACTCAGCAGCAAGATCTCAATAAGATGGTTATTTTGAGGTGCTAACCTGCCATCTTCTTGGTCAGCCAGCTCCTCAAATAAAGTCTCTTCCTTGCCTCAACCTCTCATCTATCAGATACATTGGCCTGTCAGAGAGCAGAGTGAGCTTGTACTCTGTAACAATATGGATTAGCCAGCCAGGAGCCTTGCTGCTCATGGGTAACCAACCCTGATCAGGGAATATTGGGGCAAGACCTTAGCAGCTGCTGGGATGATCTGTCCTGAGGGTCCTTCCTTCAAGATTCCCTGAAGCAGCACTGGCTGCCCCTATTACCTGGGCAGTTGAGACAAGGAACCAACAGACTTCTGTGTGTCAACTGATAAAATTTCATATGTATGGTAAGTGTACTCAATTCAAGAGCCAGTTCAGTTGGTTTGCTTGTTTTGTATACCCTTTTGTATTACGAGTCAATGGGCTTGGTTTTGGAGGGTAAGTTGCTTGGTGTGCACATCAGCAACAATTTTCCCCCTCAATTTGGGCTTTTCCTTTATGGCACACCTGGAGAAGGGAAAGGCTATCTACTCCAGTATTCTGGCCTGGAGAATTCCATGGACTGTACAGTCAATGGAGTCACAAAGAGTCAGACACAACTGAGTGACTTTCACTTTATGAGGCAAGCCAATTTGTTTGGGGTACTCTGTTGGAGAGGGAAATTGCTGGAGTCTACCCTGAACCGGTTTGTTGGGGAACTAGTTCTTGTGGGGCAAGCCCACCCTAGTTGGAATTAGCTCATTTATTTTGTAGGGTAAATTTATTTGGAATTTGGTTCGATTGGAATTATTCCACTGGGGAACTAGTTCTTGTGGGAATGGGTATCCTAGTTGGAATTAGTTCATTTGTTTTGTAGGGTACATTTATTTACCTAATTGGAGAATCAGTTCATCTGTGCATCAGTACTGAAATTTATGCTGTTTTGTTATTGAAATTTGTCTGCATCTTTTGTGTTTTGGTGTTATAAACCTTATAAAAATGGGAAATATTTCATCTATCCCAAAGAAAAGATCTTTGGGGTACATAATAGATATGCTAAAATATGAGAGCAATAGGCCCTGAATGGCTCACAATTAAACAGTGGCAGTTGGAAGCACTTCACAAAGGAGAGGAACACTTTAATTATGAACAGGCCCAGGGGCTTCCATGGACTTGAGGGATCCAGTTCTAATTTCCCCTGTGGGTGCCACAGGTAACTTTGACAGTGGGGAACAAGTTGACTGACTCTCTAATAGATACTACTCACCTTTAAATTAAATGCCCAAATAAACTTGTTCTCAGAAAAGCTTGACATCATGGACCCACTGGGGCCTTTTTGACTTTGTCCAATTTGGGGAGCTTCCATTCCCATCTGGGGGGCTTTGACTCCAGTTTGGGGTGTTCTCTCAGAGAAGGGAAACTCCATTTATAGGTGCTTTGGAGAAAGGTCACTGGTTTAACAGGACTGGGAAGCCATGTTAATGTGACTTGCAGTTGGCTAGATGTTGGTTTATTCTAGTCACATTGTTTGACCCCTAGGTTGGAAAGTTCTCCTGGAGATGGAAAAGGCTACCCACTCCAGTATTCTGGCCTGGAGAATTCCATGGACTATATAGCTCATGGGGTTATAAAGAGTTGGACACCACTGAGCCACTTTCACTTTCACTTTCTTTTTGGTAATGTGAAGACAGTATAGGTATCAGTTTAGTCACTCAGTCATATCCAACTCTTTGCGACCCCAGGACTGCAGCATGCCAGGCTTCCCTGTCCATCACCAACTCCCAGAACTTACTCAAACTCATGTCCATTGAGTTAGTGATGCCAGCCAACCATATCATCCTCTGTCATCCCCTTTTCCTCCTGCGTTCAATCTTTCTGAACATCAGGATCTTTTCCAATGAGGCAGTTTTTCGCATCAAGTTCAAAGTATTCAGGTTCAGCATCAGTCCTTCCAATGAATATTCAGGACTGATTTCCTTTAGGATAGATTGGTTGGATCTCCTTGCAGTCCAAGCGACTCTCAAGTGTCTTCTCCAATACCATAGTTCAAAAGCATCAATTCTTCAGCACTCAGCTTTCTTTGTGGTCCAACTCTCACATCCATATATGACCACTGGAAAAATCATAGCTTTGACCAGATGGACCTTTGTCAGCAAAGTAATGTCTCTGCTTTTAATATACTGTCCAGTTTGGTCATAGCTTTTCTTCCAAGGAGCAAATGTCTTTTCATTTCATGGCTGTAGTCACCATCTACAGTGATTTTGGAGCCCAAGAATATAAAGTCTGACACTGTTTCTACTTTTTCCCCATCTATTTACCATGATGTGATGGGACCAGATGCCATGATCTTAGTTTTCTGAATGTTGAGCTTTAAGCCAACTTTTTCACTCTCCTCTCTCACTTTGATCAAAAGGCTCTTTAGTTCCTCTTCCCTTTCTGCCATAAGGGTGGTGTCATCTGCATATCTGAGGTTATTGATATTTCTCCCTGCAATCTTGATTCCAGTTTGCGCTTCATCCAGCCTGGCATTTCGCATGATGTACTCTGCATAGCAGTTCAATAAGCAGGGTGACAGTATACAACCTCGATGTACTCCTTTCCCAATTTGGAACCAGTCCATTGTTCCATGTTCGGTACTAACTATTGCTTCTTGACCTGCACACAGATTTCTCAGGAGGCAAGTAAGATGGTCTGGTATTTCCATCTCTTTAAGAATTTTCCAGTTTGTTGTGATCCACACATTCAGTGGCTTTGGTGTAGTCAATAAAGCAGAAGTAGATGGTTTTCTGGAATTTTCTTGCCTTTTATAAGATCCAACAGATGTTGGCAATTTTATCTCTGGTTCCTCTGCCTTTTCTAAATCCAGCTTGAACATCTGGGATTTCTCAGTTCACATACTATTGAACTCAGAGCCTTGTTTGGAGAATTTTGAGCATTAATTTGCTAATATGTAAGATAAGTGCAACTGTGTAGTAGTTTGAGTATTCTTCGGCATTGCCTTTCTTTAGGATTGGAATGAAAACTGACCTTTTCCAGTCCTGTGGCCACTACTGAGTTTTCCAAATTTGCTGGCATATTGAGTGCAGCACTTTCACAGCATCATCTTTTAGGATTTGAAATAGGTCAACTGGAATCACATCACCTCCACTAGCTTTTTTCATAGTGATGCTTCCTAAGGCCCACTTGACTTCACACTCCAGGTGTTTGGCTCCAGGTGAGTGATCATCTGAGTTACAAAGATCTTTTTTGTATAGTTTATCTGTGTATTCTTGCCACCTCTTCCTAATATCTACTTCTGTTAGGTCCATATCATTTCTGTCCTTTATCATACCCTTCTTTGCCTGAAATGTTCCCTTGGTATCTCTAATTTTCTTGGAGACCTCTAGTCTTTCCCATTCTATTGTTTTCCTCTCTTTCTTTGCAGGAACACTTAGGAAGGTTTTCTTACTTCTCTTTGCTATTCTTTGGAACTCCGCATATAAATGCATATATCTTTCCTTTTCTCCTTTGCCTTTAGCTTCTCTTCTTTTCTCAGCTGTTTGTAAAGTCTCCTCAGACAACCATTTTGCCATTTTGCATTTCTTTTTCTTGGGGATGATCTTGATCACTGCCTCCGATATGATGTCACAAACCTCCATCCATCTGTCTATCCCATGAGTCTATTTGTCCTTTTTACTGTATAATCATAAGGGATTTGATTTAGGTCATACCTGAATGGTCTAGTGTTTCCCCCTACTTTCTTCAATTTAAGTCTGAATTTTGAAGTAAGGAGTTTGTGCTCTGAGCCACAGTCAGTTACTGGTCTTGTTTTTGCTGACTGTATGATGTATATTCACCTCGAATGTAAATTCACTTTCCAATGTGAAGACATTTGGTACTAACTGCTACCTCTAAGTCTTCCTCTACAGTTTTCTCATTTCTTTCTTCTTGAACCCTCTGCTAACAGGCAAGTGGCTGTGGAAACAACTGAGGAACTTACTCCAAGGTTACCTTTTGGTGTGTTTCAAAAGCCCACAGCCCACTGTGCCCCAGTAGCTGCCACCCAAGTGCATGAAGGCTCTCCTTTCCTCTTCCTCCTTTAAGCTGAGGACCAAACCTATGGGATTAAAGGGCAGATTCCTTTTCCTTGTTGCCTTTGTCTCTTTTCCCTTTGGAGGGAGCCTGGCTGTTGCCTGTGGGCCTTCGTATTAGCCTTCTCCATTAGGCTAGAGGAAGAAATGTGAAACTTTCTAACAAGCGTAGATAAATGTGTCAGTCATTGTTGGGAGGGCCACCCAAGTCTTTTGGGAAAGGAGAGAAAAACAAAACTGTCCTTGGTTTACAAATGTAGCCTTTACAGGTTGGGCTTCCCTGGTGGCTCAGACGGTAAAGTGTTTGCCTGTAATGCGGGTGACCTGGCTTCGATCCCTAGGTTGGGATACACACACACACACACACATATATATATACACATATGGGGCTTCCCTGATAGCTCAGTTGGTAAAGAATCTGCCTGCAATGCAGGAGATCCCACTTGGATTCCTGGGTTGGGAAGATCCGCTGGAGAAGGGATAGGTTACCCAATCCAGTATTCTTGGGCTTCCCTGGTGGCTCAGCTGGTAAAGAATTTTCCTGCAATGTGGGAGTCCTGGGTTCAATCTATACAGTCTGTGGGGTTGCAAAGAGTCAGGCATGACTGAGTGACTTATTTTATATATATATATGTATATATATTTGAATAACATTGCCTTGGTTGATTTGTAAAAAGAGCTCTATTTAATTGACTTAAATAACAGTAATAAGCAATAAAAAAATTCTAAATACAAGAGAAATCAAGTTAAATGAGTTTCAGGTTCACATGAACTGGGAAACATGTAATATTAAATTAGTACCTGATGTTAATGTTTAAGATTGTTGATCGAATAATAATATAGACATGTCTGAGTCATCAATATATTAAATATAATATTAAGTATAATACTTTCATTGTACCTAGGTTTAACATAAATATAGTATTACATTTATTATAAATGTGTCAGCCAAAAAAAAAAAGAAGTATCCCAATGTGGAAAAAACTTTAAGGAAACTAGGTTATGTGTTTTCAGTATAAGATATAAGGAAAAAATTACTGAAAAGGGTTTTATAAAAATGATCAGTCAGGATAAATTAAGTCTAAAGTAAGTTTAATTGAGTAAATGAACATTTCAAATAAGGTCATACAAAATGTAAATTTGGTTTTTCTCTTTGTTAAAACAGACAAATTTTCTGAAGAAGCTAAACAGCCTTTGATAACAGACTTTAACCTTTGAAATGACCTGTATTTGCCTTTGAAATCTTTTGTTGCTTTGGCTAGGTTTCACAGTGATCTACAGTCTTGCTATATTAAAAAAAAAAAAAAAAAAAAAATTGGGAGGATATTTCTTTAAACAGGGCTTCCCAAAATCAAATCATAATAAAGTTCCATTGACATCCAGGTAACTTTGGGATGCTTCAAAGAGCCCATGAGGTACCCCAAAGGGAGATATTAAACTAATCAGGTTCATTTAGCATATTAAACTATAAGGGAGGTGTTGTCAAATGAGTAATACATTTTAAGTTAATTATGTTGTAAATGGTACAGATACTCTAGAAATTATATGGAGTTCCTAAAAATCTGATATGTCTTAGTAAAATATTATGTCATAATTTTAATTATCTGAAGGTGTTATATGTCCCAGCTGTAATCAAATTTAAATTTGCCATCTTTAAGTCTTTTCATGGTTTCATTCTGATACCTTTATAAAAATGCCTCCTGTTTAAAAAGAATTATAAAAAGGACTCTCAGATAAATACAAGTTTCTGACTTTCAGAACAAAATACTAAACTGAGTGAAAAACTGAAAAATTCTAATGAGAAACTGATAACTTCATAAACTGTTAACAAAAAGGATTATTTACATAAAACTAAGTAAACTGGTAAACATGGTTGTAATTTTTATAGTTTCTATCTAAAAAGATTAATGGTCTACATCTTTGTTTTCCAGTTGTAAGAAAAACCTTCTCCAGTTAATTATGACTTCCAACAGTTTGATAGATTATGCCCTTTAAACATAAGTCATTGTCTCTCTACCTGGTTGAACTGCCAGTAACATATACTGGTCTCAAGATTAGACCATGCATAAGTTTGATGGCCAATGCAATGAAATGTAGATAGCTCATTGAATCAGTTAATGGCTCCTTTGGTCATTTGATTATTGCAACTGGATTACAACTAGTTATACTAATCATTGTTTAAATTTGTTCTTTGTTTTCAAATTGTGCTTTGTGTCTCCCTGCTATACTATATCATTTATCCATTACGTATATCTATTTAATTTATAAAATTGTTGTCTCTTGCAGTAACCAATCAAGCTTCCAACAAAGATTCTGTGGCTAAATATTTTGAGAAAATAATGTTTTCAAAATAAAATAATTGTAATAGTGTGATTCTCAGTGCAGTTCAGTTCAATCACTCAGTTGTGTCCAACTCTTTGTGATCCCACAGACTGCAGGACGCAAGGCTTCCCTGTTCATCCCCAACTCCCGGATCTTATTCAAAATCATGTCCATTGAGTCAGTGATGCCATCCAACCCTCTCATCTTCTGTTGTCCCCTTCTCCTCCTGCCTTCAGTCTTTCCCAGCATCAGAGTCTTTTCAAATGAGTCGATTCTTTGCATCAGGTGGCCAAAGTATTGGAGTGTCAGCTTCAACATCAGTCCTTCCAATGGAAATTTAGGAGTGATTTCCTTTAGGATGGACTGGTTGGATCTCCTTGCAGTCCAAGGGACTCTCAAGTGTCTTCTCCAATACCACAGTTAAAAAGCAACAGTTCTTTCATGCTCAGCTTTCTGTATAGTCTATATATGACTACTGGAAAAACCATAGCTTTGACTAGATGGAACTTTGTCCACAAAGTAATATCTCTGCTTTATGATACGCTGTCTAGGTTGGTAATAACTTTTTTCACAGGGAGCAGGTGTCCTTTAATTTCATGGCTGCAGTCACCATCTGCAGTGATTTTGGAGCCCATCCCGCCAAAAAGTCTTTTCCTGTTTCCACTGTTTCCCCATCTATTTGCCATGAAGTGATGGGACCAGATGCCATGATCTTAGTTTTCTGAATGTTGAGTTTTAAGTCAATTTTTTCACTCTCTTTCACTTTCATCAAGAGTCTCTTTAGTACTTCTTCACTTTCTGCCGTAAGTGTAGTGTCATCTGCATAGCTGACATTATTGATATTTCTTTCTGCAATCTTGATTCTAGCTTGTGCTTCCTCCAGCCCAGCATTTCTCATGATATACTCTGCATGTAAGTTAAATCAGCAGGGTGACAATATACAACCTTGACATACTTCTTTCCCTATTTGAAACAAGTCTGTTGTTCCACGTTGAGTTCTAACTATTGCTTCTGGACCTGCATACAGATTTCTCAAGATGCAGTTAAGGTGGTCTGGTATTCCTCTATCTTTAAGAATTTTCCACAGGGTGTTGTGAACCACACAATCAAAGGCTTTGGCATAGTCAATAAAGCAGAAAAAGTTGTTTTTCTGGAACTCTCTTGCTTTCTCAATGAACCAATGGGTGTTGGCAATTTGATCTCTGGTTTGTCTACCTTTCCTAAATATAGCTTGAACACCTGGAAGTTCATGGTTCACGTACTGTTGAATCCTGACTTGGAGAATGTTGAGCATTGCTTTACTAGTGTGTGAGATGAGTGCAATTGTGCAGTAGTTAGAGCATTTTTTAGCATTGCCTTTCTTTGGGATTGGAATGAAAAATGACCTTTTCTAGTCCTATGGCCACTGCTGAGTTTTCCAATTTTGCTGGCATATTGAGTGTAGAACTTTCACATCATTGTCTTTTAGGATTTGAAATAGCTCAACTGGAATTCCACCACCTCCACTAGCTTTGTTTGTAGTGATGCCTCCTAAGGCCCACTCGATTTCGCACTCCAGGATGTCTGGCTCTAGGTCAGTTATGATACCATTGCGATTATCTGGGTCCTGAAGATCTTTTTTGTATAGTTTATCTGTGTATTCTTGCCACCTCTTCTTAACATCTACTGCTTCTGTTAGGTCCATATCATTTCTGTCTTTTATTGTGCCCATCTTTGCATGAAATATTTCCATGGTATCTCTAATTTTTTGAAGAGATCTCTAGTCTTTCCCATTCTATTGTTTTCCTCTATTTATTGCACTGAAAATAATAAAGGAAGGCTTTCTTATCTCTCCTTGCTATTCTTTGGAACTCCACATACAAATGGGCGTATCTTTCCTTTTCTCCTTTGCCTTTTGGTTCTCTTCTTTTCACAGCTATTTATAAGGTCTCCTCAGACAACCATTTTGCCCTTCTTTCTCATGGGGATGATCTTTTTCCCTGCCTCCTTTACAATGTCATAAACCTCCATCCATAGTTCTTCAGGTGCTCTATCAGATCTAATGCCTTGAATCTATTTCTCACTTCTACTCTATAATCATAAGGGATTTGATTTAGGTCATATCTGAATGGTCTAGTGGTTTTCCCTACTTTCTTCAATTTAAGTCTGAATTTGGCAATAAGGAGTTCATGATTTGAGCCACAGTCAGCTCCTAGTTTCATTTTTGCTGACTGTAAAGACCTTCTATATCTTGGGCTGCAAGGAATATAATCAATCTGGTGATGTCCATGTGTTGAGTCTTCTCTTGTGTTGTTAGAAGAGGGTTTTTGCTATGACCAGTGCATTCTCTCGCAAAATCGCTATTATCCTTTCCCCTGCTTCATTCTGTATACCAAGGAAAATTTGCCTGTTATTCCAGGTGTTTCTTAACTTCCTACTTTTGCATTCCAGTCCCCTATAATAAAAAGGACATCTTTTGGGGGTATTAATTCTGGAAAGTCTTATAGGTCTTCATAGAACTGTTCACATTCAGCTTCTTCAGCATTACTGGTTTGGGCATAAACTTGGATTACTGTACTATTGAATAGTTTGCCTTTGAAATGAAGAGAAATCATTCTGTCATTTTTGAGACTTCATCCAAGTACTGTATTTTGGGCTCTTTTGCTGACTATGATGGGTACTCCATTTCTTCTAAGGGATTCTTGCCCACAGTAGTAGATATAATGGTCATCTGACTTAAATTCACCCATTCCAGTCCATTTTAGTTTGCTGATTCCTAAAATGTTGATGTTCACTCTTGCCAACTCCTGTTTGACCACTTCCAATTTGTCTTGATTCATGAACCTAACATTCCAGGTTCCTATGCAATACTGCTTTCTACAGCATTGGACTTTACTTCTATCACCAGTCACATCTACAACTGGGTGATGCTTTTGCTTTGGCTCTGACTCTTCATTCTTTCTGGAGTTATTTCTCCACTGATCTCCAGTAACATATTGGGCACCTACTGAACTGGGAGTTCATAATTCAGTGTCCTATCCTTTTGACTTTTCATACGGTTCATGGGGTTCTTAAGGCAAGAATACTGAAGTGGTTTGCCATCCCCTTCTCCAGTGGACCACATTTTGTCACAACTGTCCACCATGACCAATCTGTCTTGGGTGGCCCTACACAGCATGGTTCAATAAAGGAAAGAAATGGTAGGGAGCTAACAGAAACAGAAGATATTAAGAAAAAGTGGCAGAATACACAGAACTGTACAAAAATGATTTCCACGACCCAGATAATCACAATGGTGTGATCACTCATTTAGAGTCAGACATCCTGGAATGTGAAGTCAAGTGGGCCTTAGGAAGTATCACCATGAACAAAACTAGTGGAGGTGATGGAATTCCAGTTGAGCTTTTTCAAATTCTGAAAGATGATGCTGTGAAAGAGCTGCACTCAATATGCCAGCAAATTTGGAAAACTCAGCAGTGGCCACAGGACTGGAAAAGGTCAGTTTTCATTCCAATCCCAAAGAAAGGCAATGCCAAAGAATGCTCAAAACAACCACACAGTTGTACTCATCTCACACGCTAGTAAAGTGATGCTCAAAATTCTCCAAGCCAGGCTTCAGCAATATGTGAACTGTGAACTTCCAGATATTTAAGCTGGTTTTAGAAAAGGCAGAGGAACCAGAGATCAAATTGCCAACATCCAATGGATCATCAAAACAGCAAGAGAGTTCCAGAAAAACAACCATTTCAGCTTTATTGACTGTGCCAAAGCCTTTGACTATGTGGATCACAATAAACTATGGAAAATTCTTAAAGAGATGGGAATATCAGACCACTTGACCTGCCTCTTGAGAAATCTGTATCCAGGTCAGGAAGCAACAGCTAGAACTGGACATGTAACAGCAGACTGGTTCCAAATAGGAAAAGGAGTACGTCAAGGCTGTATATTGTCACCCTGCTGATTTAACTTACGTGCAGAGTACATCATGAGAAATGCTGGGCTGGAAGAAGCACAAGCTGGAATCAAGACTGCTGGGAGAAATAGCAATAACCTCAGATAGGCAGAAGATACCACCCTTATGGCAGAAAGTGAAGAAGAACTAAAGAGCCTCTGGATAAAAGTGAAAGAGGAGAGTGAAAAGGTTGACTTAAAGCTCAACATTCAGAAAACTAAGATCATGGCATCTGGACCCATCACTTCATGGCAGATAGATGGGGAAACAGTGGAAACAGTGGCTGACTTTATTCTTCTGGGCTCCAAAATCACTGCATATGGTGACTACAGCCATGAAATTAAAAGACGCTTACTGCTTGGAAGGAAAGTTATGACAAACCTAGACAGCACATTAAAAAGCAGAGACTTTACTTTGCCAACAAACGTCCGTCTAGTCAAAGCTATGATTTTTCCACTGGTGATGTACAGATGTGAGAGTTGGAATATAAAGAAAGCTGAGTGCCAAAGAATTGATGCTTTTAAACTGTGGTGTTGGAGAAGACTCTTGAGAGTCCCTTGGACTGCAAGGAGATCCAACCAGTCCATCCTAAAGGAATCAGTCCTAGGTGTTCATTGGAAGGACTGATGTTGAAGCTGAAACTCCAGTACTTTGGCCACCTGATGTGAAGAGCTGACCTATTGGAAAAGACCCCGATGCTGGGAAAGATCAAGGGCAGGAGGAGATGGGCACAACTGAGGATGAAATGGTTAGATGGCATCATTGACTCAATGGACATGGGTTTGGGTGGACTCTGGTGTTGGTGATGAACAGGGAGGCCTGGTGTGCTGCGGTTCATGGGGAGGCAAACAGTCAGACACGACTTAGTGACTGAACCGAAATGAAACTATGGTGTAGATAATGCAGATAATGGCGACCTCCTTTAAAAGGTCCCATGCACGCACTGCTACAGTCAGTGCTCCCAAACCTGCAGCAGGCCACCACCAACCCACACTTCTGCTGCAGACTCCTGGACACTCATGCGCAAGTCTGGGTCAGTCTCTTGTGGGGTCACTGCTCCTGTCTCCTGGGTCCTGGTGCACACAAGCTTTTTTGTGCCCTCCAAGAGTCTATTTCCCTACTCCTGTGTGAGTTCCAGCTCTATCATGGGGTTAATGGTGACCTTCTGCAAGAGGGCTTATGCCATATCCAAGACTTCTGCACACAGAGCCCCTGACCCTGTGGCAGTCCACTGCTGACCCGTACCTCCACAGTAGACACTCAAACACAGTTCTGTCTCAGTTTTAGTGAAGTCTCTGGGTCCCGGTGCATATGAGGTTTATTTGAGCCCTTTGAGCATCTCTGGTGGGTATGAGGTTTGATTCTAAACACGATTTTGCCCCTCCTGCCATCTTGCTGGGGCTTCTCCTTTGACCCTGGGTGTGGGGTATCTCTTCAAATTCGTTCCAGTACTGTGCAGCCACCACTCCAGTACCTATCATCTTGCTGGGGCCTCTCTGCTCTTGGATGTGGGATATCTCCTCACAATTGCTCCAGCACCACTTTTAGGTATGGGAAAAATCAACAAAGGAAAATGCCTCCTGAATTATAGTTAGACAGAATCCAGAGAATTTTTAATTATTAATGGGGCATGGTCCAAACTTAACAACTGGAGTGGTATACCAAGAATTTTTGACCAGGCTGGGATGAGCCTCCCAGCATCATGGGATAAAAGTTAATCATGAAATGTTTCCCAGATAATGGTCAGATTCATGACCAAGAGGGAAAGGCCCTAGAAATGGAATCAGTGACTACAACCCTTCAGTGTGAGACCAGAGGAAGGGAAATACCTGCTACCTAGCAGTTACCAGACTGCAACCACTCCAGCCACTCCCTATGGTGAACCCTGAGGAAACTCTGAGATTGTCACACCCCTCTTTCCAGAAAATTATGGAATGGACTTTGACAGCTAGAAATTGTTGCAGAGAAGAAGTCAATTCTGACTCTGTGTTGGAACTATTTCTTTGACTTGCTTATTGATGCTTTTGTTATTATAATCATACAGAATGGTTTGCCTCAAAGAATTCTGCCCTTCTGCATGACTATTAAACTGAAGTACCTTTGTTCAGAACTCTGTCCACCTGTGGATGGCAGAAAGGAAGAAATTAAGATACCCTCTGTCTGAGGCTAGCCATTCTAAAAGATGTTGGCAAAACGAATGATCTTTTTACTTTGCTTCCTCACCTCCCCTCACCTCTGATCTATAAAAGAACTCAACATTGAGATCTCAGTTAGATGATTATTTTGAGGCACTAGCCTGCCATCTTCTCAGTCAGCTGGCTCCCTGAATACAGACTTCCTTGCCTCAACCTTGGCCTAGGATTCATTGGCCTGTCATGCAGGGAGCAGAGCAAGCTTGGACTCAGTAACATTATTAACTACACATTGGGTAACTGATGGGGCCAAAAGTGAACACAAGAAATTTGATCCTAGAGCATAAGCTCTTATTAATTATTAGAATTAAAAACCAATTGTACTTTCTTTTCTGGATAAATAATTGAAATTTTAAGAAAGAAGCATAATCACTATGGAAGAGTCACAATCTAGATAATAAGCATATATTAAGAAAAAAATATGCAAGCACTGTTCCAGTTACTAAAAAATAAACAGTGAAAAAAAGACAAATGACCTAAATAAACAAGCAGATTGTATTGTGGTGGATAATAAATGCAATAAAGAAAAAAAAAAACAGGAAAGAAGAATGGATTATGGTGACATTAAAATTTAAATCCTGTGCTCAGTGATGATCTCCTGAGTTGATAAGTAAAGACAATTAAAGACTTGAAGGAGGTGAGGAAACAAGCCCTTTTCCATCCTTGGGGACAATTTCAAAGGCCCTGAGGCAAATACAATGAAGAGAAGAGACAAGGGAGCTGAAACAGTATGCAGGATGATCATAACAACTAACCACAGGCTGTAATAAGGACAAGGAAGAATGATAAAATGAAGGTGGGTTGGGAAGGACATTATAGAGATGGAAGGATCAAGGACTGTAAACCCTAGTGAGGCTGTAGAATTGCTGGAGTCTATACTGGACAGGTGATTAATCAGGATAAACCATGGATCCTTCAAATAAAAAATATATTAAAATGTGCCCTAGCCAGAGTGCTTAGTTGTGTCTGATTCTTTGCGATCCCATGGACTATAGCCCAACAGGCTCCTCTGTCCATGTGGATTCTCCAGGCAAGAATACTAGAGTGGTTTGCCATGCCCTCCTCCAGGGGATCTTCACAACCCAGAAATTGAACCTAGACTTCCCACATTGCTAGGGCTTCCCTGGTGGCTCAAAGGTTAAAGCATCTGCCTGCAATGCGGGAGACCTGGGTTCGATCCCTGGGTTGGGAAGATCCCCTCGAGAAGGAAATGGCAACCCACTCCAGTATACTTGCCTGGAGAATCCCATGGTCGGAGGAGCCTGGTGGGTTATAGTCCATGGGGCCGCAAAGAGTTAGACACAACTGAGCAACTTAACTTTAACTTTTTCCCACATTGCAAGTGGATTTTTTACTGTCTGAACCACCAGGGAAACCCATGAATACTGGACTGGGTAACTTATCCCTTCTCCAGGGATCTTCCTGACCCAGGAATTGAACCAGGATGTCTTGCATTGCAGGCAGATTCTTTACCAGCTGAGCAACCAGGGAAGCCCAGCCAGAGTCCCTAGTGGAGGCCAGTTCCTGGGGCTCTTCTATATTCCATTTCCATATTAACTTCAGAAAACCTAGATTCTTTAAAACGTTGAAGAACTGAAGAATTTTCCAATTATCTATAAATCAAGATCTCTCAACACTCAGTGTTTGGGTACTTATAAGTTTTGGCTGTTTAGAATATATTTAAAAATTCCTTGAATAAAAGGTATTGTTCTTCATTAGCAGTCAAAACACATCTGGGCCATAAGTCATTGCATCATAAAAAGAATTAAATAAAATATATTAGTATAGAGATTTAAAGTTTCATTATGAATCCTATTCATTTTATTTATTTATTTTTTTTTAATTTTTTTTTTTTCCAAAAGCACTGGTTTTATTTATACAGAGTCCTAACCATGTCAGTGGCAGCAAGAGTGGGAGAAGTTCCTTTTTCAATTGAGGGGCCCCCAAAATGTTGGTCTGTTGTTACCAAACACACAGGCAAGTGGCATCACGGATTTGGTAAACTAACTACAGTGTCTAGTCTCTCTCTGCTAGAGCAACAAGGTGAGCGTCAATCTCTGCTTCTGTAAGAATCCTGAATTTAGGATTTTCGACTGTAACTACTCCAACTTCTATTTCTGAAGGTTTGAAATCAATTGATAGAACAGTAGACAGGAATGTAATTGCAGTTTCCACTGTCTGTTCAAAGGTCCAGTCAAATTTCTTCTTTACTTTTTTTTCAAGGAAGCTGGTTGACTCAGTTTGTTTAACTCCTGCTGCAGTTGCTTTAAACCCACAGTAGTAACCTGCAGGATCACACTTGTACACCTGAGGGCCTTGTTCTTCATCTATACCAATTAAAATCATACAACAACCAAGAGGCCTCATTTCAGCATTCTGTGTGTAGACCTGAGAAATATCAGCGATTCTTTTACACAGCATGTCCACGGGAATTTCGTAACCATATTTGTATTTCCAATTAGCTGCCTCATAGCGTGCCCTCTGTACCTGGGATCTACTGTCAGCTGTCATTCCTGTCATCACACAGCCAATGTTTTCAGTTATCTTGAATAAGTGAGTCACTGTGCTGGAATCCAGTAATTTGTCAGGTACTTTCTTCTGTGTGACGATTACAGCACAGTCTTTCCCTCTGACAGCTACTGATGTAAGGCCACCCTGGTTAATAGCCTTGAAAGCATATTCTACTTGGTAGAGCCGTCCCTCGGGAGAAAAAATGATAATGTGGTGGTCAAAACCAGCGCTGGAACCCCGGGACATGGTGCACCACTATTCCAAGCACAATCTCGGGCCCCGTCGAATCCTATTCATTTTAAATGAATTGAACTGATTTTCAATATTTAAAGCTTTAATATTAATCAAATGACTTGCAAAATTTTATGCAGCCATTTTATAAATAATATTCAATCCTTAAAATATAGACTATAATAAAATTATATTTTCTTAGAAAATTTTTTACAAGTAGAATGTTACTAGCTGCAATTTTGGTCATACAAGTTATTTCATTCCTTGATGTCTTATAAGTAAATGTGACATTCCTTGTTTAAATAAAAATTCTACATGATAGATTCCCATGTTTGAGATTTTTCAATTTGTAGTTTGGAAAATACCTGGTAGTGCATTCTTCAGGGAGGTGATTTTATTTTCTGTAAACATTCGCATGCTTCATTCCTGCACTTTTGAGTAGGTCTTATAAGACCTGCTTATAAATATAAATAGGTTTTCATTGAAAACAGAGTGCATGCACCCCAAAATACTTTTTACAGTGCTAATTAATCATAAAACAGAATTTGTACGGCCAGTAAGAATTTTTGGACAATCATTGCTATTTATCATTGGCTAATATTTTACTGTTTTATTATTCTCTTACTATCAAAATGATTTCACTTTTACCATCATATGAGCTTACCAATGATGGAGCACGTCTGAACAGCAGAACGTGTTCTCTATGTTGTGAACATCTATCCCATTACACAGTTTCTAGAAATATCTCTCCATAAAGGTAGAGGTTACTCATTAAACTATACTGTTTATGATTTTTCAGTCAAATGTGAAAGAATTTTAATCTTTCTCCCCTGTTATTATGAGAGAGAACATTTTGTATTGACAAAATTATTACCATGTTGGGGAGACAGAGAAATAAGACTTGCCATTATGTCCAATTCTATTTTGTGTCTGAAGATCTCTACCCTAACAATATAAGTTAATTTTGATGTTTAAGATACTGACTCAGAAGTTACTTTACATTGCCAATATTCAATCATAAAAGCAGAAGTCATGATGAGAATAAACAATGATCAGGTATGCTTTCCTGGACAATATGGGAAGGAAACTATCTAGAGGAAGGGGTTGGATCTAAAGGATATAGGTCCAGGTGAGGTGACAAAGGGATGATAGGCTGGTGCTTTGCATCTTATCAGCTGAAGTACTCATTTATAAGAAGGAAAGAAACACAACTTTTCCACTTCAACAATTAAGAACAAAACAGCAACAACAAAAAGACTAAAAAAAATTTAATTAACTAAACACTGATACTGGAGTATTGCTTTTGAATAAAACACAGCAAATAGCCTTTTCATTATATGATTAAGATCTTTTGTTTTTTATTTAATAAAAGGTAATTATATAATACTGACAACAATATGTATAGGTAGAGGTTCAGGATTTCTATTTCTGTGACAATGTAAGTGATTTTTTTTTTATAAAGTAAAAAAACTACTTTTTTAGGGAGAACAACATGCAAATTAATTGTATGAACTGGGAATGCAGTGTAAAGGCCAAGAAAACTTGCTATTATGTGTGAAAATGTTATTTCATAGTTATTATTGTGTTATCTATCTATAAAATGATTTAAGACAGGCAAGAAAATATATATTTTAAATGGAAGAATTTCCTTGTGTCTAGAGAAGAAACTAGGAACATATATGTTTATTTCTATTATTATATTATATTTCAAAATTGTTATTATATTGTCATTCTTTAGGCATCCTGGCTTAATAAATGACAAATGTATATGTGGCTTCGTATCTCCATCAGGGCCAATTTTTCAAGATAGCACATTTATTCTGAAAAAATAAACTTATAAATCTATACAGACACATTTACTATGTATATCAATTTTTAATGATAATAATGATGGGCCAGAAACTGTTATAAGCAGTTTCCATGAATTAATAGATTATACAGACTTTCACATGGATTCCATTATTACACAATTTATAGATGAGGAATATAAGAGACCTGTCAAATAACTTGCTGAAAATCGTATAAGAAGCAAGAAACTCCGCTGGCATTCACATGTGACAGGAATATATTGTGAAGGTGCCGACACGGTCAGCTGCCTCAGATAGTCCATTTTTAACAAGTCTAAAAATTGTCAGTTGGCTTTTCTTATTAGCATCAGTGGGATGAGGTAGTAAAAGCCAGATTTGGATGGGCTAGGGAATGAAGTAGAAAGTGAAAACATTTATTTTAGTAAAATGACAGGTAATAATAAAATTTATTGATTGCTAAAGATATCAATCCCTGCTGGAAAGGAAGTGGGGGATGGGTCAGAGGTTTTCAAGGGGAAATAAGACCTTTTTGAACTTAAAAGGCAAGTAGGAGCTTTTCTAAAAGATGAAAGGCTGGAGGCTGGGGCCTATCTAGGCCAAGGGAGTGGGATGAGCAGACAGGTTTAGGATGGAAGGGGAAGAAGGGAAGGATGAGGGTGGAGATCCAGGAAAGGCTAAGATTAGGGAGGCCTTGGATAGCGTGCCAAAAAGCTTTATCTTTATCCTCTATATAATAGAAGGCTTTTCTTGATTTGAAGCAGAGGCACAATATGTTTGGTTTCAAGTTTTATATAAATCAATTTGGCAGCTTAGAGGAGAGTGCATTTGAGAAGGGGAGAACTGGTATTAGAAGACTGCTACAATGATCTAGGAAAAAGAATATATGATTTTAAGGGGTTTTAAGGAAGAGAATATGTAAGTACAAACATGTAAAAGGTGAAAACAGTAAGTCTTGGTTATTTGGAGAAGAGTAAAGGAGGAATCATCTCCAGGTTTTATTGCCTGGATTGTGGGTGCACATTGGCATCAAAAATAAGATAGAAAACACAATGGGAAGTGCAAAATGATGCAATGAATTCTAGGCAAGTTGAATTTGAGGTTCCTGTGGGACATATGGTGAAGATATGAGGCAGAAAATAGGATGTGTTGGAATAGGCCAGGAAGGATGGGCTGAAAAGACTTGCTTGGCTGTAAACAGTCTATGGATTCCAGGTAGAACAACAGATTAGAATTTCAGAGTTGTGAGAATGGAAGAGAATACTCAGCAAGAGATAATTCAAAACAGAAGTTGGCTTAGGAATAACTCAAGAGAACAGTAACATTTAAGTTTTTAGAAAGAGAAGGAAAAGTCCAGGGTAAATAAACTATAAACCAAAGGTGTAGAAGATCCAAGGGAAGAATTTTAATAAGGAAGGGGAAACTCACTTGAAATACAAACTCTTAAGTGAAACAAGAAATTGGCTTCAACAATGGGACTGTTGAGTCTGGTCAATGGTTTGCTTCCTGCTACAATTACTCTCTGTAGACACCGAAGCCATATCATAGCTGCCTAAACAGGGCATGGAAAATTTAGGATCCCAAGAATCCCACATTTCAGAATTCCACATTTCCCTCAATGATTCTCACCTTGATCCTACCAGGTAGATGACTGTCTCTGGGTTCAGTGGCGGAAGGGAGGTTCAGGATTTGTATCATTACTCGTAGTAGTTTCATAACAAAAGCTTTAGAACTTAGGCCTTCCCTGGTGGCTTAGATGGTAAAGAATCCGCCCGCAATGTGGGAGACCTGGATTCAATCCCTGGGTTGGGAAGATCCCTTTGAGGAGGACATGGCAAGTCACTCCAGTATTTCTGCCTGTAGAATCCCCTGGGATAGAGGAGCCTGGTCAGCTACAGTCCCTGAGGTTGCAAAGAGTTAGGCATGACTGAGAGACTAAGCACAGCACAGCACAGGAAACACAACATTATGTTATAAATGTAATGTGGTAATTTATCAATTGGTAGTAAATTATGATATTCTTAGAAATAGTTATCCTTTAACACAAAATTATGCATAGAATCTTGCTCTATAATTTCTACCACTAGAAAAAAAAAGTTAGACCCTATACTTAATTGTTGGGTTGTTTATTAATATACAATATATAAAGATATTATAAAATAATTTCTACTATTTAAAAAAGGCAGGCTTAAAATTTTTTTACTCCTTTACAATTTAAAGGAGGTGATTATGCCAGGCTCTACAATTTTTATTGTCTTAGAAAACCAAATCTGCACAATTGTCATTATTTCGTTCAATAATTGTTCACCTTTATTTTATAATCTGAGAATGTGATTATTTGCATACTCTGATAAGCATACACAGCCATGAAATTAAAAGATGCTTACTCCTTGAAAGGAAAGTTATGACCAACCTAGACAGTATATTAAAAAGCAGAGACATTACTTTGTCCACAAAGGTCCGTCTAGTCAAGGCTATGGTTTTTCCAGTAGTCACGTATGGGTGTGAGAGTTGGATGGTGAAGAAAGCTGAGTGCAGAAGAATTGATGCTTTTGAACTGTGATGTTGGAGAAGACTTGGGAGTCCCTTGGACTGCAAGGAGATTCAATCCATCCTAAAGGAGATCAGTCCTGGGTGTTCACTGGAAGGAAAGATGTTGAAGCTGAAACTCCAATGCTTTGGCCACCTCATGAGAAGAGGTGACTCATTGGAAAAGACCCTGATGCTGGGAAGGATTGGAGGCAGGAGGAGAAGGGGATGACAGAGGATGAGATGGCTAGATGGCATCACTGACTCGATGGACATGAGTTTGGGTAGACTCTGGGAGCTGGTGATGGACAGGGAGGCCTGGCATACTGTGATTCATGGGGTCACAAAGAGTCAGACACGACTGAGCAACTGAACTGATAAGCATTGTGAACATCTAAAGGAGAAATCAAAATCTTTCACGGATGATTTTTATGGTTCCTATTAGGAAAACTTCCAGCTCAAAATTCAGTCTTCTTGGGTCTTTAAACTAGCTGTGGAGACTGAAAGTCAGGGATACAAAGTCATTAGAATGTCTTAACTAGTAAGAACTCTGTGTTATATAACATCAATTTCATTTTTCAAGAAGGCCCTGAAGAATGTTTAGTTCCTTGCCATCATTTTTAATAATTAGTAAACTCAATGCAAGTACATACATCTTCAAGAAAAGAGGAAAAATATAAAACCACGGTGGTTATTTTAGCTAGAATTTCCTATTTGATGAAAACAGTCAGAAACTATAAATAATTGTATCACTGTTTTATATTTTTACAAACATTTTGAAGATCATCATTAAGAACAGTAGAGTACCTACAGTACCTATAGTACCTACAGTGCAAGATTATATAATATTGCAACAACATGTCACTGAACTAAAGAATTATTTTTCAAGAAGTTTTCTACTTTTTCAGTCAATAGAATGTTAGGATGCGCTCATCTGTGCATTTTAAATAGATTTGTTGGGAATAAGTGCCTGTTTGTATATTTTCTCAAAGAAAAATTAAATTGGCTTTAGCTGTTGAATTATTTAAAATTCTAATTTTTAGCCATATGTGAATTAGTGCCTAAATTTATAAAACATCTCAAGGACTTCTTTAAGAAAATAGGAAATTAGACCTTATGCCAGCATTCTGACTTTACTACTACTTGATTTCAAATTTGAGGACATATGATACCCCTGAAATAAGAAGTAGGGTGAGGAATATTCATTTGCCTCAATGGTGCTGAGAAACATGCTCACTAAGCACTCTGTGTTTTTATCTGATTCACAGGAAGAAAGGTGGCAGAAAAGGAGCAGTGCAGAGGTGAGATCTTGGGTGGAATCCTGGGGCAGAGCTCCTGGACTGAGAAGGTTTAGGGCTGTGGGAATCACCTCTGTGCTCTGTACTACAGGCCTGACAAGCTTCCTCCTTGGGATGAATGGATGGAATGTGGATTTTCCACTTTACCTTGGGCTGTGAAGCTGTAGGGAGCTCTTTACCATTTTGAGGACCTCAGCCTGCTGAAGGCATTTAGGACTTATGGGGAGAGGGTCCAGGATTCCCCCACAAATCATAGTGAAGGCTGCACTTTCATAACCTCAGTGATCACATAATCCTGGCATTATTTCAATATATATTTTTAAAATGAAAGCAAACAAGTTGAGAAATGGAGAGGAGGTAAAAGAGTACATTATCTAAAACCCCATATTACAGACTTGGCATAGCCAGGTCTTTGAATCAGATTATGGTGTTGCATGAAATTGTGGTGTAATCTTTCAGCATATAAATAATATAAGCATGTGTACATCTACCTAATTATTTGAAATGAAGAAAACAGACTTAAGAGCATTATAGAATCACAGGATTGGCATGCATTGGGTACTTAATGAGCTGCATAAAGATGATAATTTTACTTCTTTAGGCTTCAGTTTATATGAAAAATAAAGACTTTTGACTAGATATCTAAAATCTTATTATCTCAAGTTCTTGATTTTAAAATTTCAAAAATTGGCCTGTTTTAAATATTGCATGGTTCATGAACTGTCATTTTAATTTTAATTTTTTCCAAGTAGAAAATCATTTGTGGTTAATGAAAAACAAAAATCAGAGAGCTATTTAAAAATTAAGAAAACCTATCAACTCTTCACCCTGAGAAATCTAAAATACATGTTTTTGTGTTTCTAAGTACAAACTTCTTATAAAAGATATATATAAAATTATAATAAATTGGGATTATACAGCACACAAAATGTGCTTTTTTACTATTCCTTTTTGTCTTAAAATATATTGTGTATGTTTTTGATGACTATATTAGTTCTCTTTATTTTTTTAATAGTTGCATATTTTATTGTGTGTACATTATATATATATGTACCATCATTCATTTAAGAAATCATCTTAATGCTAATCATTATATACTGATAGTAGTCAACATCATCTATTGGTGAACAATTGCTTCTTTCTGCTATTTATTTTTTAATGTATCAATAGGTATATATTCACTTTAAATATTTCCCTATGATAAATTGCGAGTAGAACTGTTATATCCATGAGAGTGTGCTATAATTTGTGCTAATAAAATGTGCTATAATTTGATAGTTATTTTTTAAAGACATCTTTGAAACAAATTTGTACAATATATAAAAATCATAATTAGTCATAATTTTGGTTAACGTTTTGTTGAACTTTCATTAAGTGATTTTTCTATGACTATATTTTATAATAGGGATGAATTTAAATACATGACAAGAATAGATTTTGAAAGTAACAGTATGTTTTCACCGCCACAGAAGTTTGGAGAATGGAATAAGTACTAAAACCCAAGCTATAAATTCTATGGCCCTGGGCTTCTCACAGGTCAATTAATAGAGAGACATGCACTGAGCAGGCCCTTCGTTCTAGACACTAGCTGCAGTTGGCCATCAAGAGCTCTGGGTTGCTGCCTCTGTGTATGAGAGAAAGTGTGTGTGTGTGTGTGTGTTTGTGTGTGTGTTAGTTGCTCAGTTGTGTTCAACTCTTTGTGACTCCATGGACTGTAGACAGCCAGAATCCTGTGCCCATGGAATTCTCCAGGCAAGAATACTGGAGTTACCACTCCCTTCTCCAAGGGATCTTCCTGACCTAGGGATCAAACTCAGGCTCCTGTCCCAGAAAACCTCCTGCTGCCCCTCTGAGTCCATGTGAATTTGCTTCTCTCTCTTCTCACAAGGTATGATTAAGTGATGCTAGACCACTTTAATAGCCTAAAGTTGTAGAATCCATCTAATTATTTTATAATTTTGATTTGCACCAACCTAGAAATGTCTACTTAGCTACAAATGAGTCAAGAGTATTATTTTTAAACAATCCTTTTATGAGGCATAATGCTCTGTACCTTAAATGCATTTTCATTAATTCACAGGAAGAAAAAAATGAGTGCTGTAATTTAGGTCTATCGTGCCTGTGTAAAGATGAGGCAATTAAGGCATTCGTTCAGTTCAGTTCAGTCACTCCGTTGTGTGCAACTCCTTTTGACTCCTCAGCACACCAGGCCTCCCTGTCCATCACCAACACCTGGAGTTTACACAAACTCATGTCCACTGAGTCGGTGATGCCATCCAGCAATCTCATCCTCTGTCGTCCCCTTCTCCTCCTGTCTTCAATCTTTCCCAGCATCAGGGTCTTTACCAATGAGTCAGCTGTTCACATCAGGTGGCCAAAATATTGGAGTTTTAGCTTCAACATCAATCCTTCCAATGAACACCCAGGAATGATCTCCTTTAGGATGGACTGGTTGGATCTCCCTGCAGTCCAAGAGACTCTCAAGAGTCTTCTCCAATACCACAGTTCAAAAGCATCAGTTCTTTGGCATAGGATTGCTAAATAACATTCCCAGGTCAAAAAGTAGTAAAGAGAGAACTGAAACTATGTTTGAAGCACTTCCATTCTTTATCCCATTATTTTTCTTAGATCATGTTTTATTTTTAGCAGATTTACTGAGCATCATAAATTCATCCCAACACAAATGCTGATGCTCATCATTTTACCACAGGAGTGAAAATAGTTACATTCTTGCACTTACATGTTTGTTTCTGTCTCCCACTTGCTGGTGCTAAAAAACAAGTTGTGGTGTAAATTCTGTTTCTTACCCTTTCTTCTACCAAACTAAGGATGGATAAGTTGCTCTAACTTGTTATTTTTCCCCTTCCCCAGTTCCCTGCTTTCTCAAATAAAGTAACATTACCTATCTCACTCTTATTCAGTTATATTGAGTTTGGGGAGTATTTTTTGGTTTTTTTTTTTGGGGGGGGAAGCTTTACTAATTATGTAACCAATAAGCCCTTTCTCCTAAGAACACAAAGTATATCTCAGCATTGTTAATGATCAGTAACATTTTTCTTAAAACTGATGGGAGATTTGAGGAACTACTAAATAACATTTTACTTTTGTTTTATAAAAGATGCACATATAATAAATGTCTTCCATTATGTAAATCTTAATAATATTTATGGAGCCTCTATAACCTCTCTATGACATATGGATTAATTTTCCCTCTTTAAGTAGTTAAGAGAAATGGAATCACAGAAGTATATTATACGACTGCCCCAAGGTTATTTAGAACACCAGCTGCAAAATTGCAGAGTTTTGTTCAAATCAGCTTCAATTAAAACAAAGGAGTACTTTTTAAAAAATGAAGCTGAAGAAGCTTTAAAAGAACCAGTGGAACAGATTAAAACTATGTAATATATGCTAAACAACCAATGAGGCTGTTTTATTTTCAACCAAGGGCAGGTAATATCTAACTGCATTTTGAGTTTTTAGGTAAATAAGATTCACACAAGGGATTACATCTATTTAGTTCTGTTCAATGTTATGGACCAAGTACAATAAGGAAAGTAACAGAGAAAGACTGAGAAAACTACTTGAGTAAGCCATTTTGATCTTTTTATCTTGATTGCTCTTTATCTCCTGATAGTTTACTTGTCAGTTTTAGTGTAGGGTTAAAAAAGCTGGTCAGCCTTTAATTTGTGCTGGTCTGTTTGTTGAAATGATGATTCTGTGTCTGTAATACTCATTCCACAGTGTACTGTGTATACTCTTTGTTTAAATGGTTAGTGCCAGAAATATTTAAGAAGCTTTCTTTACCTAAAGTAAACATTTTGAAGAAACATTAAGGAGTTAGAGAGATGATGAGTGGTGTGTTTTATGTTAAGCATAACTGTGGCTCACAGGGTAAAATCTTTGCTACTATTGTAAAAATAGTCTCAATTCCTCTTCATTAAAGCAAATAATTTGGTTGACTGAAAGTCTAAGATACACATATCATCCTAACAGAAATTCAAGAGCTGAGCTATGTGTGGTATTTGTTACTTGAATTCCCATACCTTTTGGTGCTAGAGTGTTAGCTGGCAGGTAAATTGTAAAACAAAATCAAATACAAAATAAATAAAATAAAATACAAAAATAAAATTGGTCATAAGTTGAAATACTTACAAGCTAATATAATATTAAAAAATTCCTACTGAAAATTTTATGAAATTTATTTAGTGTAGAAGAGAAATCAATCTCATTCTGAGAAATTAACACATGTAACTGATTCTTTCATTAAAACCTGATCCCTGGGATTTCTCTGGCAGTTCAGTGGTTAAGACTCTGTGCTTCCACTGCAAGGGCACAGGTTCAATTTCTGATCCTTGGTTGGGAAACTAAGATCCCACATGCCAGGTGGTTGCATGGCCAAAAAACAAACAAACGAGAAAACTTGATCCTTTAATGTGACACCTTAATATTTAAAAAGTCTTTTGAGTAAAGACAGAAGAAATATGTCACACATTCGGATACTCGAGATCAAGAACCAAATTAATTTAAATAATGTTTTTTTAAAAAAGATGTCTATATATATATACATATATATGTCATGTATATACATACAAAGAAAGAATATATATGCATATTGGTACAAAGGTTGATATAATCATCTTAAGCATTAATTCACTTTAGAGAAACTTGTCCTAAAACTCATACTTTCTCGACTCTCATTTCATAGCAGTGATCATTATGAAATTCTGGAAACAAAAAAGAACAAGGTAAAAGTCAGTTTTATAAAATGGAGTTTCTCAAGAAATCTGGTAGTTCCATAATTTTAGATATCAAAATTTATATAATAAACATTTGCATGTGTGTGCACATTTAGAGAAAATTCACTTGTACATTAAGTTTACATATGAACAATTCCATAGCTTATGATTAGGTCTGGCAACTTTAGGGTATACTGAATCTAAAGAAAATAGCTTATTTTAAAAAGTCCTTTTTATGCAGAGTATATGGCATTCATATTAAAAAAGTTATAAATATGTAATCTTGGATCTTAACATTTGTAAGTTGGATATCAGTGTTAAGCTTTAAAAATGTCAGGTAAAATTAAATTTTGATCTATATTATTATCACTTACCAAAGCAACAACTTTCAGTATATTCTTTTCCAAAGGAAATAAAAGCAAATATATGATTACTAAGAAAGACTGAGTGTAGTTGGTATAAAAATATTAACTCTATTACTTTATAAAAATCCGAAAACTCATTGATTGTAAGTTAAAATTACAGACAGCAAAAAATAACATAGCTGGTAATAGCATGATGATTTCTAACTATAGCATAAAATTACCAATTCCCATTTGGTTACAAAATTTCACACCATCACATAGTCCATATATATAAATATATATATGGAATATATATATATATTTAAGTAACTATAATGAGTTGACTATTTATTGCCATGCTTCTGACACTATTAAGGTAGAAATATATGGGGAATTCTTAATGCCCAGATTTTCACTCAGCAAATACATGTGAATAGAAATTACTCAATTATCTTAATGCTAATCTCAATGTAATATAAATGGTACTTTAGACCTAATTTTTTCTTAGGAGACTATATCTTGAAATTTTCAATTATCCTGATTATAAAAAATAATTTAATTCCATCATTAGTTTTAATAATATATTCATCAAATCTTTTTAAACATCTATTACTTGAAGCTCTTTGTACAAATGAATGTTACAAAGAGTCAGAAGGTATGGGTTTCAGCCTTAATTCTGCCACTTAGTTACTATGCTGCCTCTACTCTTTCTCTATTTCAATGCTTTCATTTCAGTAAAAAATAGATTGGAGTAAGTAATTTCTCAAGTTCCAGCTACCTCTAAAAATCTCAGTCTACAAATGAGATGGGATTTCTACCTTTAACAAGTTTATAGTATTACAGGAGAAAACAGAGTAGTAGAGAATGTTTCTAGAGTTCCAATCATAGGGGGAAGAAAAGTCTTTTCCCTTTATCCTTCAAGGTTCTTGATTAAGATACCACACCCCATAATAAAAAAGAGGTTAATGGGAGAAAAACAAACCAGATTAATAATATACATAACTCCTGAATACATAGGAGAGACCTGCTGTATCTTTAGTCGTTCAGTAATGTCCCACTCTTTGCAACCCCATGGACTATAGCCCCCCAGGCTGCTCCATCCATGGGATTTTCCAGGCAAAAATACTGGTAGGGTTGCCATTTCCTTCTCCAGGGGATCTTCCTGGATCAAACCCAGACCGTCTGCATTGGCAGGTGGGTTCTTTAACACTTTTCCAGGTCTCACCTTGGAAAACCAGGTGAGACCTAGGAAGACTGAATTACTCCCTCAATGGCCTCAACTACCACTATAAATGTCATTTCCAACTAAAGACAAAAAAAGTTAGGCATAGGGAGAGCCAGTTATGGAAGTTCAATGGGAAAAATACAGTAAACAAGGGTATAATTGTAACACAGATTTAAGTCCAGGCCTTCTTCATCAATAAGTTTCTAGAGAGTTAGTCATTCTCCTTTTCCTAATACAAAGAAATCCTTTAGTGACCCTCATAAATGGAGATTTCCCTTGTAAATGTAAATGTCTCTTACAGAATAGTAACCTACTCAGTTTTCAGGGCTTGTCCTGTGTCTGCTATTTCTTAAAAATAACATAAAGTAAGTCTTATGCCAAAAAAGTATATTTTGGGGTGGCAAATTCTGTTCCCCTTCGTATCAGACCAAAAACTCAAAGAGTGAAGACAGGAGGTCAGTAGGGAAAAGGGAAGTCCAACTGGAGGAGGAAACATATGAAACTGAATCTGAAAAGTAATAGGAAATAATATTTTAAATAAAGAGGCAGGAATAAATTATTTTAGGTAAACTGAAAGCAATAGAAGAAGAAATAAAATTTGGAAAGCTTTTACAACTTTTGGTTTCATGAACCTTAGTCTCGGTAATTTTTTTCATATAACCTGCAGGTCAAAAGATATGATGGATACATTTGTTGGCCAGTTTCTTGTTGTTTTTCAGTTATTAAGACATGTTGCACTCTTTGCAACTCCAGGATTGAGACCTCCAGGTTTTCCTGTCCTTCACTATATCCCAGAGTTTGTTCAGATTCATGTCCATAAAGTTGGTGATGCTATTTAACCATCTCATCCTCTGTTACAGCCTTCTTCTCCTTTTGCCCTCAATCTTTCCCAGCATAAGGCTCTTTTCTAATGAGTCAGTTTATATATCAAGTGGCCAAAGTATTGGACCTCCAACTTTAGCATCAGTCCTTCCAGTAAATATTCAGGGTTTATCTTCTTTAGGATTGACTGGTTTGATCTCCTTGCTGTGCAAGGGATTCTCAAGAATCCCTTTTCTTCAGCACCACAATCTGAAGGGATCAATTCTTTAGTGCTCAGCCTTCTTATGATCCAACTCACATCCGCACATGACTACTGGAAAATTCATAGCTTTGACTGTACTGAGCTTTGTCAGTAGAGTAATGTCTTAGTTTTTTAATATGCTGTGTAGGCTGGTCAGAGCATTTCTTCCAAGGAGCAAGTGTCTTTTCATTTCGTGGCTGCAGTCACCATATGCAGTGATTCTGGAGCCCAAGAAAATAAAATCTGTCACTGTTTCCACTTTTTCCCCATCTATTTGCCATGAAGTGATAGGACTGGATGCCATGATCTTTTTTTTTTTTTTAATACTGAGTTTTCAGCCAGCTTTCTCACTCTCCTCTTTTACTCTCAAGAGGCTCTTTAGTCCATCTTTAATTTTGCCATTGAGTGGTGTCATTTGCATATCTGAGTTATTGATATTTCTCTCAGCAATCTTGATTTCAGCTTGTGATTCATCCAGCCTGGCATTTCATCTAATGTACTAAGTTAAATAAGCTGGGTGACAATATACACCTGTACTCCTTCCCAACTTTGAACCAGTCAGTTGTTCCATGTAAGGTTCTAACTGTTGCTTCTTGACCCACATACCGTTTTCTCAGGAGACAGGTAATGTAGTCTGGTATTCCTATCTTTTTAAGAATTTTCCACAGTTTGTTGTGATCCCCATAGTCAAAGGCTTTAGTGTAGTCAATAAAGCAGAAGTAGATTTTTTTTTTTAAATACCCTTGCTTTCTCTCTGATCCAACAAATGTTGGCAGTTTGATCTCTGGTTCCTTTGACTTCTAAACCCAGCTTGTACATCTGGAATTTCTCAGTTCACTTACTGTTCAAGCCTAGCTTGAAGGACTTTGAGCATTACCTTATGAGCATGAGAAATAAGCACACTTGAACAATAATTTGTACATTCTTTAGCACTGCCCTTCTTTGTGACTGGAATGAAAACTGACTTTTTCCAGTCCTGTGGTCACTGCTGAGTTTTCCAAATTTGCTGAACATATTGAGTGAAGCACTTTAACAGCATCATCTTTTAGGATCTGAAATAGCTCCACTGGAATTCCATCACCTCCATTAGCCTTCTGTATGGTAATGCTTCCTAAGGGTCACTTGGCTTCAGACTCCAGGTGTCAGGCTCTAGGTGCCTGACCACACCATTATGGTTATCTGGGTCATTAAGATTTTTTGCATAGTTCTTCCATGTATTCTGTGTATTTTGTATAGTTCTCCTGTGTATCTTAAAATCTCTTCAACTTCTCTTAGATCCTTACCGTTTCTGTCCTTTATCATGCCCATCCTTGCATGAAATGTTCCCTTGATATCTCCAATTTTCTTGAAAAGCTCTCTAGTCTTTCCCATTCTGTTGTTTCCCTCTACTTCTTTGCACTGTTCCTTTAAGAAGGCCTTCTTATCTCTCCGTGCTATTCTCTGGAATTCTGCATTCAGTTAGGTATATCTTTCCCTTTTTTCCTTGCTTTTTGCTTCTCTTCTTTCCTCAGCTATCTGTAAATCCTCCTCAGACAACCACTTTGCCTTTTGCATTTCTTTTTCTTAGGGATAATTTTGGTCACTGCCTCCTGTACAATGCTACAAAGCTCCGTCCATAGTTCTTCAGGCACTCTGTCTACCAGATCTAATCTCTTGAATCCATTCATCACCTCCACTGTATAATCATAAAGGACTTGATTTAAGTCATACCTCAATGGCCTAGTTTTTTCCTTACCATCTTCAGTTTAAGCCTGAATCTTGCAATAAGGAGCTCATGATCTTGGCCATAGTCAACTCCAGGTCTTGTTTTTGCTGACTGTATAGAGTTTCTCCATCTTCAGCTGCAGAAAGTATAACCAGTCTGATTTCAATATTGACCATTTTGGTGATGTCCATGTGTAGAATTATCTGTTGTGTTTTAGAAAACGGTGTTTGCTACGACCAGTGTATTTTCTTGACAAAACCCTGTTGGCTTTTGCCCTGCTTCATTTTGTACTCCAAGGCCAAATTTGCCTGTTACTCTAGGTATCCCTTGACTTCCTACTTTTGCATTCCAATCTCCTATGATAAAAAGGTCATCTTTTTTTAATGTTAGTCCTAGAAGTTCTTGTAGATCTTCAAAGAACCATTCAGCTTCAACTTCATCAGCATCAGTGTTTGGGGCATAGACTTGGATTACTGTAGTTTAAGAAATTAGGTAGTTTAAGTCCAAACAAATTACAGTAGTAGTTCATACAGTATGCAACAAATATCATTGTATTTCTGTTGGATATGTAAAAGAGCTTACAGTGTCTCTGAGAATTTACTCCAGTTCCCCATGGTACCTTGGTTAAATGTTTAGGAACCACGGTTAGAGTGTATTTGGTTATAGTGTATGCAGGAAATGGCAGAAGAGTTTTTTATAGTGTGAACTGCATGTGAAGACTGTGAAATCTTTATAAAAGCAGGGCCATGTGGTCCAGTCTATTTATGGACTACCATGTAAACAAATCTAAAAATTAGAATTAAAAAATTTCCAATACATTGTCTTCCTTTATCCTAGGTTTCACTTGTTATGGTTTTAGTTCTACATGGTCAACCATTGTCTAAAAATATTAAATGAGATGTTTTAGAAATAAATAATTCATAAATTCTAAATTATGCACCATTCTGAGTTGGGTGAATGAAATATCTCCCCATTCTGCTCATCCCACTCAGGACATGAGTTATCTTTCTCCATCATATCCACACTGTTTATGTGCCTACCTATTAGTATATATAGAATTCAGTACTATCCTCAATTTGGAGCATCCACTGGGGGTCTTGCAATGTATTTCCCTCAGATAAAGGTGCATTACTATATTTAATTCCATCTTCCATCTTTTTCCTACAAAAAAGAAGGAACAAGAGATTCAATTCATTACCTACAGCAGTACTTCTCTGAACCTTCTCCTCACCCTTTGCTCCCACAATGCTCCCAGCTTTCTTCCCTTTAATCTTTCATGCTAAAGCCTTCCCTACTTTCTCTGAACTAGTTGAGTAGTCTATCTCAACTACTCTCCACATTCTGAATTACAAAAAATCCTGGAATTGATTGGCAAAGCCATTGAAGACAGAAGAATCATAGCAGAATCATGATAAACAAAAATTATAGTCATGCTAGTGTGGAAGTAAGTGAAATACAGGTCTTATGTACATGTTAAATAGATCCTATTTCAGTTATAGATTCTCCCATCTCATGAACCTCCTTAAGAGGGCTTCAATTTTAATTACTCTGTCTAGATACTCTATTTATGGTCTAATCCTATTCTATTCTTTCATGTTTAATGTGATGCCTCTGGAGGTTCTTATTTGGTCTAAAAATTTCCTGCTTACAAATCTAATTGGAGAGAAATGTGGGGGCAAGGAGAACAGAATTTGCTACCCCCATATTATGTCTATTCAGCATAAGGTTTATTTTAGACTAGCTATTTTTAAGAAACTGCAGACACAGGAGAAGTGCTGAAAACTGGGTTAAAAGCATGAAAAATTTTTTTCTTAAGATCTATTTACATTTGTTAGACAAATCTTCCTTTGTGAGATATGTCTCCCCCTCTATACCAGGAAGAGAAGGAAGATCAAATTTCTAGAAACTTATCAATGAAGAAGGCTTGGGCTTAAATCTGCATGACAATTATACATTTGTTTACCTCGCTTTTCCTGGTAACCTCCCACAACTGGCCTTTCCTCCCTCTAACAACTTTCTTTTGTTTTTAGCTGAAGATGTTGTTCAAGGTGGTAGCTTGGACCGTTCAGATTTATTCAATTTTTCTGGTCTCTCCATGTATACAAGAGGTATACACATCATCAAACTAGTTCACTTTTTCTTATCAATCTCTCTTCTACTACAGGTGGGTCTTAGTCAAGAAACTAGAAGTAAAGAGCTAAAGTTATTTTTCTTTCCATTCAGAGGCTTCCTGGAAAATAAATGCCTCAGTGTTAGAGTTCAGTAGCTTCCTTGGGGCTCAGACAGCAAAGAATCTGCCTGCAGTGCAGGAGACCTCAGTTCGATCCATGTGTCAGGAAGATCCCCTGGAGAAGGGAATGGCAACCCGCTCCAGTATTCTTACCTGGAGAGTCTCATGGACAGAGGAGCCTGGAGGGCTACAGTCCATGGGATTGCGAAGAGTTGAATATACTGAGTGGCTACTACTAATATTAGAGTTCAAGTATCATTTTCTTTTTCCTTCAATGCCTATCTTCTTAGCAGAATGAGAAAACTAATGTGTACTCTGAATTCTTTTCCTCATAAAGTGAAACTAACATAAGGTATTCCTTGAGGTCACAAATAAGGAAATGCTAAGCCCACTCACGGCTTTCAGCTATCTAAGGATAAACATTGGATTTGGCCTACACTATTTATTTATAAAGTGCCAGAAGATGAGAGCACAATGGCTAAGAGATGCCCACCTGTTACACTCTTCATCACATTGTAACTAAATGAGTGGGAAGAGCTTCCCACTTTAGCTCTTGACTTTCTTAGGGAGGGATGGGGAGAGGCAGGAAGAGAGTTCTTTTGAATGTAATGCAGAATGTATTTAATTCCAGTCCCCAGGACCTTGCTTATAGAACTATTATTGAAGCCATCAATTATCACTGCCCAGACTACTAGGAAGGCAGGTCTTAGCTCCACTGTTCAGCCCTGACCAGAGAGCAGCATCATGGTAGTAACTCTTTTTTAGTCCTTGTTGGGCTGCACCTGTAGGCCTGCAAGCCTTGTAGTTGTCCAACCAGGAGACTGAAGAAAGAGTCCAAACACAGAGACAGAGACACCAATAGTTATAGGATAGGGGACCTTACATGTCTGAAGCAAAAGGTCCTGGAGTGATATCAGATAGCAGAAGGCAGGACACGAAAGCCACTGTTACTACTCATGGGAGAGGGAGGCTGCCATTTATAGGAGAATTGACATCAGGTTCGCTTATCAGTTGCCAGTGAAAGCAGTTGGCTGGGCAGGGGCATGTAGACAGTTATGGATTAAGCCCTATAACGTAGAGGACTGAATAGTCATGTGAGTGACTGGTTGAGCAGGACAGGTACAGAAAGCAAGAGAGCAATCATCCTGAATGGCATAACCATACAATCATTAATTTCAACAGTGATAGAATTCACAGTTCACTGGGTTTATATAGAGGACCATTCTTCTGGTCATACCTCTAAAATCCTTTATAAGTTTAAATATCTTCAACCTCATTTGCAAATATTTCATGTCCAACTGATTCCTCCCAGTTTCTAGCTCCAAATTAGAACCAAATTAAACAATCATTAGGCCATCCTAAGATAGAGCTTTTATTAATCCTGCCATCTTTTAAAATTTCTTCTTCCATTATTTCTTTACTTTCCTCCTATTACAGCTTAAATTTCAGACTCTATCCTTATCACTCTTTGGTATGCACATTTAATTCTTTTGAACTTCTCCCTTCCAAGTGTTTGCTCAACCAAACTACAATAATGGTTAATTCCACCATTTGTCTAATCTTAGCCAATATGCACACAGATGAACAAGGCTAGGGAAGAATACACCATCAGACTTTCAGTTTTCACTTGAAACTCATGCCAAGAACATGGAAGCTGCCTGATGATCATGTTTTATTTCCCCAGTACATTCATTCTACCAGTCTCCTGGATCAGTGGTTTACAAAGTTTGGTCCACAGTCTCCTAGAAGCCTCCATGACCTTTCCAGGGGGGTTGAGAAATTAAAACTATTCTCATGAAAATATTGACATGTTGCCAGTCTATATTACCATGTTCTTGACATTAGCTCCAAAGATACAAAAGCAATAGAGGGTAAAATTTTTGGTGTCTTAGCATAGCTAAGGTACTGGTGCCAAACTATTGTAGAAGTCATCAACAAGCACTTTCAGTTAAAACAAAAAAGTCAGTTTCTTAAATGACATTTAAGGATGTCCTAGAGGAAGCAGTAAAAATATCATAATTATAAGTAATATTAAATAATTATAATTAATATTAAATCTCAACTCTGAGTGTCTTTTTTAATATTCTGTGTGACATAAAGGATTACTATTGCATACTAAAATATGATAGTTGTCCCCAGGAAAAGCATTTATGCTTTTTTCATGGAATGCATTTTTTATTTGAAAGAACAACTGACAGACAAATTATTGTGATCCTTAACTGAGTGTCTGGCAGACATTTTCTCACAAATGAAGAAAATGAGTCATTTCAAGAAAAACAATGGACAATTTGTTGCCAGTGATAAATTTTGAGCTTTCAAGTGAAAATCATGATTATGAAGGATTTGTGTTCATCATCTTGTGCTTCCTGATACTTAAGGTGTGTTTTTTTTTTAATAAAATGGACATGATACAATGAAAGTGCTATTTTAAAATATATCAACCTTTGGAATATTTGCATAACACAAGGAACTGGTATTTTCCAAATGACCAAAACATGACATTATAAGATCATCCATGAATAAAACATCCAATCAAAGTGCAAGGTCGACCAAGGGACTTAACGTAACAGAGCATAAAATGTTTGTTGATACAGCTTCAGATTCCTTACCGAAACTAATGTTAAAAAAAAAAAAAACTGGAGTTAATTGACCTCTAGCATAGTGACAAACAGGCATGTATCTGCTATTAGTTATCTCAAAAGTAACTTCTCCCTTTCTAATCACACATCTGTGGGGAGTCAGACAAATCCACTCTCCTCTCTGTGACATAACTGAGAGCCCAGCAAGTTGTAGTAACCATTTTCTTGCAGGGAGTTCTCTCTCCCCCACCCAGTTTATGTTGGCATCTTTAAAAAAAAAATCTGCCTCCGTTGGTACAGGTACTTCTCTCTGCTTGCTTTTTCATGGCCATGTGTCCCTGCTTTGGGCTTTCTCTTTTTAGTCTCAACACAAAGACCAGAGTGATTTTGTAAAATACACAAGTTAAATTATGTCATGCTCTGCTTTAATCCTTCAGTACTTCCCAAGTCGATTACTCTAAAAGTTCATCTTCACCGTGACCTAGATGTTACACATACAGGATATGGCTCCCTGTTATCTTTCCGATTTCATCTCCTGTTGGACTCCCCTTTGCCCTCATACAGCAACTGCAATGGAATCCTTGGTTTTTGAATACTTAGTTTTTTGCTTCAAGATCTTTGTCTGTGCTCCACTTTCTCTTGAAATGCTCCTCCTCCCTATTTTCACACAGCTGTTCTCTCACTCCTTCAGGACTTCACTCAGATAGAACCTCAGTGGGAACATATTTGACTACCCTTTTTGAAACTGTAGCTGTCTCTATCGCATCATTTACTATTCCTGTTCACAGATCTATTTTTTCCCATATAATTTACTAACATCTAGGGTACCATATCATCTGTTTTAATTTTTATTGTAAGTTTCACCATTCTAGAATGAAAATCCCATAAGGCTACAGATTTTTTATTTTTATACATTGCTATAACACATTACCTAGAACAGGGCCAGGCAATGAATGGAACTCAGTGATTGGATGAAGTGAATAAACATCCATGAATGTCTATTCTATATAGGCCCTGTGCCAGATTCTGGAGACCAAACAATGAACAGAACATAGAATCTAACTAAATTGCCAGCAGAATGAGGAAATGTTTAGAGGATATAGGGTATGCAGTAGGAATATAATTAGATAAAATTGATTTACTCTATGTGGCAATTTCAGAGAAGGCAATGGCACCCGACTCCAGTACTCTGGCCTGGAAAACCTCATGGACAGAGGAACCTGGTGGGCTGCAGTCCGTGAGGTCGCTAAGAGTCAGACATGACTGAAGTGATTTAGCAGCAGCAGCAGCAGCAGCATGTGACAACATTTTATTCAAAGTTTCCCATTAACACTTATATATGCTTTCTTAAATGAAATTCAGTTTGACATGATATTTTTATGGTAAAGAACGCCATAACCATATCTCTAACACAATAGTATCAGATATATAGAAATCACATTGATATACAAAATATAGAAATTATTTCCAATAAAGGTACTTATAGAAGAGTGAACTGACATTAGCACTGTTTCATTTAGAATTATAATGATATAAAGCAGCTATTTGAAGCAGAAAGTGAGGCACTAAACCTTCAGCATCTACCAGCCTAGCCCAAGATAATGAAATGATCCTATCTGGAAACATAACTAGGTTGACACATTTAATCCTTCTTCTAACACATTACTCAAAATTATGTGTGAATTGTATATGTAAATCATAAATTACTTGGCTTAAGAATCTAAAATGCCATCCTTAATTTTTTTTTTAACTGCAATATGCAAACTGTGGGAACTACACTAGCTCTAATGGCATTGTGTATGCTGAAGTGAGGCTGCCTTATAATAAGGACTTGAGGGAACCGTATCTGGATGTGACAATGAAAACAGTAACGTCTTTTACTAAATTCTTTTATAATGATAATAGGAGGATATTGCTGAATACTGAAATGTATATGGATCAATCCAGGCAAAGGAATGTTATAAAAGTGTCAGATGAACAAAATAAACTGAGAGATTTTCATCCTTGGCTAAAAATCTACAGAGAATGGTAAACAAATTGTAAGGAAGTTAGTGATTTTCTGTTTCTTTTCATTTATATAATGCAATTCAAAATATGAAAATTTTTATAACTTTTTTATATCTCCATGTAAAATAAATTTTTAACTCTTGTTTTAGTTCAGTATTTTATTGGACTGTTTATCAGTTCTCACTTTGAAGTTTTTTAATTAAAAAACTTAATATATGTATATGAGTCTAAGTATTTAATGTGTTCTTTGCTCTGGACTTCAGAAAAAAAATTTCTGAATTTCAATTTTAAATGTGTTTTTGTTTCACATTTGTAGATCAATGGATTAAGTTCTGCTATTGATTATCTTCTAATTACAAATGTGTCTTCTATGTCAAAGCTATTACAGAAAAAATTGGAAAGTAGCCAGTATTCTATGAAATAGCTTGAATTTTTAGGAAAGAGAAAGGAAAATGAACTCCCAGTGGGACCTCTCATTTCTTCCCATGGATTTCTCATTTTACCTATTGATGCTTGGAGGTTGCTGCATTGTTACTACATTTCAAGTGATTTCATCAGATTTATCTAAAGAGAATATACACTTGATAATGAATCCAATAAAGCACTACCTAAATCTCAAACTTCTATACTCTTATACATGGCAGCTTCTGACTGGACTATTCATTCCCACCTCTCTTACATCCCTCTATCCGTTTTGTTTGTTTTTTTCACTAAAGCCAAAAGGGAAATTTTATTGGAAGGATACTAGAGTACCTTACAAAGTGCAGGACTGCTGGCCTGGTGGCAGGAGTGAAAAAGTTATCAGTAATCCAGTAGCATATGCTTCTCATTTCTTATCTCTGCTTCTCTCTGGGCATCATCTTCTTTTTATTCATCTTCCCAGTCTGGCTTTCTCATTCCTGACCTATAGATAACAGAAAATGGCAGGCTCATAATTCCTGAATTTATATCCTTCAGTTTGAATTATACTTATCTACCCTGATTAAGTCAGAATTCCTAATTCCTAGGAGAGAAGATGTGAAACAGTTTGGGTCAGGGGGTTGTTTATGGTCTAGTCAGTTGTGGCCTACAGAGAGGATCTAATAACAACAATATGAATGTCAAGGGCAAATCCCTGGTGGAGGGTGTGGGGAAGAGGAGGGCAGTTTTCAGAATATATGGTAACTTTTACTCTGCTAACTTCTTGTGCAACCATCAAGGCCTAATTTCTGAGTCTATTTTCTGGTAAAATTCTTCTACCCATCCCCGCTTACTGCCACCACATCAGGAAATACATTCATAGTATTTAGCGCTATTAATACTTATGCAGCTGTCCTCTTATCTCTCTCACCCACTGTACAGACACTTTGTTTTTAAACTTCGTATCTCTAATCCTGCTTTGTATTAATTGTTCCATGATAAACACCTTGAATTGTCTGTTGACTGAGTATATCATATAAAGATATATAAATATCTTTATACATATAAATATATATATATACATATAAAGATTCATACTGGACCACAGTTATTAGCTTGCATTCCCAGAACCAACAGCAGTCTCATAAAAACATAAATGATTTGGAAATATATAGTGTCTAAGGTTTTTAAAGACATTGGATTCTATCCTCTCTCTTGTTTCAAAAGACAACTTTATTGAGATACGATAGTCATGTATGGATTTGAGGGCTGGACCATAAAGAAGGCTGAGTGCTGAAGAATTGACGCTTTTGAACTATGGTGTTGGAGAAGACTCTTGAGAGTCCCTAGGACTACAAGGAGATCAAACCAGTCAATCCTAAAGGAAATCCATCCTGAATATTCATTGCAAGGACTGATGCTGAAGCTGAAGCTCCAGTACTTCAGCCACCTGGTGCGAAGAGCTGACTCTTTAGAAAAGACCCTGATGACTCATTAGAAAAGACCTAGGAAAGATTGAAGGCAGGAGGATAAGTAGATTACAGAGGATGAGATGATTGGAAGGCATCACCCACTCAATGGACATGAGTTTGAGCAAGCTCCAAGAGATCGTGAAGGACAGGGAGGCCTGACCCGCTGCAGTCCATGGGGTCACAAAAAGTCAGACACAATTGAGCTACTGAACAACAACAATTGAGACACAATTTGTATATAACATAATTTACCCTTTTAAAGGGTATGAAAATTGAAGTGAAAATCTTCGCCATTCGGTTGTGTCCAACTCTGTCATCCCATGGGCTATAGCCCTCCAGATTCCTCTGTCTATGGGATTTCCCAGGCAAGAATACTGGAGTGGGTTGCCATTCATTTCTCTAGGGGATCTTCCTGACCCAAGGATCAAACCTGGGTCACCTGCATTGCAGGTAGATGCTTTACCATGTGAGCCACCAGAGAAGCCCTGTAAAGGTTATAATTCAATGATTTTTGTAAGTTAAGAGTTGTACCACCATCACTACAATTTTATAACATTTTCATCATCTCCTAAAGAAACCCTGTTCTCTTTAGCAATCAATTCTCATTTCCCTTCATTCTCACAGACCTAGAAAACCACCAATGTTCCTTCAGTCTCTACGAACTTAGCAATTTTGGAACTTTCATATAAGAGGAATAATAAAATACTTGATATTTTGTGACTGGTTACTTCCACATGACATAATGTTTTCAAGGTTTATTCATGTTTATAGTATGCATTAGTAATCATTCTTTTTATGGTTGGATCTTTTTCTATCATAAGGATCTACCAAATTTTATTTATTCATTCATCAGTTGATGGACATTTGAATTGTCTCTACCTTTGGCTATTATGAATGATGATGCTATGAATATTCAAGTGATTTTATGTTTCTTGGGAACCTAGAGGTGGATTGCTGGTTTCTGTGGTAATTCTATATTTAACTTTCTGAAGAATGCAAGACTGTTTGCCAACGAGCTACACCATTGTATGAAAGGGTCTGAAGAGACATTTATCAAAGGAAGAAATACAAATTGCCAATAAGCACATGAAAATGATTCAATGTCATAATTCACTAAAGCAATGGAAATTAAAACCAAAATAAAATGCCACTTCACATAAACTAAGATGGTCATAATTAAAAAGACAACATTATAAGGGTTGGCAAGGATGTCAAGGAATTAAAAGCCTCTCTTTATTTTTATAAATACTCACTCTTGCATTGTACTCCACATTTTGTGCTACCCATGATAATATTTATGAACTGAATCTATGATCAGTTCTTTGTACCATCTTATTTATTATGATTTCTAAACTTTTTTTTTTTTTTGATTTCTAAACTTTTGATATTAATTTTAAAAGAACCTGTTAACAGTATAGGCTGATAAAATGACAAAGAAATATAAACAATACAGTAAAGTAATTTTTTAAAAACTAAAATTGATTTTGAAGAAATATGTGGTTAAAAAAATAGCATACATTCTAGAGTACAAATAATTCTCTATATATTCCTGACCATCAACCCCTCAATTGTCCTCCTTATAAAAATTCTCTTCTAATTTCCTGCTTTCTAAAAAGTTTCAGTCCCATAAGGCTCTAAGCACAAGTTAACTCCTTAAAAACAGTTGATGTCAATGGCAGCATACTATTCAGTCTATACTGAGCCATGGATTTTTTTTTTTTTTAACACACACACACACACACACACACATATTTATTTTGAAACATGGGGATTGCAAGATTTGCTATTCTTAGACACCATAAAGGTAACTGCAAATAGGATAGCAGATTTGACTATTTTTAAAATTGTAAATGACACAGGGAAAGTTGCAGACTTTATAGAAATGAGCAAAACATTTGTGGTTAGTATATTTTGCTTTTTCCATTAACTTATCTAGAATTATTCTTTATTATTTCTATTTTGTTCTTTATAATGGTTGTAATATATTCTCATTCAAGGTTGTGTCATGAAATAGGTTCAGTGGAATTTCAGAGTCCATGTATTTGGTCCAGATGATCTGTAAATATTTTTTGATGGTTTTATATATTCATCTTCCATTCAAATCTATCAATATCTAATTCCTTTGTATTTTTATCCTGCATTTTTCTTTATTAAGCTATTTATTGCCTTATTTTCTACTTTTTTTCCTCAATGGGAATATACTGACACATCCTTTACAATAGGAGAGGAAGAAAATAATTTTTATTTCCCCAAAATATAGAATATATAGGAAATAATTTATATATCTATGTGTGTGCATATATATAATATATATATATATAATCTTTTAAAAGTTTCTAAAATAATAAGTTCAAATACACAGTTTGGAGGAGCCTTGGACCTTTAAAAGTTTAAGCTATACCTATGTACCTCTTGCTTGTTTTTATATTCTTACATTAATTCAACACACATGTACCATCAGTCATCTATCAAAAACAGAAAACTATGGACATCAAAGAGATAACTTAGAAAACAGGAGAAGGTGGTGGGTAAAACCCTAGGGAGCAGTGACACTGAATGATTATGTTTATGGGGACAAATATAAGAAACTGAAAAGCCCAGGAAGCCAGAGAGGAGAGTTTCACTTAGTTCCACCCTATCCCAGTCTCTACGTCACTGGAAATCACTGCGTTTTCACCTCAGTAAATGGCCACATTGCCTCAAGCATGCCTAATCCTTCAGGTCAATACATGTTTCTCCACAGTCTTTCAAGTCCCCTAGTGATGTAAAGGGACTTCCCAGGTGGCTCAGTGGGTAAAAAAATCCACCTGCAACATCAGAGATGCAGGAGATGCAGGTTCTATTCCTGGGTTGGGAAGATCTCGTGGAAGAGGGCATGGCAACCCACTCCAGTATTCTTGTCTGGAAAATTCCAAGGACAGAGGAGCATAGTGGGTTACAGTCCAAGTCTTGCGAAGAGTTGGATGTGAATGAAGCGACTGGGCATGAGCAAGTAAGTGATGTAAATCAACCCAATCACACTGCTGGTTGACTAATTACTCTTTTCAAAAAGTTTGAACTACTGGGTTAAAGATAAAACAGCTAATACTTTTACCGTAATGACTACACACTCTCTAAGGAGGAGAATGTCAGAATTCATACCCCTTAGCAGTTCCCTTGTCAGGAGGGCATATCATGACCTCTTTCAAATTGGACCAAATAAATGATGAGTTATTTCCCTATATTTTAAATTTTTAATTAAAAATAATTATTTTTAATTGGAGCATAATTGTTTCACAATATTGTGTTGGTTTCTGCCATATATCAAATGAATCAGCCATAAGTACACATACATCCCCTCCTTCTTGAACCTTTCTTACAATTCACCATAATCTGTTCAAATTTTGTATAATCTTATCACAAGGAACTATAGTCAATATCTTGTAAAAAGCTATAGTGGAAAATAATCTCAAAAATAATATGTGTGCATGTGTATAACTGAATTAAAAAATCATATAATCTTTTGTTTTGTTCACAATGGAGAGATTTCTCAATAAATGCATGCTGAATCAAGGTCTTTGCTAATACCAAGATGTTAGAACTTATATTTATAATTTGCGGCCTGATTTTCTTATTTTTTTTATCTCAGTACTGATTCATAGCTAAAAATCCATTTTTTATGAGAACTCAAACACATGAGAAAATTATTTAATTTACACCTAGAAGACTTTTTCCACGGTATGATATTTTCCCATTAAATTCACTGACCAAAATATAAATACATTCCCATAAGTGTTTTGGTACTAAAGGGACAATTTCAAAATGTTATAAATATTAATATACAAATCAAAGAGCATTGTGGGAGATTAATCTCTCTCGTGCTCTCTCTCCTAAATTTGTGTTTAGAATGATTACAATGATTATTTTTATGAGAAATAGATTACATGCTTTTTATCTTCCAAGAAATATTTACCACTGAAATTAGAGAACTCTTATTATTTTAAAAATTTCTTGATTTTAAAGTACAAACAAAATTACTAGAGCTAATCAGTGAATATAGCAAAGTTTCAGGATACA